>OY725331.1:58347630-58550130 GCA_963242795.1 Inga leiocalycina | reverse complement strand
ATGCCAGCTATCTAACTTGTTGAGAAAGCTAGCTCTCTTGAGTTTTCCGAAGCCTTGATTATCTCTCTACTACTCTGTTTGCCCACTCTATTGTCCTATTTAAATTGATTCCTCTCTCTTTTGGATTCACTCCTTCCTCTCTCTCTCTTCTTCTTTTCTCTATTTCCATCTCTCTTCTTTCGCTTCAAAACTTCAATCCCCTTCTTCCTCCACTATCTTCAACCTTTGTTTCAAACTCGTAGAGAGGCAGAGGTCCTGAAGAATCAAAGCAAAGCTATGACAGACTCACCATCATCATCCAAACGCACAAGGTCAGAAAATACAGATATTATTAGTAGCTTACAAAATTATCTTCTTCACCATATCCTCTTTTCTTCCCAACAACCAAGCTGTACCCATATGTCTTATCTTATCCAAGAGATTTACACCACTATGACTCTCAATGCCCACTCTTAACTTTAATGTCTCTTCATTTCGTTGTCTCAAGTCCTTCACCAATTTCACTGATGCAGTAAAATACTTTTGTTATTCCAAACCCATAAACATGTTTCGCATTGAGCATAATGAGAGTTTCAAAGTGTCTTCTACAATAATGAATATTTGAATTAAAATTGTAATAAGCCGTAAAGTTGAGCATATGGAGTTATGTTTTGCATATTTTCCTCATTGTCACATTGATGTTCCTACAAGCATTTTCCACAACAGCACCATTAGGGTTTTAAAATAGAGAAGAGCCATGTTGAATGTTACGCCCCTATTCATTTGCCTTAACTCAAAGCGTTGCATCTGGTGAGAGATAAATATTCAGATCCTGAATCTGTCGGTAACATCCTTAATGGATGTTCTTTTCTTAAAGAATTGTTTTTACAGCTTACGTATTTGTCTTCCAAAAACATTATTGTCCCTAATATTGGAAGGTTCTAGCATCTGATATCAGCAAAGGTTATTCAACATCTTCACATTTCACTATTGTCTACTTTAAGTAATATAATATTTCTTTGGTCTCCTCTGGTATATTTATAATGAATTATTTATATATCTTTTTTGTTTCATTCCCATAATTCTATTTTAGTTGATACAATCTTTATCGCTCAAGTTCACACCGATCTTTGGTTTTGTCCCACAATTGAAAAAGACAGGCGTGCCAGTAAAAGGTGAACAAATAAGAGAAAAGGACAAAGCCTATACCATTTTCCCAAAGTTTGTACCTTTAAATTTTTCCTTCTTCACCCATCACTTTACTCCACAGTTCTCCATATGGTCTTGACGAAGAGACAAGAAGAAAGAAGGAAGGAAAGAAAGAAAGCGAACAGAGTAAAAAATAAAAGTGTGAAGATCACGGTAATAAAACCAGAACTGGTCAGTGAACCGGCCGGGTTACTAGGTCAAGGTTCAGTAGGTCTGGTCGGAGTCAAATCGGTGAGAGGTTGAACATTTGAGGTTTATTAAGATGAAATTCTAAAGAAAAAAATTAAAAGCATTTTTTACAAAGAAGATAAAAATAACAATTCCAGACCGGATCTGTATATAGGCCGGTTTCTGATCCGACCCCCCGATCCTAGTTCCATCACATTGGTGAAAATAGAGAGCAATGTGTTAATGTAATAAAAGTTTGTACTTTGTTTTTTATAAATATAATATAATATCATTTAAAATTTGAACTTCAAAATGTGAAGCCAAACTTCGATTCTACAGATTGTAGAGGTGACGGCAAAGAAAGAGTTTGATTAACATATTGGGTTAAAGTCAAGGAAGACGCGATCTCGATCAAGGATTAACAGAGCTTACAACAGTAGTAGCGGCACTCCTCGATGGTGAATTCAACGTCGTGCTGTTGTTGGAAGCCGGGCAGGCCCATCACACGTTGCTCGAGGTCAGGGGAGCCCAAATCACACTGGTGGAGGGGGCAGCCCAACTATTGTTGATGCGGTGCAAGAATTTATTGAACTACACAACCGAGCCCGACTTAGGACGGCTGAGCTATGCCAAAATTTGGCTGTTAGCCTTGAACTTCTACGTTATATTGTTTCTCGATTACGTGATACAGAGTTTTTACGCGAGTTTCTTAAAACCCCTGATGATCAATTGATCCTCCTTCTACCCTGAATAAGTAGTGGTTATTTTATATAAATATTGGAAGTTTATTTTAAATAAATTTTTATTCTAGTTGTATCCTTAATATATTTGGTTTGCCAACATTCAGCTTGCTTTTCTGCATCCTGTTGTTGTAGTAATAGCGTAGATGTATTATTTTCCGGAATTTGCATGTACTGGACGTTTGTGACGTTTCAATGAAGGTTGATTTCAATGAAGGTTTATTCTAGTGGTTGTTTTTTGGCCGAATAAGAGAATTTCATTAACCTGATAAAGATAATACATAACCTGGAAAACATAAATTGGAAACACGACTGCTACAAGTCCTACACAACAACTACGACAATAATAAATACAGGTGGTTGTAATTGAGGGCACACAACTGGGTAGGTGTTCTCATTGGTATGTGACAGCTACCCACATGAGAGGCAACTTAAATTACCATAATACAGGTGTAGTTTCATGTTGAATTTATAAGTTAAACACTCGCATCAAGAACACAAGTACTTCCTCAGCCTTTGTGCCATTTGGTGCTCCTATTGTAGTGCCAGATGTGATATTCCCCTTTCTTTTATCGTGGGCTTATAATTTATCTGGTAATTCAATTGATTATGTGAATAATGTAAAGATACTAATAATAACATCTTAGTCTACTTTGACTATGTATATTTATACTCATTACATGTCCCATAATTGCTCAAGGCTATTAGGTTAACTAAGTCTAAACAAGATATAAATATATACAGACAACCAACAATAATTAAATTTTCGCTTCATTTTCACATTCTCATTTGTTAGAGCTTACTGCTATGCCCTTTGAGTCTATTGCCTTCGCTGTATGGTTAGATTTTTGGAAAAAGTGAGATTCAAAAAAATCTCAGTAGCAACAATCATTTAATCATATAAAATGTAAATAGACAAGCATGCATATATATACAACCTCATTCCAAAGACAATCACAACAGCATTCATCAAGATCACATACAGCTACTTTATTAAGGTTGGTTTTTCCGAGATTACTCGATTTTGAGGCATGTGTATACGGAGTCTACTTAGTTTGGCAACATATGTCCTTGTAAGTTCTAGATTGTGCCAAGTGTCTCTGTGGGGTCCTAAGATGGTGCTACATATGCTTCTGTCTTTGGGAGTTGCTGAGTGCGTACTACTGTGTCTTGTCTTGTCACGCGGGATGCCCATGTAGACATAATTAAATGGTGCCATTTTACATAAATGCCATTAAAAAGGCCCCTTCTACATGCCTTTCAAGGAGATACGAAGTGTCCTCATATACTCGTGCACCAATATATTTTCATTCAACAATTTATATATTCAGTTAACCTACCCTCCTGAACCAAATAAGATACTAACCCTCTGTTTGAACCAAACAAACAACATTATAATATCCTCTAACCTAACTTAAATAGATCTCACTTAACTTAACCTCTATTGAACCAAACACACTATTTAATTTGACTTGGGTGGAGTCAACTTTGATCATGGTAAACAGAGATGTTATAGACACGGGAAGCCTAGAAATTTGAGGAAGGGAATGGATGGTACAGATATAGAAGTGAAGAGACAATTTATTATTTGTCCAAAAAAAAAGAGAGACAATTTATTTATATTTTGCTATGTGTGGTCAAACAGGGTGATTGTGTCGGGGGGAGTGAAAGGAGTATGGAAAAGAGAGGACAATAAATGGAGCAGGCGTATTGAAGAGCGTCTATGTGCTTGTTTGGAATAGCGATTGGAATGCTTAAAAGCATCTTTTCAATCGTAATTTACGATATACGAGGTAAGTATGTGAGAGAAGTTTTGTCTTGGTTTATGTGAAAAGCAACTTATAAGCAATCTTAACACCAAAACAAACATACCCTATGACTATGACATAGCTCGCAACTTGGATACCTGCATGCTCTCCCCACGCTCTCTCAAGGGTGTGTTTAGTTTGAGAGGAGGGAGAGGAGGGAATGGTTGGTAAATTATAATTTTGGATAAGAGAAACTTAAAATTTATCATTTCATTCTTTTAAATTTTGGGTTCTTATCTAAAATTTACACTATAATTCCTTTTAAATTTTGGGTTTCCACGTAAAATTTAAATATCTTCAACCCAAAAAGGTAATTTAACCCCTCTCTCCTCCTCTCCCTCCCTACCCTACCCTCAAACCAAACACAGTGTGTTTGGTTTGAGAGGAGGGGAGAGGGAGGCAAATTACAATTTTGGACTGAAGAAATCCAAAATTTACCTTCTCAGTTTTTTAAATTTTGAATTCCCGTCTAAAATTTAAATACCTTTAACCAAAAAAATAATTTAACCCCCTCTCCCTTGCCTCCCTCCCCTCAAAACAAACATACCCTAAGCTTCACTCCCAGGATTTTTTCCTGCATGCCCTCCCCATGCTACCTCTTAGTTTCACTCCCAAAGATGTTTCCTCAAACTCGTGTCAGGTGTCAACCCACCTACTCCCCCCCCACTTTAATTTCTTCATTCACTGCTACTTCTTTGATGCAATAGAAAGGCAGGGGGAGAAGATTTTTTTTACTCCCATCGATCTTATTTAAAAACAATTTTTCTTTTGATTAAGCAAAATAAATTGATAATTAAAAATAATAAGTGTGTTAAAAATGCCATGTTTTTTTCATGTATACCTCTATTTATAAAAAGAGTATAGGAGAGAGAATAGATAAAAAGTATGAGAGATAATGAGTATAAGATATGAGAGATAATGAGTATTTAATAAGGGTAAAATAGGAAAATGAAGCTTACATTTTCAGACAAAAAGTGAAAGTTGCTTATAAAATGGACCAACCCTATGAGAGAGAAAATTACTTATAAATAGAACCGGAGGGAGTGCCCCGTTAAAATTTTGAAATAAATGTAAAATTTAACTCTTTATTTATTGTTATGTTGATTTTGTTTTTATTTAATATTATGTATTATTTGATATTTGAGTTAGAGTTCGATATGATTTTAATTATATGGAGGTTTGAAAAATTATTTAATGATTTGGTTATGTCCATATAAGGTAGAAAAAGGATCAAATTGATCTCGTATATTATTGAAGTTGTTATTAGATGATGCGTACGGCTGCACCAATTTTCTATTATGTGCGTACAGGGAACCTGAAAGCATCATGAATAGAAATGAATGCATGTGAAACTAACCATGAAGGAGACATAACAATGAGACACAGCCTTGGGCAAAGATAAAAGGAAAAACTGCACCAATTTTCTATTATGTGCGTACAGGGAAAGATACATATATGAATTCATATCTAAATGATACGTCAAATAAATTGAGTTGTAACTTATAGATAACATTATATTATAACTTAAATCCAAAATTTATGAGTTTGATTTTTTATTCATACATTAAATCAAAAAAAGCAATAAATTAAATAATATTATATATAATTAAAAAAAATTAATTAAAATAAACTTTTAATATTTACAAAACAAATTTACCAGATTTTAATAAAGAGAGAGAGAAAACCACTCGATCTTCTTGAAGTGCAAGAAGCCATTCCAAAAAAGCTCTTTCATTTAGTCTAGAAAATCCATACTCTACTAAATTTATGCTAACAAATGAACTACTAAGTAAACGAGTAAGCCTATTACGAGCTTGAATTTGAAGTTCTACGAAATTATCCGGCTCCTCAATAGGCTCCTGTAGCCCTTATAGCCCTTGGACTCTTTCATCGTTCGCATTTTCTCCCTCTTCATTATTCCCTGGTGGGATGTTAGCTTTCCTTCCAATAACTCTATTATTTCTTGGATCATCTCCTCTTGGTGCACTCATCTGAAAATATAAATAAAGAGATGAAAAAATGACTTTAAGATTACTCATAAATTAATTTCTACTGTTAATATTGCATGCGTGTGGAATTTCATGATCTAAATAATTAATTTGACAAACTCTAACTAGTTTTGTAATGTGTTATTTTAGTCATAATATTATTTGGTTTAATGTGTGAGAAATATAACACCTAAAAATTTGATTTAGATTATAACATATTTCTTACAGCCTTTATATGTGTGTGTGTGTGTGTTGAGTTAATTAAACCAATAATAACTACTAAAATTATATTCAAAAATTTAAAAACTTACCGTATATATGAAGTTGTAGAAAACTTTAACAAAAACCTAAGAAAAAAAATATAGGCACGCATAAGATTATGAAGTAAAATCCGTAATAAATTTTAAACTTTATAAAGAAAAAGAATGATCGACCAAAACACACAAACAAATAACAAACATAGCTCGTTTGGAATAGCTTATTTTTGGGCAATAAGTGCTTATAAATTGTGATTCACGGTATACGAGGTAAGTATGTGAGAGGAGTTTTATCTCTGCTTGCGTAATAAGGGCTTATTTGCCCCCAAAACGTGTTCCCAAACACAGCCTGTAATCAATTTCAAAATTGCAATACATATCTTAATGATTTTCCACCACCCGTGAATATCTAGTTTTGCAAACAATATTACTTTATCTAGTCCTATCGAACTTAAATATCTAACTCAAATCTTACTAAGATAGATCATATTTAATCAAAATCATAAAAAGATAAATATCCAATATCCAAATCTTAATATGAAAATCAATCAGAATCTTAATAAAATATTCTAAATAACAAATCTCAATGAAAGAAAACTAATACTTAAAAGGAAAAAATTTACTTCTAATAAGTTTATTAGTGCCTCCCAAGATCAAGATGCCCTCTCACGATGATGCAAACAACAATTTATCTCCCCAATTTCCTTCTTTCTCAGCTGTTAAAATTGAGACGCTTCTCGAAACCACTCACCCATATTTAAAGACGGGCGTGGCAACTCTCCCTCTCTTTCCACACGAGCAAAGCGAAGGAAGCTCTAACTGCTCTAAATCCTTGCTGACTCAGTTCCCTTGCTTTTCAGAATTAATCTGTACTAAGTCTTTTAACCAGACTCTGCTATGCTTTTAAGCTACTGACGTACATATTGTCTTCTCAATAAAATTGTCATTTTCACTCAAAAAGACGGGCGTGGCACAGTAGCAATATATATTATAAGGTGGAGATATGATTGCCAAAAAAAAAAAGAGGTGGAGGTATGGAGGATTTAGGCACACCTATGGGCTATAGACGCACAAACACCTACGGGACCGTAAATCAAGAAAAAACTGTGATTTAGTGAAGGCAGAAGGAAAAGATTGACAAGACAAATCAAGTTTTTTTTTGTTAAAAACAAATGAAGCATTTTTCCTGCATGCCCTCCCCACGCTATCTCATATTTCACTCTCAAGATGTTTCCTCAAACTCGTGTCAAGTGTCAACCCACCCACTTCCACCCCCACCCCCCACTTTAATTTCTTCATTCACTGCTACTTCTTTGATGCAATAGAAAGGTAGGGGGAGAAGATTTTTTTTACTCCCATCGATCCTATTTAAAAACAATTTTTATTTTGATTAAGCAAAATAAATTGATAATTAAAAATAATAAGTGTGTTAAAAATGCCATGTTTTTTTTCATATATACCTCTATTTATAAAAAGAGTATAGGAGAGAGAATAGATAAAAAGTATGAGAGATAATGAGTATAAGATATGAGAGATAATGAGTATTTAATAAGGGTAAAATAGGAAAACGAAGCTTACATTTTCAAATAAAAAGTGAAAGTCGCTTAATTTTCCCATGCTACCCGTACCTTGCCTCAGCTGGTCACACAAGGCTTTCATATCAGTATCCGTTTCCCAGCTGTTCCGAATTTCCTGCAGAAGATCCTCTGAGCAAGTAGATAAGGTCAGCTGCATAATCTCCATTTTTGGTCTATGAGAGAGGGCATCAGCCACGTTATTAGTTATCCCCTTCTTATATTGTATTTCATAATCAAATCCCATGAGTTTCGAAATCCAGTACATCTGAAATGAAGTTTTAAGCTTCTGATCTAATAAGTACTTCAGACTTTGCTGATCCATCCGAATAATAAAGTGACGACCTTCCAAGTACTGATGCCAATTTTCAATTGCTTGTACCATAGCTAATAGCTCTTTCTCATAAATGGAAAGACCTTGATGTCGAGGGGCTAACACCTTACTAAAGAAAGCTATAGGTTGCCCCTGCTGCATTAGAACAGCCCTAATACCACTACCACAAGCATCTGTCTCCACTATAAAAGGGATTGAAAAATCAGGCAGCATCAAAATGGGTGCAGAGACCAAAGCGGTTTTATGTGCATCGAAAGCTATAGTCGCTTCCTTATTCCATACAAACCCATTTTTGCACAACAATTTTGTCAAAGGCCGTGCAATCTCCCCATACCCACGAATAAACCTCCGATAATAGCCTGCTAACCCCAAAAAAGATCGTAATTGCTTAACCGACACTGGTTCAGGCCAATCCACTACAGCTTGGATTTTTCTTGGGTCGGTGGTCACTCCACCATCTTTAATAATATGCCCCAAGTACTCCACCTGTGTGGCTGCAAAAGTACACTTACTCTTCTTCACCAAATAATGGTTAGCTCGCAATACTTCTAAAACTTGTCGCAAATGCTCAATATGTAAATACATACTAGAGCTATAGACAAGAATGTCATCAAAAAACACAAGCACAAACCGTCGTAAAAATGCTTCAAAAAATGTGGCTGGGGCATTTGTAAGGCCGAATGGCATTACTAACCATTCGTAATGACCGGAATGGGTACGAAAGGCTATTTTAAAAGTATCAGCTGGTTCCATCCAAATTTGATTGTAACCTGACCGCAAATCCAGCTTAGTAAACCAACATGCAGTTCTGAGTTCATCCAAAAGATCCTCAACCAAGGGTATAGGGTATTTATTTTTGATTGTCCTCTTATTGAGTTCCCTATAATCAATGCACATCCGCCACGAGCCATCTTTTTTCTTAACCAAGACGATGGGCGAGGCAAATGGTGACGAGCTATTCTGAATCACACCTTGTTGCAGTAGATCCTTCACTTGTTTTTCGATTTCATCCCTCTGTATAGCAGGGTATCTGTATGGTCTAAGATTAATGGGATCAGTACCTTGTTGCAGAACAATAGAATAGTTATGGCCTTCTTGAAAAGGTGGTAATCCTTGGGGATCCACAAATACATCAGCATATTCCTTTAGGAGAGTACGCACCCCAGTTCCAGCATCATTCTATACATCCACGGTAGAATTTGGGGACTGCAATGACGCTTCTGTGGCCTATAATAAGAAGAATTGAGATCCTTCATTGAAGAGGTTATTAATCCGAGAAATCAGATGGCATTCTTCTTGGACGCTAGGCTTAAGAACACACAAGTCCCCATCATACTAGAAGGACATAGCAAGGTCATCATAATTCCAAGAGGCATGGTGGACCACCCTCTTTAACCAATTTAAACCCAATACAATATCGTAGGTTCAAATTTCCATAATACGGAGGTCCCACAGAAATTCTCGCCCCTGCATCTTCCACTTCAAATCTTTCCATATACCGAAGACATTTAAACAGTTACCTCCTGCAACCTCGACCTGCCCGATAGCTGAGGCGTCACCCTTCCATCCTAATTTCCTTGCCAGAGTATAATCCATGTAATCATGGGTAGCACCATTGTCGATCAAGATTTGTACTGGTTGTCGGCCAATATACCCCTGGATACGCATCGAAGCCACTCCTACGCTCCCTTGAATGGCGTGCAAAGAAATTTAGAGGCATTCAGGATTCACAGAAGTGTCAGCACACTCAACCAGTGGCTCGGCAGGGGTATCGTCCCCATCGTCCCCTGGATCAAAATCCAACTCCAGTAGTTGCAATTCCATTCTTTGCCGTTGTGGACAGTTGTGACCACGGGTAAATTTCTGGTGGCAGTAAAAACAAAGATTATTAAGTTGATGGTTGTCAACTTCGTCAGGAGTGAGTCTGTGCAAGAGGCCACCCCGCGTACTGGAAGCCCCGGTGGACGAGTTAGCATTATTGGAAGCCACCGAAGATTGACCAGAAGTGGTGTGAGGAATTGACGTGGTCTGTTTTGTTGAGTAGGACCCTTTTCGGGCAAAAGACTGGGTCCCAGTGTAGAAAGAAGCGTTCTTGGGAGATGACCACCTGTCCGCTGTCGAGGACCCCACCCAAGAGGATTTCATGTGCGTGGCTTTCGCATCCACGTCTTCCTTGGTGTTGAGTTCATGAATTTTTGCGATGTTACGTGCCTCAACTAAGGTTTGCGGGCGCAGGATACGAACCTGCTGGCTGAAATCATCCCGAAGGCCTTCTATATAGGCTTGCACAGCATAAGTCTCGGACAAGCGTAATTTACTACGCAAGACGTCGAATTCATCATTGTAGTCATCTAAAGAATCGAGTTGCTTCAATTTCTTGAGGTCCCCCATCGGTGAATCATATACCTCACCAAATCGAAGGCGAAGCACACATTTGTAATTGTCCCACGTCAATACTCGGCCCTCATATTCGAGTTCCAGCGTTTGATGCCACCGATATGCTTTATCGTCCAGTTGGATGCTGGCCATGGTGATTTTCCATTCGTCCGGTGTGCCATCAATTTGGAAGTATCTTTCGCACTTCTGTATCCAGGCCTCAACATCGGTGCGATTGAAGGGTGGGAATTCCATTTTTCGTGAAACACGTGGGTGGTTGGTAATGGTGTCTATTTGGGGGGCGCCGTGGACGCTCACCATTCGGTTGATCGTCGCGGTGCCGTTCTTGCTAAAGTTCTTCCATGCAGTTGGATAGCGCGTGCATGGCCGCCGGCAGGGCTCGCCAATCTTAAAGATCGGCTTCGATATTGCGGAGGCGAGCCTCGATTTGGTCAGCCATTGATTGAGATGCCATTCAGGATCGAGTTGTGGGCATACAGGTCGGAGGACGGTGGTCTCTGATACCATTGTCGTGTTATTAACGAGAAACAAAGCGAGGAAGAGGAAGAGGGAAACAGAGAGAAGAGAGAAGAATTGATAGTCAGACGAAGGGAGAGAATCAGAAGATCAGTATTATTCACTTCACAGCAGAAACATAAGTTCTACAGTAATATCGCCCATATATATATATATTACATCCTACCCCACCCCTGTGACCTTATAGGCGACCTTCACCTGCTATCACCGGTGACCCTATAGACTCGGTAAGCCCGGTACCATCACTATCTATTACTCTTATTATAATATCCATATTAGGTCACCACAATCGAGTAGGCTTGTTATTGATTGTCATGTGAATTAGGCATTTAATGTGTATGGTTTTACGATTTTTTTTAAAAATTTTTAATAGTGGAACTTGGTGTGGCAGTTATTTTTCCGTGTGTAATAAATAATCATTACATATTGGCTGTTGCTGATTGTCTTCAGCAAAAAGTTGTTGTTTATAATTCCATGAATAGCGCAAGGCACAAAAGAGATGCAGTAAAAGTGGTATGAATTCTCGTTGAATCTATTATATACTTGATATTCTAACTCCGGTCCTTAATATCTTATATTAAGGACTGGAGCTTGTATGATTATTGCTTTACACATGTCCAAATCATGTGTTGAATTGGATCTAATAATTTTTTATCCAGGGAAATTGGCTGTGGAGGATTTGTGCCACTGTTCTTGGTTATGATTATTCACACTCATGGGATTTTGTTTATCCAAAGGATATTCCTCAGTAAGTAAATGGGTATTGTCATGTTTTTATTTTGCGCTACGCACATGCACACACTGATTGACTACAATGATATTGATTGATGCAAGTTTCATATTGAGAAAATTACTGAGGTCCCAAGTAAGGGATTTAATAACCAAAAAGTCCTAATGACAAGTGAGGTGCATAAACATTATGTCATTTCTCACACCAGAAGTTGTCATTACATGCTGCTTAGTTGTTATTGGGCTTTTGGATAATCGAATCCCTTTCTTAGAACCTTATAGTGATTTCCCCCCGTCTTCATTAGTTAGCCAACTATTGGTGTTGTTATTTATTGCTTTATCTTGTTTTCATAAAACTCTCACTCTCTGTGCTGTAGCCATGATTGTGGTGTGTTCGTGCTGACATATATGGCCTCCATTATTATGTGTGGGTCCATTGTACCATTTTCTTCGGTGAGTCAACGTGTACATTTCTTTTATTATTACAAATATGTAGGACGAGAAATACTTACTTGCTTTTAGAGTGACACATCATTTATACTCTGGTCAATCAAAACGTAACAACTAAACTAATTTTAATCCCAGTAGTCTCTATTTTTTTGCTGAAAAAAACAAAAGAAACTTTCCATTGACCCACGCGCCCCTCCATTCATCCATCACCCAAGCAGAACAGATAGCATCCCACGACATTGCCTTCGTCTCCTCCGGCGATGGTAAGAAACCAAACTCCTCCTATGCAATCTCCACCTTCGATCCTAGTGCTCCTCCTCACTTCACCGTTTCTCAGATTTGAGCGGCGATTACCTAGCCATTGTTGGGTTGAAATTCCATGGAGGCCGCTCTTTTACATTCTCATGTGTGTTTCTTGCATCGGAATAGGATGAACTCAACATCAATGGTAGAATCATGCTATGCCCATGCTTGTATGCATTTTCAATGATTGAATGAGTAAAAACAACTTATCTGAGGTTCTTTCTTTTAATAATTATAGAGCTTTTAGCAATAGCAATGGAGGCATAGACATCACAGCGATGGAAAATATTCGGGACATGAGCGGCTTTGGAATTCTGGATTGGAAAGAAAAGAACTACCCGGCGACCTAACCCTTCACCGCAATCTCGCCTAATCCCAACGCCTCTTCCATTGTGTCCTCATCCTTTGTCTTCCTCCCCCTGTTTCAGATCTGAAAAATGCACACCATAAAATCCCAACCCATACAACTATGGCCTATTGCAGCGGAGGAGACGAGGTCTATTGGTGACGGTCACAGGGGAGATGAGGTTCGAAGGGACCTGATAATAGTTTAGATGTTGTGTTTTTCTTATTTTTTTAATAATAAAATATCCTGTGTTCACCTACAACTCCATAGGAGTTTTGATATCTCATTAAAATCATCAGAACAAGATAGAGAGGAAGGTGGGTCGATGTGGTGGGAAGGAGATTGGAAATGAAGAACTGCGGCGCGTGGGTTGGTGGCAAGGCTTTTTTCTCCCTCTTTTTCCGTAAATATAAAGTGGGGCAGGTAGGATTAAAATTAGTTTAGGTGTTGTGTTTTGATTAGTTAGAGCACAAATGACGTGGTACTCTGGGAGTATGTAAATATTTCTACTCACTCATGTTATATGTACATTTCTTTTATTATTCCAAAATATATGTGTTTTTTTTAGAAATTTACAAGGATATAGAGTTATTGCATCTCAGGAGGAAATTTCTGGCATTCGGCATCGCGTGTTGGTAGAGTTATCAAAAGGCCAATTAGTTGAGTTTTGACCTTCCGGTGATGGACAGCCGGATTTGACATGCTTCTTTTCAAGAATGCCATATAGAGCAACAAAGTTATAGGAATATATCATTTCAGTAATTGGCACAAACTTACTATAGCTTATTCATCAAGGTTTTTTTTTTGTAATTATTATTTTGTTGATATATGTAGTAATAAATATACTTCTTGAAGGATAAAACTTCATTATTACTATATTGTATGCTATTTTATTTATGTATTTCCTTAAAATTTTGGCTAGACACACTTGGTTGATAGAAAATGATTGTAAACCTTCTATGATTGTTGAGTGCAAATGCAGAGTCTTGAAGGTTAAGGCTTTGTTTGCTTGGAGAGTCCTGAACCAGCCAGGACCAGTCCTGGACGTGCCAGAACCGGTCCTGGACGTGCCAGGACCCTGGCCAAGTGTGCCAAACCTTGCCAGGACCCTTTCCAAGGCTGCCAAACCTTGCCTCCACCTTGGCCAAGGGTGCCAAGACTTGCCCGGACACCGAACATGGTTGCCAACCCATGGGGCCAAAAATCCGACAGTTGCAAATCCATGCCCGGACCCCCTAGAAAGTTGCATTGGGCCTAGAGAGGGGGAAAGCAACAAAAAAATCGAAAATGTAACGAGTAGATTTCATTTTGGTACGTGGGTGAAGTTCTTGCACTGTGCTGAACCTTGCCCGTGCAAGTCCTGAGTAAATCCTGAACCAACCAGAACCAGTCCTGGACGTGGCAGAAGCAGTCCTGGGCGTGCCAGGACCCTGACCAAGTGTGCCAAACCTTGGCACCACCTTGCCCAAGGCTGCCAAGACTTTCCCGGACCCCGAACATGGTTGCCAACCCATGGGGCCAAAAATCCGACTGTTGCAAATCCATGCCCGGACCCCCTAGAAAGTTGCATTGGGCCTAGAAAGGGGGATGCAACAAAAAAATCGAAAATGTAACGAGTAGATTTCATTTTGGTACTGGGTGAAGTTTTTGCACTGCGCAGAACATTGCCCGGGCAAGTCCTGAGTAAGTCCTGAACCAGCCAGGACCAGTCCTGGACGTGCCAGGACCCTGGCCAAGTGTGCCAAACCTTGCCCGGACCCATTCCAAGGCTGCCAAACCTTGCCACCACCTTGCCCAAGGCTGCCAAGAATTGCCTAGAGTCCGAACATGGTTGCCAACCCATGGGGCCAAAAATCCAACTATTGCAAATCCCTGCCCGGACCCCCTAGAAAGTTGCATTGGGCCTAGAAAGGGGGGAAGCAACAAAAATATCGAAAATGTAACGAGTAGATTTCATTTTGGTATGGGGAGAAGTTTTTGCACTGCGCGAAACCTTGCTTGGGCAAGTCCTGAGTAAGTCCTAAATAAACCAGAACCAGTCCTGGACGTGCGAGGACCCTGCCCAAGTGTACCAAACCTTGCCCGGACCCTTTCTAAGGCTGCCAACACTTGCCACCACCTTGCCGAAGGCTGCCAAGACTTGCCCGGACCCCGAACGTGGTTGCCAACCCATGGGGCCAAAAATCCCACTGTTGCAAATCCCTGCCCGGACCCCCTAGAAATTTGCATTGGGCCTAGAAAGGGGGGATGCAACAAAAATATCAAAAATGTAACGAGTAGATTTCATTTTGGTACGGGGGTAAAGTTCTTGCACTGTTCAAAACCTTGCCCGGCCAAGTCCTGAGTAAGTCCTCAACCAGCCAGAACCAGTCCTGGACGTGCCAGAACCAGTCCTGGACGTGCCAGGACCCTGCCCAAGTGTGCCAAACCTTGCCCGGACCCTTCCCAAGGCTGCCAAACCTTGCCACTACCTTGCCCAAGGCTGCCAAGACTTTCCCGGACCTCGAACATGGTTGCCAACCCATGGGGCCAAAAATCCGACTGTTGCAAATCCATGCCAGGACCCCCTAGAAAGTTGCATTGGGCCTAGAAAGGGGGATGCAACAAAAAAATCAAAAATGTAACGAGTAGATTTCATTTTGGTACGGGGGTGATGTTTTTACACTGCGTATAAACTTGCCCGGGCAAGTCCTGAACCAGCCAGGACCAGTCCTGGACGTGCCAAGACTTGCCCGGACCCCGAACATGGTTGCCAACCCATGGAGCCAAAAATCCGACTGTTGCTAATCCATGACCGGACCCCCTATAAAGTTGCATTGAGCCTAGCCAGGGGGGATGCAATAAAAATATCGAAAATGAAATGAGTAGATTTCATTTTGTTATGGGGCTGAAGTTTTTGCACTGCGTGGAACCATGCCTGGGCAAGTCCTGAGTAAGTCCTAAACCAGCCAGAACCAGTCCTGGACGTGCCAGAACCAGTCCTGGACGTGCCAAGACCCTGCCGAAGTATGCCAAACCTTCCCCGGACCCTTTCCAAGGCTGCCAAGACTTGCCCGGACCCCGAACATGGTTGCCAACCCATGGGGCCAAAAATCCGACTGATGCAAATCCCAGCCCGGACCCCCTAGAAAGTTGCATTGGGCCTAGAAAGGGGGGACGCAACAAAAATATCGAAAATATAACGAGTAGATTTCATTTTGGTACGGGGGTGAATTTCTTGCACTGTTCAGAACCTTGCACGGGCAAGTCCTGAGTAAGTCCTCAACCAGCCAGAACCAGTCCTGGACGTGCCAGGACCCTGGCCAAGTGTGCCAAACCTTTCCCGGACCCATTCCAAGGCTGCCGAACCTTGCCACCACCTTGCCTAAGGCTGCCAAGACTTTCCCGGACCCCGAACATGGTTGCCAACCCATGGGGCCAAAAATCAGACTGTTGCAAATCCATGCCCGGACCCCCTAGAAAGTTGCATTGGGCCTAGAAAGCGGGATGCAACAAAAAAATCGAAAATTTAACGAGTAGATTTCATTTTGGCACGTGAGAGAAGTTTTTGCACTGCGTAGAACCTTGCCCGGGCAAGTCCTGAGTAAGTCCTGAACCAGCCAGGACCAGTCCTGGACGAGCCAGAAACGGTCCTGGACGTGCCCGGACCCTGCCTAAGAGTGCCTAACCTTGCCCGGACCCTTTCCAAGGCTGCCAAACCTTGCCCCCACCTTGCCCAAGGCTACCAAGACTTGCCCGGACCCCGAACATGATTGCCAACCCATGGGGCCAAAATTCCGACTGTTGCAAATCCATGCCCGGACCCCCTAGAAAGTTGCATTGGGCCTAGAAAGTGGGGATGCAACAAAAATATCGAAAATGTAACGAGTAGAGTTCATTTTGGTATGGGGGTGATGTTTTTGCACTGCGCAGAAACTTGCCCGGGCAAGTCCTGAGTAAGTCCTGAACCAGCCAGGACCCTGCCCAAGTATGCCAAACCTTGCCCGGACCCTTTCCAAGGCTGCCAAACCATGCCACCACCTTGCGCAAGGGTGCCAAGACTTGCCCGAACCCCGAACATGGTTGCCAACCCATGGGGCCAAAAATGCGACTGTTGTAAATCCATGCCCGGACCCCCTAGAAAGTTGCATTGGGCCTAGAAAGGTGGAATCCAACAAAAAAATCGAAAATGTAACGAGTAGATTTCATTTTGGTACGGGGGTGAAGTTTTTGCACTGTGCAGAACCTTGCCCGGGCAAGTCCAGAGTAAGTCCTGAACCAGCCAGGACCAGTCCTGGACGTGCCAAGACTTGCCCGGACCCCGAACATGGTTGCCAACCCATGGAGCCAAAAATCCGACTGTTGCTAATCCATGACCGGACCCCCTATAAAGTTGCATTGAGCCTAGCCAGGGGGGATGCAATAAAAATATCGAAAATGAAATGAGTAGATTTCATTTTGTTATGGGGCTGAAGTTTTTGCACTGCGTGGAACCATGCCTGGGCAAGTCCTGAGTAAGTCCTAAACCAGCCAGAACCAGTCCTGGACGTGCCAGAACCAGTCCTGGACGTGCCAAGACCCTGCCGAAGTATGCCAAACCTTCCCCGGACCCTTTCCAAGGCTGCCAAGACTTGCCCGGACCCCGAACATGGTTGCCAACCCATGGGGCCAAAAATCCGACTGATGCAAATCCCAGCCCGGACCCCCTAGAAAGTTGCATTGGGCCTAGAAAGGGGGGACGCAACAAAAATATCGAAAATATAACGAGTAGATTTCATTTTGGTACGGGGGTGAATTTCTTGCACTGTTCAGAACCTTGCACGGGCAAGTCCTGAGTAAGTCCTCAACCAGCCAGAACCAGTCCTGGACGTGCCAGGACCCTGGCCAAGTGTGCCAAACCTTTCCCGGACCCATTCCAAGGCTGCCGAACCTTGCCACCACCTTGCCTAAGGCTGCCAAGACTTTCCCGGACCCCGAACATGGTTGCCAACCCATGGGGCCAAAAATCAGACTGTTGCAAATCCATGCCCGGACCCCCTAGAAAGTTGCATTGGGCCTAGAAAGCGGGATGCAACAAAAAAATCGAAAATTTAACGAGTAGATTTCATTTTGGCACGTGAGAGAAGTTTTTGCACTGCGTAGAACCTTGCCCGGGCAAGTCCTGAGTAAGTCCTGAACCAGCCAGGACCAGTCCTGGACGAGCCAGAAACGGTCCTGGACGTGCCCGGACCCTGCCTAAGAGTGCCTAACCTTGCCCGGACCCTTTCCAAGGCTGCCAAACCTTGCCCCCACCTTGCCCAAGGCTACCAAGACTTGCCCGGACCCCGAACATGATTGCCAACCCATGGGGCCAAAATTCCGACTGTTGCAAATCCATGCCCGGACCCCCTAGAAAGTTGCATTGGGCCTAGAAAGTGGGGATGCAACAAAAATATCGAAAATGTAACGAGTAGAGTTCATTTTGGTATGGGGGTGATGTTTTTGCACTGCGCAGAAACTTGCCCGGGCAAGTCCTGAGTAAGTCCTGAACCAGCCAGGACCCTGCCCAAGTATGCCAAACCTTGCCCGGACCCTTTCCAAGGCTGCCAAACCATGCCACCACCTTGCGCAAGGGTGCCAAGACTTGCCCGAACCCCGAACATGGTTGCCAACCCATGGGGCCAAAAATGCGACTGTTGTAAATCCATGCCCGGACCCCCTAGAAAGTTGCATTGGGCCTAGAAAGGTGGAATCCAACAAAAAAATCGAAAATGTAACGAGTAGATTTCATTTTGGTACGGGGGTGAAGTTTTTGCACTGTGCAGAACCTTGCCCGGGCAAGTCCAGAGTAAGTCCTGAACCAGCCAGGACCAGTCCTGGACGTGCCAAGACTTGCCCGGACCCCGAACATGGTTGCCAACCCATGGAGCCAAAAATCCGACTGTTGCTAATCCATGACCGGACCCCCTATAAAGTTGCATTGAGCCTAGCCAGGGGGGATGCAATAAAAATATCGAAAATGAAATGAGTAGATTTCATTTTGTTATGGGGCTGAAGTTTTTGCACTGCGTGGAACCATGCCTGGGCAAGTCCTGAGTAAGTCCTAAACCAGCCAGAACCAGTCCTGGACGTGCCAGAACCAGTCCTGGACGTGCCAAGACCCTGCCGAAGTATGCCAAACCTTCCCCGGACCCTTTCCAAGGCTGCCAAGACTTGCCCGGACCCCGAACATGGTTGCCAACCCATGGGGCCAAAAATCCGACTGATGCAAATCCCAGCCCGGACCCCCTAGAAAGTTGCATTGGGCCTAGAAAGGGGGGACGCAACAAAAATATCGAAAATATAACGAGTAGATTTCATTTTGGTACGGGGGTGAATTTCTTGCACTGTTCAGAACCTTGCACGGGCAAGTCCTGAGTAAGTCCTCAACCAGCCAGAACCAGTCCTGGACGTGCCAGGACCCTGGCCAAGTGTGCCAAACCTTTCCCGGACCCATTCCAAGGCTGCCGAACCTTGCCACCACCTTGCCTAAGGCTGCCAAGACTTTCCCGGACCCCGAACATGGTTGCCAACCCATGGGGCCAAAAATCAGACTGTTGCAAATCCATGCCCGGACCCCCTAGAAAGTTGCATTGGGCCTAGAAAGCGGGATGCAACAAAAAAATCGAAAATTTAACGAGTAGATTTCATTTTGGCACGTGAGAGAAGTTTTTGCACTGCGTAGAACCTTGCCCGGGCAAGTCCTGAGTAAGTCCTGAACCAGCCAGGACCAGTCCTGGACGAGCCAGAAACGGTCCTGGACGTGCCCGGACCCTGCCTAAGAGTGCCTAACCTTGCCCGGACCCTTTCCAAGGCTGCCAAACCTTGCCCCCACCTTGCCCAAGGCTACCAAGACTTGCCCGGACCCCGAACATGATTGCCAACCCATGGGGCCAAAATTCCGACTGTTGCAAATCCATGCCCGGACCCCCTAGAAAGTTGCATTGGGCCTAGAAAGTGGGGATGCAACAAAAATATCGAAAATGTAACGAGTAGAGTTCATTTTGGTATGGGGGTGATGTTTTTACACTGCGCAGAAACTTGCCCGGGCAAGTCCTGAGTAAGTCCTGAACCAGCCAGGACCCTGCCCAAGTATGCCAAACCTTGCCCGGACCCTTTCCAAGGCTGCCAAACCATGCCACCACCTTGCGCAAGGGTGCCAAGACTTGCCCGAACCCCGAACATGGTTGCCAACCCATGGGGCCAAAAATGCGACTGTTGTAAATCCATGCCCGGACCCCCTAGAAAGTTGCATTGGGCCTAGAAAGGTGGAATCCAACAAAAAAATCGAAAATGTAACGAGTAGATTTCATTTTGGTACGGGGGTGAAGTTTTTGCACTGTGCAGAACCTTGCCCGGGCAAGTCCAGAGTAAGTCCTGAACCAGCCAGGACCAGTCCTAGACGTGCCAGAACCGGTCCTGGACGTGCCAGGACCCTGCCCAAGTATGCCAAAACTTACCCGGACCCTTTCCAAGGCTGTCAAACCTTGCCACCACCTTGCACAAGGCTGCTAAGACTTGCCCGGACCCCGAACATGGTTGGCAACCCATGGGGCCAAAAATCTGACTTTTGCAAATCCATGCCCAGACCCCCTAGAAAGTTGCATTGCTCCTAGAAAGGGGGGTTGCAACAAAAAAATCGAAAATGTAACGAGTAGATTTCATTTTGGTATGGGCGTGAAGTTTTTGCACTGTGGAGAACCTTGCCCGGGCAAGTCCTGAGTAAGTCCTGAACCAGCCAGGACCAGTCCTGGACGTGCCAGGACCCTGCCCAAGTGTGCCAAACCTTGTCCGGACCCTTTCCAAGGCTGCCAAGCCTTGCCACCACCTTGCCCAAGCCTGCCAAGACTTGCACGGACCCCGAACATGGTTGCCAACCTATGGGGCCAAAAATCCAACCATTGCAAATCCGTGCCCGGACCCCCTAGAAAGTTGTATTGGGCATAGAAAAGGGGAATGCAACAAAAAAATGGAAAATGTTACGAGTAGATTTCATTTTGGTACGGGGGTGAAGTTTTTGCACTCGTAGAACCTTGCCCGGGCAAATCCTGAGTAAGTTCTGAACCAGCCAGGACCCGTCCTGGATGTGCCAGAACCTGTCCTGGACGTGCCAGGACCCTTGCCAAGTGTCCCAAACCTTGCCCGGACCCTTTGCAAGGCTGCCAAACCTTGCCACCACCTTGCCCAAGGCTGCCAAGACTTGCCCGGACCCCGAACATGGTTGCCAATCCATGGGGCCAAAAATCAGACTATTGCAAATCCATGCCCGGACCCCCTAGAAAGTTGCATTGGGCCTAGAAAGGGGGTATCCAACAAAAAAATCCAAAATGTAACGAGTAGATTTCATTTTGGTACGGGGGTGAAATTCTTGCACTGTGCAGAACCTTGCCCGGGCAAGTCCTGAGTAAGTCCTGAACCAGCCAGGCCCAGTCCTGGACGTGCCAAGACTTGCACGGACCCCGAACATGGTTGCCAACCCATGGGGCCAAAACTCCGACTGTTGCTAATCCATGACCGGACCCTCTAGAAAGTTGCATTGGGCCTAGAAAGGGGGGATGCAACAAAAATATCGAAAATGTAACAAGTAGATTTCATTTTGGTACTGGGGTGAAGTTTTTGCACTGCGCCGAACCTTGCCCGGGCAAGTCCTGAGTAAGTCCTAAACCAGCCAGGACCAGTCCTGGACGTGCCAGGACCCTGCCCAAGTGTGTCAAACCTTGCCCGGACCCTTTCCAAGGCTGCCATACCTTGCCACTACCTTGCCCAAGGCTGCCAAGACTTGCCCGGACCCCGAACATGGTTGCCAACCCATGGGGCCAAAAATCCGACTGTTGCAAATCCATGCCCGGACCACCTAGAAAGTTGCATTGGGCCTAGAAAGGGGGATTGCAACAAAAATATCGAAAATGTAACGAGTAGATCTCATTTTGGTACGGGGGTGAACATTTTGCACTGCGCAGAACCATTCCCAGGCAAGTCCTGAGTATGTCCTGAACCAGCCAGGACCAGTCCTGGACGTGCCAGGACCTTGCCCAAGTGTGCCAAACCTTGCCTCCACCTTGCCCAAGGCTGCCAAGACTTGCCTGGACCACGAACATGGTTGCCAACCCATGGGGCCAAAATCCGACTATTGCAAATCCATGCCTGGACCCCCTAGAAAGTTGCATTGGGCCTAGAAAGAGGGAATCCAACAAAAAAATCAAAAATGTAACGAGTAGATTTCATTTTGGTACGGGGGTGAAGTTCTTGCATTGCGTAGAACCTTGCCCGGGCAAGGCCTGAGTAAGTCCTGAACCAGCCAGGACCAATCCTGGACGTGCCAGAACCAGTCCTGGATGTGCCAGGACTTGCCCGGACCCTGCCCAAGTGTGCCAAACCTCGCTCGGACCCTTTCTAAGGCTGCCAAACCTTGCCACCACCTTTCCCAAGGCTGCCAAGACTTGCCCGGACCCCGAACATGGTTGCCAACCCATGGGGCCAAAAATCCGACTGTTGCAAATCCCTGCCCGGACCCCCTAGAAAGTTGCATTGGGCCTAGAAAGGGGGGATGCAACAAAAATATCGAAAATGTAACGAGTAGATTTCATTTTGGTACGGGGTGAAGTTCCTGCACTGGGCAGAACCTTGCCCGGGCAAGTCCTGAGTAAGTCCTGAACTAGATAGCACCAGTCCTGGACGTGCCAGAACCTTGCCCAAGTGTGCCAAACCTTGCCCGGACCCTTTCCAAGGCTGCCAAACCTTACATCTACCTTGCTCAAGGCTGCCAAGACCTGCCCCGACCCCGAACATGATTGCCAACCCATGGGGCCAAAAATCCGACTGTTGCAAATCCCTGCCCGGACCCCTAGAAAGTTGCATTGGGCCTAGAAAGGGGGATGCAACAAAAAATTCAAAAATGTAACGAGTAGATTTCATTTTGGTACGGGGGTGACGTTCTTGCACTGTGCAGAACCTTGCCCGGGCAAGTCCTGAGTAAGTCCTGAACCAGCCAGGACCAGTCCTGGACGTGCCAGGACCCTGCCCAAGTGTGCCAAACCTTGTCCGGACCCTTTCCAAGGCAGCCAAACCTTGCCACCACCTTGCCCAAGGTTGCCAAGACTTGCCTGGACCCCGAACATGGTTGCCAACCCATGGGGCCAAAAATCCGACTGTTGTAAATCCATGCCCGGACCCCCTAGAAAGTTGCATTGGGCCTAGAAAGGGGGGATGAAACAAAAAAACCGAAAATGTAACGAGAAGATTTCAATTTGGTACGAGGGTGAAGTTTTTGCACTGCTCAGAACCTTGCCCGGGCAAGTCCTGAACCAGCCAGGATCAGTCCTGGACATGCCAGAACCAGTTCTGGACATGCCAGGACCCTGCCCAAGTGTGCCAAACCTTGCCCGGACCCTTTCCAAGGTTGCCAAACCTTGCCACCACCCTGCCCAAGGCTGCCAAGACTTGCCCAGACCCCGAACATGGTTGCCAACCCATAGGGCCAAAAATCTGACTGTTGTAAATCCATGCCCGGACCCCCTAGAAAGTTGCATTGGGCCTAGAAAGGGGGGATGCAACAAAAAAATCAAAAATGTAACGAGTAGATTTCATTTTTGTACGGGGGTGAAGATTTTGCACTGCGCAGAACCTTGCCCGGGCAAGTCCTGAGTAAGTCCTGAACTAGCCAGGACCAGTCCTGGACATGCCAGAACCAGTCCTGGACGTGCCAAGACCCTACCCAAGTGTGCCAAACCTTGCCCGGACCCTTTCCAAGGCTGCCAAACCTTGACAACACCTTGCCCAAGGCTGCCAAGACTTGCCCGGACCCAATGCAACTTAATCGTGACACTCTAAAAAATAGTTAAATATAATAATTGTGTAGGAAATTTAATTTTTTTTTCAAAAAATGATCCTATTTATGGATGAGTGAGAGGGAGTAATAATGAGAAAATGATGAAAGAGAATCTATATAGTATAATGATTAATTGAGAGTAAAATAAGAAAAAATATATTTATTATTGAGATAAACTCAAAAAAAAAATTTACATTTAGAAATAAAGCATTAAAAGAAGACTCTTATATATAAAAACAGAGCATCACACAAAAAATTTAGGTAGGTCATATTGGCTAACACGACTCATCCACCCAACCAATTAAATTTCTTCAACCTTGATCTCTTATCAAGCAACAACCAATCTGAACACTATATATATTCCTTAACGCTTTGTTTTTAGTATTATTATTTTTTTGATACACTTGTTTTTATCAAATACTCCCTCCGTTTCTATTTATAAGTGATTTTCTTTTTTATAGGGTTGATCTCTTTTATATACAATTTTTACTTTTTGTTTGAAAATATAAGCTTCTTTTTCCTATTTTACCCTTATTAAATATACATTTTCTCTCATATCTTATACTCATTATATCTCATACTTTTTAATTTATTCTCTCTCCTATACTCTTTTCATAAATAACGGCATATATGAAAAAAAAATATGATATTTTTGACACACTTATTATTTTTAACTATCAGTTTTTTTTACGTAATCAAGGGGACAATAAGACAAGTAGTGAAATGACCAAATGAGGTAAACATCATTATCAATGGCATTTTAGTAATTTTGGATCGAAAGGAGGGCAGAAGTAGAAGAAGCGTGGGAGTGGAGGGAGTGGAAGACAGATATGAGAAGGAGAGTGAAGAAACATGGGGTTGAGGGGATATGATCATGAAACGACAAGTGAATGAAAAGCTTTAGAAAATCAACGATGTCGTAGACGTCCACGTTGCCTCCTCTTTAGTCTCTTACTGCCAACCTTTTCTAACACGTTGTCGCTTGCGCCTAATTGGCCTTGGGTGCCCCTCACACAGATTGGCCCCACTGCTTCACACATGGCACTTCATTAGAGGGTCGACCCTTTCCTTTTGTGCCTGGGCCAAATTGCTAGTGCTGGTCGGTCAATCACCTCACCTCTTCCTCCACCTTTTTCTTTGTTTCCTTTTTGTTGGGGAAAATTACTTCCACGAGTCCAAGTTTTATTGGATTTGGATCAAAATCTAAAAAATTGTTGTTATCGATCTTAAATACATCCAGTTAGAAAGACAAATCGTTCACAATTTTTATAGGCGTAGTAAGACCGACGGTCAAACCGCGGACATCATGATTAAATGAAAATTTAATAAAAATAATTATACGCATTTATGACATGTATATGAGAAAAAAAATTATAATAAGTCTAATTGTCCATAAAATAACACTATATTATAGTAAGTTTTCAATGAAATAATACAATATGATTACAAATTGTCTAACATGAAATAGGATTTTTGAGAGGGTAAAGTATTTTTAATATTTTTATAGATTTTTTTTTGTGCTTTTCATCAATTTTTGGTCCAAAAAGTCATTTGTTTTTGGGTTAATATAAGTTTTGGTCCCTCAAGTTTGGCTCAGTTTGGGTTTTAGTCCCTGAAGTTTTAAAGTGGTGGTTTTGGTCTCTATAGTTTGTACATTTTAAAACGTTAGTCCCTGAAATTTCAAAAAGGACTTGCTGGCCCATCTGACGCCGTTAAACTGTCCTAGGTGGCACTCACGGTGTTAGTTTTTCCTAAGTGGAGTGCTGAGTCAGATCTATGTGGCACATATAATATATTATTTATAATAGCATATTTTTAAACCAGAAAAAAACAGAAACCAAAGGAATAAAACAAAAACTCACACGCACGCACCAGGGAAAGCGAAAGAAGCCTCGGTAACAAAGAAAAGGGAAAGTGTTAGGTCAACGAGGACCCATAACCGGAAAGTCTGACGTGGCCGTTGCCGGAGGGGTGATCGTTGTCGGCGACGGTGGAGTGAAGATCACAGGTTTATTGGCGTCGTCATTCTCTTGTTGTAAAGGTAAGAAGCTTATTGTTCTTGTATCACTGTCATTGCAAATCTGAGGTTTTTCTGATATTGTAAAGTAGTGGAGTTGTGAAAGATATTAATGGGAAGGGAAAATTTTTTTATGATTTGTTGTTTGCTTTGAAGTATGTCATCGTTAGGGTTGATTGACGGACGCTGTAGGAACGTTTTAAGCTTCGGTTGATATATCTTAGTAGACTATTCTATTTCTATGCTTTGCGAAATGTATGCTCTGTTTTTACCTACTTGATGTTTCAATAGTTAGTAACATTGTTCACAAGGCCTCTGGTTTCATCGTCTCATAATCTGTGATACATTTTGCTACTCTTTAGTGTTCCCAATATATCTGAGATGCTATCATCAAAATGTGTGATAGTTTTGTTGAAACTTATATAGTCATATATACCTCTGTTCAGTGCTGTGTATTTTTCTGTTTGAGTAATGCAGAGAAAGACTTTAATGTTCTGTAATGGCTATGAATGCATTGGTAATGTTGTATAATATTCTATGTTTTTCATAGGTGAACTATGAATTTACAAAGACAAAGCAGTGACAGTAGTACGGGGGATGAGAGTGATAATGGCTCAGCAGATTGGCTTAATCATGAAATAAAAAGATAATAAGCAAGATTAATGAAGATTAATGAAAGTACTCAATGAATCTGAGAAATTTAGATTTAGATATGATGCTCTGTTTTTCATGAAGAACAAGTATTCGGATACTATTATAATTATCAGGATAGTTTAAGTCTTTTCAGATAACTTACTATTCGAATACCTTTTTCTCTATTCGGATAATATTTGAAGTTTTACACTGAATAGTTAAGATACCTATTTGAATAGTGATCTCTTAAACTCAAAGAAAAGATTATCCTGATACATGAGTTACTATTCGAATACTTTCTTCGAGTTTGACTAAAAATATTTTCTTTCAGCTTTCAATATTATTCGAATAGTCTTCTTGCTATTCGAATAATTTCTCATCTCAATCTCATAGGCTTGATGGCTTTGAACAGCTATTCGAATAGTGGATATACTATTCGAATAGTATTCATACTATTCGAATAATAGAATTTGAAAACTTTTTTATTAAGCAAACGTTGATTATTCTGATAATGGCCATAGTATTCAAATAGTGACGAATAATACATTTGATATTTACTTTGGAGAATATAAACCCTATTCGAATAATGTTTGATTTTTTGCACTGAGACTATTCTGATAGTTCCATTATTCGAATAGTCCTCTCTTGAAATATGTCAAAAAGTATTCTGATAGTACTATTCTGATAGTGTTATTCTGATAGTACTATTCTGATAGTACTAATACTATTATTCTGATATTCTGATATTCTGATAGTAATGATAGTATAGTCTTGTGATATTGATGGTGAAATTTATCAAAAACTTATTTAGATAATCATAACACTATTCGAATAATACCCTTTCTATTCGAATACATTTTCACTTGAATTATTTTCAAAAACATGTGTTAAGCATACTATTCGAATAACAACTTGACTATTCGAATAATCCGCAATATTAAATCACATGAATCTTTTCAACCCAACTTGATATCTTCTCTTTTTCTTGACTAATCTACAAGATATTTCACATTAAACACAGTAAAACGTCAACGTAGAAGATAAATACATTATGTAAACTTTTTGCTCTCAATAATTAATATCTATATTTGAAATCATCAAAACTAATCATATCCAACACATTGTGCATTCGTCGGAATTTTTATTTTCCAAGTATGTTCTCTTTGTAACCATGCGTCATAAGAGAATACTGAAAAATAATGTCAATCTCCATGAGAAGTGAGTGCTCAGAAAAAAAGCTAGTCAGTGGAATAGCTATACTTAAAACTTATTTTTTTGATGGAGTTATCACTCACTGCTGAAAATTCAATTGTAAAGGAATAGCAACTAATATGTGAACCGTGAAGATTTTGTTAGAAAAAGTGGTTATTGAATGGGGCTCTAGGGAAAAATATAGGAAGAGCACAACATTGTGATTAGTTACATGAGTAAATGCCTCATTCTCTTGAATATAACAACCTAACCCCTTAACATTGTTTTCATTCTCACAACATTGTGAAGAGCACAACATTGTTTTATAATAACAACCTGACCCCTTAACATTGTTTTCATTCTGACAACATTGTGAAGAGCACAACATTGTTTTCATAATAACAACCTGACCCCTTAACTTAAATATAATGGTCACTGTGTCAGAATTTATACAACATCCACGGGATAGTTACATGAGTACATGCCTCATTCACAAAGTACCAAGCAAAAGATAGTTACAAGAATTGAAATTCCCATAATGCAATACTGTCATACATTGAAATTCCCCACTTTCCACACCAAATAAACAAACACAATTCCCATAACCCACAACATTCCTTTTACAAACTTCAGCCTCCTCCTTAAATCAACATTGTCTTCCTTCATCTTCTTCAACTCCTCTAACAATGGATTCTCAATGGGTCCATCAAACCAATCAAAGTAGTTGCATCCCCAGCGTGACTATATATCATGTAAAGAACAAATATGTCAAAAACTCATTCATCACTATACAAACAATTTCTGTATAGAAAAAGGAAGCCACAAATTAGAATGCCACCTCACACATCATTAGTAACAGCAGCAGTTAAGGAAATAACAAGCACAGTTAAACATAACAAGCACAGTTAAACATACATTCCCAAAATCAAACTTAAACATCAACACCAATGGCACAGGATAAGAAATTTCACACTAAATTTCTTATCTAGGTGAATAGATCAGTAAATTTCACACTGACCAGTTTTGAGAACGAAATAAGAAACACAAAACCAATGGCGCAGGATCATGATTTTAAAGTAGTCACAGGATCATGATTTTAAAGTAGACAAAACCAGTGAGAACGAAATAAGAAACACAATAAGAAGCTTTATTTATATTCAAATAGTGATATTAGTATTCGAATAGCTGTTCAAAGCCATCAAGCCTATGAGATTGAGATGAGAAATTATTCGAATAGCAAGAAGACTATTCGAATAATATTGAAAGCTGAAAGAAAATATTTTTAGTCAAACTCGAAGAAAGTATTCGAATAGTAACTCATGTATCAGGATAATCTTTTCTTTGAGTTTAAGAGATCACTATTCAAATAGGTATCTTAACTATTCAGTGTAAAACTTCAAATATTATCTGAATAGAGAAAAAGGTATTCGAATAGTAAGTTATCTGAAAAAAGACTTAAACTATCTTGATAATTATAATAGTATCCGAATACTTGTTCTTCATGAAAAACAGAGCATCATATCTAAATCTAGCAGCTTCTCTCACACTTCGCCTCCCACATCACCGTCGATCGGACCTCAGACTCCAGACCAAGCTGGCCGCTCCTCTAACACTTCGCCACCCGTGGGTCCTCGTTGACCTAACACTTTCCCTTTTCTTTGTTACCGAGGCTTCTTTCGCTTTCCCTGGTGCGTGCGTGTGTGAGTTTTTGTTTTATTCCTCTGGTTTCTGTTTTTTTCTGGTTTAAAAATATGCTATTATAAATAATATATTATATGTGCCACATAGATCCGACTCAGCACTCCACTTAGGAAAACTAACGCCGTGAGTGCCACCTAGGACAGTTTAACGGCGTAAGATGGGCCAGCAAGTCCTTTTGAAATTTCAGGGACCGACGTTTTAAACGGCCCAGGGACCAAAACACCACTTTGAAACTTCAGGGATTAAAACCCAAACTGAGCCTAACTTGAGGGACCAAAACTTATATTAACCCTTTGTTTTTCTAAAAATCATTTTGATTCAATAGTGGTTAGATTTCTATCCAACCTAGCTCAACCATAAGAATAAGTATTATGGTCTAAACTGAATTGATGGCAAATCCTTAAGACAGTTTGACTGGTTGAACTGTCTAGTCTGATTTGATTCTTAATTTAATCACTTATAGTCATAGAGAAAATGGTTGTTGCTAAACTCATGAATCTAAATCTCAAACTCTGCCATACTATAATTATGACTAATTCATTCAGAGCCCAACTTATGAAATTTGAATTAATTTTTCTTAGTTTGATATAATTACTAGTTAAACGAGTTCAATATTAAAAAAAATCAATTTTAAATTTTTGCAGCAGAAAGTATTTAAAAGTTAATAGTGTGTTGTTTTAGAAAGTTTCTTCATTGCCAGAAAATTATTTTTCAGAAAGTTAAGAGTAATAAAGTTGTTTGAATAAATATGGTAATAATTTCAATTCTCAATAAAAAATAATAGAGCTGAGAAGATTTTTTTCCCATCTTAATTTTACAAATTCTGGGTCCTTAGATGTAAATTGCACTTCTTGTGTGTCGTCATCTCCTACAATATAAACTTATGAAATTGGGGCTATGGATATTCAAACCCAATTACCAGGACAATAGTGAAGGGCAGTATCTCCCTTTCTAATTTTATATTTTGTACTTCCTCCAGTCTTATTTATAAATAATTTTTTTCCTAATTATGTAAAATGAATTGGTAGTTAAAAATAATAAATGTGTCAAAAATATCATTTTTTTTCATTTATGCCCCATTTTATGAAAAGAGTATAGGAGAGAGAATAGATAAAAAGTATGAGAGATAATGAATATAAGATATAAGAAAGAATGAGTATTTAATAAGGGTAAACACCCGTTTCCATTTCGATATTCGAAGAGTAATAAAGAATAGATTCCATTGGCATATAGAAAAGTACATATATACTATAAAAGTATTCGTTTACAATCCAAAGTTGTCTGTTGACAAAATACAGAGTACTACAATATTTCCAATAATTACAGGATTTCTCAAGCATAAACTAATTATAACCATCAACTTTAACCTTGCTTCGAGACACGTGTCAATCACTTCTCGTCTTCTATGCCTTTACCTTTCTATCTACTAGCACCTGCTGAGATGTTTATTTAGAAGAAGGGGTGAGATTCTAAGGAATCCCAGTAGAAACATGCTATCATTCATATAAAATGCGAAAAGTAAATATGATATGTGCTATGTATGCACCAATTAATGAACAAGATAAACATATCATCATCATGTATACATGAGTAGGGCTCAACCCCACTAATTATACACCGGTTGGATTCTCATCTACTCCCAGTGCAAGTGCACCTCTGGCACTAACTACCTCTCTCTAGGCAAACCATGTTGATTAATAAAATACATTTACAAACAATGGCATCCATAATATCATATAACTATGGCATGATGTATGAAGGATAATGTCCCTACCTCAAAGTTCTTTCAACCCCTTTTTAGTGTGCCTCGTAAAACGTGTCGCTTCCGACTTCTGACTCGGACCTAAAATATTAAATGTACAAGAAATAGGTCATAACCTATCCAAGTATCATTTTAGACACTTTCATAGTGTTTCTTGTGATTATATTAGTCTATGGTGAAAATTTACCAAAATGACCCTAGGACCTCGGCCCGCCCCGCCGTACCTAGCCTGATAGCACATTTTCCCAAAATTTTGACCAGGGCTATCCTGAAGTATTTTCACCCAAGGAATCCATTTTTGGGCTCAAAATTACCAAATTCACTGTTAAATTACGAAATTGCCCTTGGCAGCCCCATTTTTGGGTTTCAGGGGCGTTTTCGTAATTACGCTTTTTCGGGATTTTCCGAAAAAGTGACCAACTGTAACCCCATCTATTTTTGCCTCTTGAATCCAATAGAACCATCAAATCATTGAAAATCTAACTCCTTCTCCCAGATCTGGTCTTGGCCGAAACATAGGTCAAGAAAAGGGAAAATGCAACTTTGTGTTTTAACTTCCAAAGCTTATACCTTTTCACTTCTAATCCCTTATTAAGTCATTTAAACACATACTAACAATGATTTAAAGAAATATGGGTAGCATAACCCCTTAGGATGAGGACTTTCCAAATTTACAAACTTAACCAAAAATCACCAAATCCAACCACAAACCTCAACAACAACATCATACTCGTATATATCTAAGGTTTGTGAAGTTACATCTTGAGTTCTTGAGTTCTTTCTCTCTTTAAGCTCAAGATATGTTTTCTAAACCATGATTCCATAGAGAAGATTTCCAAGCAAGATTACAAGAAACTCTTAAGAAATCAACACTTACTTTAAGCTTTATCTTCTTCCTTCTCTCTAAAACACTTGAGAGCTCTTGAACTCTCTCCCTCTCTTCTTTCTCTTGTGTTGGACGAAAATGACAAGGGAAGAGAAAGGAAGAGTTTTTATAAAATATCTCTAATCTCCTTTAATTACTTGATTTCCATCAATGCATCACATGGTGACACTTGACATTAGCTTTATCTCTTTCCAATTGATATCATAAGGCTTCAATTAGCCTTGAACTAATTTCCCTCTCCCTTTGGTTAGCTCAAAACCGTCCCCCCTTTATATCTCCACTAACCAAATGGCTTCTTCTAACTAATCCAACCATCCATGCACTCAATTGTTGTACCATAATCATGATTACTTTGTAAAAGTAACATTATTTTAACTCAATTAGACATGTGCTCATCTTCATCAATTATAAACTAATCCCTTCACCATAGGATAATGACACTTGGCATGTTTAATTTCAATAATTATTTCCCTTCTTATTTTCTTTATTCCAAAATGTATACAATTGCCAACACAATTTATTTTCCAATTTTCAGAATAGTATCAATTCTGACAGATTTTCTGCCTAAACTTTGAAAAATCATAACTAAATTTGCAGATATCGTTTCAGCGTGATTCCAAAGGCTATGGAACCCTTATTGAGTCTAGTTTCAAGGAAAAATATTAAATTTATCCAGTTAGAAGCATATCATTCCCAGATTTCATTTCTTTGACCCCTGCTCTAGAGACTTTCCAGATTTTCTGTGCTAACTTCAAAAATTTATATCTTTTTACATATAGCTTCAATAATTCATATGACCTATCAAATTAAAGCTTGGAATGTCTACTTTTATTCTGTAAAATTTCATAATTCTTGCTCATCATTTGGTCTTCCAAAACCACATGAAAAGCTTACTGTCTCGCAGGTGATTTCATTGAAAACACTGTTTATCTTTCAATTTTCAATATTTAATTCCTTAGGCATTAATCATTCACCATTTTATTGAATATATAGAATAATTTCAATATATTCTTGATGAATAAAATTTGGGGTGTTACAATTTTTGTCACTTAGATGGATTTTTTTTATAATGTTCTTCCAAGTTTAAATGTCATTATTTAACTTTCATGACATTTAATGGTACCAAAATTTAAGCCCTAAATATATTCATCCAATTATCAGTATCTCACCATGAAGACAAAGAATCTATTCATACTAGCATTCATTCTGTAATACCCCAAAATTTATATTCACAAAAAATATTGTAATTATTTGGGAAATTCAATAAAATGGTAAATATATATGAATTTTGGAATTTATGAATTTTATAAACGTTCATTTTCATGAGAAAATGGGCAAAATAATTATGGAATTAATTTGGGTAATTTAAAAAGCCCAATATTAAGGTCCAAAAATGAAGGAATATTAGAGAAAATATTTAGTCCAAAAATATATGGAAAATGTCCAAAGAAAAAATTATTTTCTGATTAATTGAACTTAATTTAAATTAATTAAGGAAAATAAAAGGGAAAAATATATTTAGAATATTTTTGTCAATTTAATATGAATTTATGGAAAATTTGAGCAAAAAGTGCAATTTTGACCAAATTTGAGACTTTACGTGTATACGTAACTTGGACAAGTTGTGCAGTGAATTGAGACCATAGGGAGGGACCCTTAGGTGCCTCCTACATGTTGTAAGAGGAAGAAAATATTGGTTGGACTTAATGAGCTTGGTTACATGTACATAGGGTTTATGTGCATAAAATTGATTTTGGAATTTTTGGAAATTCCATAAATCATTAAAAAAATCATATAATATAATAAAAAACACATTTCCATCATCATCCTCCAGCTCATTTCGTGGCCTAACAGATCTGAAATAGAGAGAGTGTGTGTGAAATTCTAGAGAGAGAAAGAGAAGAAAAACTTGCAAAGGTAAGTGATTTCTTCGGTAAATCGGTTCCTAACACATCTAACTCCGTTCCTAAGCTACTCTTCTATGTGTTTAAGGTTTGGGAAGCTCATCTTTGGGTGCGAAAGTTAGGTTTTCAGCTTTGTCGAGAAAAGCCAGAGGGAAGCGAAAGGTAACTTCCAAACCTTCGTATATTGTCTATTCTAGGCAATTTAATCGGTGAAATTTCGCCGGATTGCCATTAGTTTTAAATTTTGGAAATGGGTGTGCCTAAGGGTTATGCTGCCCAATTTTAGTTCAAATGGTTGTTATAACTCAATTAGATGGTTAATAAAGTGGTTAGGAGTAGAAAGGAACGCGTTTACGGAGCCGAAACCGCAAAACCCTGATTTTTCCTGGAGGATACTATAATTTTGGCCAGGGCTGTAGAAGGCCTTAGAGTTGGATTCTGAGTGATTTGATGGTTCCATTGGGTTTAGGAGGGAAAATTATGTGGGGTTACAGTTGGGCACTTTTTCAGAAAAGGCCGAGAAAGCATAATTATGGAAACGCCCCTGAAACCCTTAAAGCGGGGCTGCCAAGGGCAATTTTATAATTTGACATTGAATTTGGTAATTTTGAATCCAGTAATGGATTCCTTGGGTGGAAATATGTGATAATAGCCCTAGTCAAAATTTCAGGAAAAGTGCAGCCGAGCCGAGTACGGCGGGGCCTGGCCGAGGTCCTAGGGGTATTTTGGTAAATTTTCACCATAGGCTAATATAACCATAATAAACACTATGGAAGTGTCTAAAATGATACATGGATAGGTTATAACCTATTTCTTATACAGTTGATATTTTAGGACTGAGTTAGGAGCCTAGAGTTGGCACATTCTACGAGGCGAGCATCTCGGGGTTAAAAAGGGTTGAGGTAGGGACTACTATCTCTCATATACTATGGGACTATTGTATGTTATGTGTTACTATATTTTGTGATATGAATGCATGCTAGAGGCACAGTACCTAGTTGTGATTCGGTGCCCAGCCAAGATATATCAAAAATCCTAGCTGTAGTCGGTGACTCGGCTGAGGTACATGTAGGGGTTCTAACTCGATGTTTGGCCCTGAAACTTGTGTACACATATGAATCGAATTAAACTTTCATTTTTCCTAATAATATGGTACATTGCATATTTAATTTTCACATTTTATATGTCGATAGTATGTTTCTACTGGGATTCTTCGGAATCTCACCCCTTTTTCTAAATCAAAATGTATCAGCGGGTGCCAGCGGTTCAAAAGACAAGGACACAGTTAAGGAAAACTAACAGGCACATTTCCTGAGACACATCCGTGGTTATATTTAGCCTGTACTTGGAATATTTTGTGATATTCTGTACATATTTATAATTATTAGTGAATTTTGCTCTGTTATTGTTTGTTTGTAAACAAATACTTATTATCAGTATAACTATACTTTTCTGTTTGCCTGTGGAACTTGTTCATTATTGCCCTGCGCATATCAAAATGGAAATGGGTGTTGACACATTCTAACTTTATTTGCCAACTTTTCCCTCTAGCTATAGATATGGAATTTGTGTTGTAAATATTGCATATGTGTGTGTCAAAGAAAGAGTCTTTCCAGTATTATTGGAATACTTTAAAATGAAGAGATGTGTCTTGAAAATTCATGTCCTAATAAATTAAGGGATTTGTGTTGGTTCATGAATTTAATATATGGTTATGACTTCTAATTGAAAAGATGTAGTCTTCAAGAGGCACCTCTTCAAAGCATTGATTCATGTTTATAAATACTGTAACCTCCTGCCTTAATTGGCGTAATTATGATTCGATAACACATAATTAAGATGGTTTAGAGACCGTTAGATAATTTAAACTCTTTTTAACTTCCTACTTTAGCATAGGGTTTTAACAAAATCTTTCAAAACTTTTCCCCATCCTGGTCTCAATTTCAAATTTTCGAATATAATTTCCTGTGCAGTTAATTTACATTCGTAAATATCAGAGTGTACAACCAAATCCCCAGCAACTCCCGGGTTTGTACATAAATAACTAAGGGTTTATAGGTTTCCCCAAGGGAATTACATAACCAAAAGCAAATATAATATTTACATCTCGAAATATACAGCAATCCCAAGTCCAAAAGCAGATAACCAATAACCCAAATCAAATATACCCCGAAGGGTCCTAATCACTCTGGGTTGCCTGCCTCTCCTTAGAGCCGCTCACCCTATCTGAAATGTTAGTCATTGGAAAGAATGAGATTTAAGAGAATCCCAGTAATAACAAATCACTCATACAGTGCACAAACACATAGTATATAAGGCCATGATAGCAGCATCACAATGAATCGTGGTTCACACCACATACGACAACACTCATGGCTGTAAACTCTAAGTGTCAGCTTTCGCTGCGATCACAAAGTATTCACAAAGAATCTCTAGGCGTCAGCTTTCGCTGCAATCTCAAAGCATCACAATATCACAAAGTATTCTCAAAGCATGACAAACATACATACAATGTTTCATACACAATATAAGAGAGAGTCACTACCTTGTCCTTTCCTGACATCCTTTGGCGCAGTTGGCTCTCGAGGGTGGCATATATCGAATCCTATAACCAAATTAGGGACAACCCGTCAATTCTTTTCCCAAATTCTTAATTCCGTAATACTTTAAATTGGTTATCATTTAAACTCCTTGGGTGGCTATTATAGGCCTAAACATAAGCCTAAAGGGTTGGGAAAACTACCCCAAGGATTTCCCTTTCCTAGAGAAAAATACTGATTTTTGGCTCTGTCACTCGAGTGAAAGAGGTCTCACTCGAGTGAGGCGCTCTTTTGCACTCGGGTCCCCGTGAGTGAAGCATAAAGAGTGACGACCCGAGAGCAACAACACCTCCTGGAGTGACCCATCACTCGAGCACTCACCTGGGCACTCGAGTGATACCCAAAAAGTCACCCGAGTCCCGTCGAGTGAGGCACAGGAAGTGACGACCCGAGAGCAACCAAGGCTCCAAGGTGACAAGCGCACTCGAGCACGAACCCTAGCACTCGAGTGACCTCCCAAAACTCATGAGTGCTCACACATACTCTTGACCATCTGCTTGTGAGTGAGAACCCGAGACGCACGCCCATGGTGCTACATGCACACGCACTCGAGTGACGACCCAATCACTCGAGTAATGACATACGGTACTCGCACTTACAGCCCAGAACTAGACCTGGAACAAGGGAAATTTCATACTGCACTCGAGTGAGTTCTTCCCTCACTCGAGTGAGGCTTATCAGAAGCCAGTTTTGCAGCAACTGATATGATTCTCCATATTTACCCAATTTGCTACCAATGGTCCTAAAGTTTGTACTCAAACTCATTCCCACTTATATTAACATAAGGAACCTATTGGTAACCTCAAAACAACCAAATTCCTTTCCAATCAACACCTTCTCATCTCTAGATCACAAAATCACCCAAAACCATAATTTGCCAAACTTCCTCTTTTCAAATCCAACCAAAACCATTGACACCCATACACTATTTGGCATCTATTCCACCACTAAACACTACTCAATTCATATCTTCTAAAATCACAAGAATTCAGGGCACAAATCCAGAATTTACAAAACTCAGCTAGAAATCATAACATATATCTCAAAAGTCATCAAAAGCTTACCACTTAAGCTTGCTGAAATCAAATCCTTGATTCTCCCAACTTTCAAATTCCTTTCAACTCCAAAACACCACTTTTCAGAATTCTAAAAACATCGCAAGGAAGCCCTCAACACCATGAACAACTTTAGTAAACATAAGATGAGCATTTGAAGCCAAATACTTACCTAAAGTTCAACCCTTCCTTTCTCTTTCTTGCTCAAGCTCGCCGGAAATGGAGAAATGAGGAGAGAGAGATGAGTTGATGATGATGATCTTTTCCCTTCCCCATACACACACACAGCCGACTTGACAAGGGAAGAGAGAGGGAAAAATATTTGACTTTATGGCTTCAATCCAATGGCTCATCTCTTACCACTTGTCATAATCTCCTTCTTTCTACCATGAGCTCATAGATGCATATAGATATACAATTCCACCCCATTGGTCATTCAATCCTAGCCTTTGATCTCAATGACCAAGGAGTTTCCTCTTCGGTAATTGATTAATCGGTCGGTAATTTACCATTTTGACGCTGATAATCACAATGCTTACAAAACTATCACTAAACACATCTTACATCACAATTCTCATTATATACTTCAAAAGTGCTTAATTAACATTAATTACATCACTTTGAAGTTATTAGCCCTTAATTACAAATCAGGATATTACAAATACCCCAACCGTGACACCATTTGGAGATTTTGCTTCCTATTTACTGAGGGGGCTACGAAATATCTCTTAAGGACAGTGTCATCGGACGCGACTCGAATAAAATATTTTCTTATTTCTTTTTAGATTTTGCCTACGATCATAATAGATAGTTTCCGCTAATCTTGAGTTGTGATGGGTATTCTCCTATTCATGTGATTGAGTACAAAGAAATCAGATAAGTTTGAATTCCAATATCTATTTCTTTATATTTGATTCTTCCCGTTTGGAAATTATGCAATTGCAATCAAATTTTGGCCATGGGGGTAGATACTTGAATAATATATTACATTTACACAACGTTTTGAGAATGATATTGGAGGGAGAAGTTTTGCCTTTGTGGGTTTTGTTGGGAATCTTCATTCACTCCCGGAGGTAGGAATAATGGAATGGGCATTTTCTGCAGTGAGATTAAAGCTACCATGCAGTGTTTTATATATTGTCTTTTGTATGGTTCTTGAATATCACACGTTCAATTAAGTTCAAGGGAAAACTTATTAGGAGGGGAAAGTGTGAACTATCCAACTAAGGAAGACTGAGTCAAAACCTTTTCTAAGTTTTGATTAGACCCCTCGTGATTATGGAGGAAGTTTGTGATTGCATCAGCTTTTTTCATGGACTTCCAATCACGTCTTTGTTGTCTCTGCTTCTAATGAAACACTTTGACTGATTAAAATAAAAATGGTTTTATGAGAAATCTAGATAACCAAGATTAGAAGCCTTGAACCAGATTTGCAATTGCATATCATTCAGAAGTTGCTGTGCTCTCTCTGCTGTTTGAACTGTTTGATCCAATAAAGACAAAGAGGAGTGGATTGAGTTTGAGAACCTATTACCGGCTCTCATTCTTGTAGCCTGTTTTCTTGAAGAATTTCAAGATCTATGAGAAAAGATGATTGCATACTACCCAATTATGGGGGTTCATGGCAAGCAAAGCAAAGAAAAATATATATGTTGGTCCGATGATAATTGAGAATGAAGGGAGTGGAAATTGGGTCTTACTGTATCTAATGAAAGCATATTAAAATAAGCCTATGATCAAGGTAGACTATGATCAGTACTGTAATGGACGAATATCCAATTTTCCCTTCAACTGGACCACTATTTTAATATTTATGGTAAAGAGATTTTGAGGGCACTATGATCCTTGCAAACACAGGCAAGAGGTAGAAAGGGAGTTTGCAAGTCTGATTAGAAAGAGAAACTGTCTTTGCTACGGTACGGGAAGACGATGAAGAAGAAGAAGAAGAGACATACCGTTATTGACGTATGTTTGTTATTGAGTGAACCGCTCTTTCCAGGTACGCATCCAATTCAATTTATTTTAATGTTAATAAGAATATTGATAGGCATATTAAAAAAAAGCTATTCATGTGTTATAATATATATGGATTTTAATGGTTGAGATTTGATATGCCATCTAAAATCATGATATTATTTAATTATTTGATTTCCACTATGGTGAATTTAAATGAGTTGGAGGCTTTATTTTTTAATGAATATATTAATTTGATTCTAATAAGTTGCTAATATCCTATTATCTCTCATAAACTAAGTCTCCTATTATCTCTCCTATTATTTATATGAGGATTTGATAAAGATTAAATTGGAAAATGAAAGATAAAAATTATCTTGGGAAGCAAATGTTACGGGCACCGAAATATTGTTTCTTGCTATGGTAACTGTTGTTTTTAATTTAATATATATATGAATGGACTGTTTTATATCCTATATGTCCATATTTCCGTGGTGCTTTGTTGCGTGGGAGATAAACTATGGATTTAAAATTATTTGATATAATTATGGTTATTATGATTATTGGGTTATCATATAGATTTGATATTGAAAAGTTGTAAAATATAATGAAATATTTGAAAGTGTGGGGGTGTCTAAGATATAGAGTATCTTATGGGGGCACTTTGGAATATATATTTTGATATATTGAAAAATTATAAAATTGCCATGTAGATGTGGGATATAATTAAAATTAATTTGATGAAGGCTTTGGCGGTATTTGCTGTGAAGAGCAAATCTTGTAATGTGAATTATTAAATTTTGCATATAGCTTTAAATAAGCATTACAGTAATGATAAGAAAATTTAATTATTTATCTAGTGTTTAGATAAAGGTGTTTTAAATTTTCATGGTTTGTGGATATATATTTATCTTGGTATATTGTGAACATATATTGAACTTTAAAGTGAATGCATGGCATGCATGGTCAAATATATCATATTATGCTCTTGAAATCATGAGAGAATCAAATGTGATTTTGTGTGTTAAAGATCATAAAAGAATAGTGATGATAAATGAGAAATGTTTCTGAAGATTGGTTTTGAAAACCATTATGTGAATAGTCCTTATGATACTACTTGAGATGATTCTAAAGCTCAATCAATTTATGCACAAATTGTTGAGAATTTGTAGCACTGATAAGAGTTAATCCCGTGACATAGCAAATGATGTGTAGAGATTAAGCATATGTAAACTCTCATGAAGAGAAAGAATAGTTAAGGGATAATGCCATAAATATTGGCATAATGCATAGTAGATTCCTGTTGTATTGATATACACAGATGGTAATTGAAATTCAATTTATATGTGGAAACTCACTGGTTATCATTGACCTTTAGAGGTGACAAAAATAAAATATTATGTGAGTCATAGTTGATTACTCTAGAAATGGATGGAATGCTCAATCTCTTAACAAAAATTTTGGTAAGAAACTGACGCTTAGCATCGATGATCTGCGATTGTCAAATGGTAATAGCCATTGTAGAATGAACAATGATGTATGTGAAAATCATTTGAGATATGATATGATAAAGCTAGCTCAAGAATTGTGGTGGAGTTATCTCAATCGATTTGGTGAGGTCAATAATAGACCTATTGGATTTGTTAACAAAACCCCTTGGGAGGCAAATGATTGTTGAAATATCAAGAGGAATGGAACTAAAGCCAGCTATTAATTGACAATGATGGCAACCCAACCTTTATGATTGGTAATCCCATGAAGAAGGTTCAATGGGTAAGAACAAGTTGTTCGTCAGTTCTGACTAGCACATATATATTTTACGTTCCTTCCTATGACACTTTGAATGTACTAGATTGCATTATTGTAGGTTGAGCAAAGCTCTTAATGATTTCAAAGTTCAACGAGGCAGTGTGTATAGTGCAAACACATTTACATGAAATCACCTCTATGAATGTGGAGTGTGGCTGCTCCTATGAGATCGTGGCAAAAACTCTAGAGTATTCATTACGCACCATGCACGCGCAAAACCATCGTTAACGCACAAATGTTAGGATATAATCTGACTCTTAATGCCTCTGATACACACCTTGGGGGTTCTTTGCCCTCCCGCGAGCGAGATACTCATCAAACCCGCATCCGTTGATGGAACGTGGTTCCTAGGCTAGGGCGCGGTGGGGCTCTCGCTCTTGTGAGGACAATGTAACCCCCTTCAAATGGGATGGATGGTGGCACGTACTTGGGGGTTCTTTGCCCTCCCGCGAGCGAGATACTCATCAAACCTGCATCCGTTAAGGGGACTTGCGCTACCTACCCGCGATTGGATGGAAACCGCATGATTCCTAGGCTAGGGCGCGGTGGGGCTCTCGCTCTTGTGAGGACAAGGTAACCCGCTTTGTTGTTGCTTCATGGGACTCTCGTGCGTGGGATTCCTCCTCACAATCTCGTGGAACGGCATCCGTTCTTGGGCTCTTGCCCCCGGGTGCTTAGTAAGCTTGGGCGTGGTTGGATTCTTGCAATCGGGCCGACCACGCGACACGCCTTGTACTCGCCCCCATCCTTCTCATTTCGGTGGATCGTATGGTTTGTGGGATTTGTGCTTGCCCCCATCCTTCTCATATCAGTGGATCGTATGGTGTGTGGGATTTGTGCTTGCCCCCATCCTTCTCATTTCGGTGGACCGTATGGTGTGTGGGATTTCAATATGATTGATGGTGGTGCGTGCCTAGGGGTTCTTGGACCTCCCTTGAGAGAGATACTCATCAAACCCACATCCGTTAAGGGGACTTGCGCTACCTACCCTCGATTGGATGGAAACCGCATGATTCCTAGGCTAGGGCACGGTGGGGCTCTCTCTCTTGTGAGGCACTTGTAACCCCTTTGTTACGATATGGTTGGCGCTCGCCCCCATCCTTCTCACTTGAATTCGTACACACGGCCGTCTCATACGTCGGATTCCCCTTGGGCTCGGGCGGTCAAGCACCCCAATTGATAACGGGATTTGTGCCTTCGGATGTAGCCTTCGGGTGCTTGGCCATACACTTGATTGTGAGGGGAATGCTGCGCATGAGGTGGCGTGGGAATATTGTGGGTGTGCTAGGAAGTCATCGTGCCGGGCCAGAAAGGATTCTCGAAAGTGTTGATGGAGGATTTGATGGTAGTCCTCCCGGGTTGTCCCTTTTTACCGACGGTGTTGATGGAGGATTTGATAGTGGTCCTCCTGGTTGTTCCCTTCTTTCCCGACGGTGTTAACGGAGGACCTGATGGTTCCCCTCCCGATCCGTCCCTTTTGTTTCACGCCCAGCGGTGTTGGACCGGCGCCTCCCGTGCTCCATCTGCCCGCTTGCCTGAGGGCCTGCGGGGTGTGGTTGCCACGGTGGCGTCGGGAAGGCAGGAACGTGTGGGCGTGTGAGTGGTGTTTGGATTGTCCCTGCCGGCTGGCTCCGTGCTCGTCCACCGAACGGTCGGCAGGCAATCCGCGTCGGTTGCTGTGAGGTGGGATGGTGCCTTTGAGGCTGGTTCTTGTGCTGCCTACCCCTTTCAAAGGGAACAAGGCCGCTTGCAGTTAGCCTCCATCCGGCGCCTTCCAATGGGCGTGGGAGGACGACGAAGCACCCCCCGTGTTCCACCGAGCCTTTCATCGGACGCGTGGCCCACGGGGAAGTGCAAAGCTCTCGGACCCAGCGTATGCCGTGGATGGGGGCTCATGTCCCGGTCCCGAGAGGAGCTTTAAGATATAATGTGCGACGGCCGCTCTCGCCCCTCGGACCGCCCCGGCGGCGGGGGGTGACGCGCGACGTCCTGGAGGAATGCTACCTGGTTGATCCTGCCAGTAGTCATATGCTTGTCTCAAAGATTAAGCCATGCATGTGTAAGTATGAACTAATTCAGACTGTGAAACTGCGAATGGCTCATTAAATCAGTTATAGTTTGTTTGATGGTACCTACTACTCGGATACTCCTCCCAAGTTGTCTCCCAATTTTTCCTTCATGCTCCTCCCAAGTTGTCTCTTAAGCTAGCTCAAGCTTCCATTATCATCTTCCTAACTCCACCGATAAGCATGAGTGTGAACTCTTAATGGAGAGCATGAATAATTATATGGTTGTTAGGTATTTTTTACAGGAGAATGAGAAAGCTTAGAATACAATATTTGAATCCATTATAATTGAATTGGCCCATTTAAACTAAGATATTAGATCTTCTTTAAACTTCCAAAAAATAATTTTGCACCATAGGATTTTCTAATATGTTTTTCCTTGTCCTGTAAGAATTAAATAAAATTGTGATATATTATATATTTGGAAATATTATTCAATCATAAGATAGGCAATTAAAATATTAACAATTTAACCTTAATATTATCACAATTAAATCATATTTATATTATTTCCTAAAATTGGCTAGCAATCCAAATATTATCTAATAGTTCTAAATTAGCCTAAAATAGTCCCCGAATTAAATGAATAAAGTGATATAAAATATATAAAATTTAGGATTTCTTAGGTATATACTCTCCTTTCCTCATTTGGTTTTAAATTTTGGAGCAGAACATCCCTCCCCTCCCCTTCAAAACAACCATTTTGGCTCCCCTCCAAATTAGGGGGTTTTTAGGGGAGCTAAAATTTTGGACCAATTTACCCGTATAAATTATGTGATATTCTAATAATGTCCAAGATGAAAATTATTACAATACATAAAATTATTATTATTAAAATATTTTATTATAAAATAAATTTAAAATAATATATTATTAGAAAAATTATCATAATTAAAAATAAGCTATGAAAAATTGATTTAATATGAAAAATATTTTATGAATAAAATATAATTATAAATATAACATATGTTATTATAATTTAAATGAAAAATATTTTTGTAACAAAAAAAATATAGTATTATCAAATTAATTGAATAAAATGAATACTTTTATAATTTAAAATAATTTTATGAAATAAAATTTAATAAAATTATATGTTTACTAATGAAAATATTTTATAATTTAAAAATATATTATCATACAATTAATTTAAAATAAAAAATATTTTTAAAAAGTAAAAAATTATTATAATTATAAAATATGTTAATTTCATTTTAAATAAAAATATATTATAGTAGATAAAAATATTATAATGTATTATTATAATTAAAACATATATTATTTTTATTAAAATTAAATAAAATTATATTTTTATAATTAAAAATACATTACTAAAAATTATTTTAACATAAAAATAAATTATAATAAATAAAAATACTATTATAGTTAAAAATATATATATTATAAAATTAATTTAATACAAAAATATATTATTGAAGATAAATAATATTATTGCATGTTAAAAGTATATTATTATAACAATTATAAATAAAAATATTATTATATTAATTAGATAAGATGTAAATTAATTTATATAACATATAAATAAAAAATATAACCAAATATATTAAGGTAGAATGGCAACTTATTATCATTCCTCCCTTCTCTCCCTCTTAAACTAAACAAGGGGCCGTTAAAAACCCGTCACGTACTCTCCCTATCAACGAAACCAAACAAGATAACTTCCTATACTTTCCTTCTATTCCCTCCCCTCCATGCCCTCCCCTTCCATCGCCTCCCTTCGAACCAAACAGACCCTTAGTGGATGATGGAGGAGAGGGAGTAAGTTAGCGTTGCCATCTCGAGTGATCAAATAAAAGAGAAGTAATGGTGAATGATTGATGTGGAAGCAAGGATTTAGTATAATGATGATAGGATATGAAACTTGGTATTAATGTCAAGGTCAAAAATAAACTTAGGATTAGGGATAAATAGGCCAAGCCTGTAAGCTTATAAGTTAGGCTTTATGAAAATAAACCTGACTTGTTTATTTAAATAGATCTATGCCTGATCCTGACCTATTTATTAATCAGCTAGAATAGGCTTTATATAGGTTAGGTAATAGATTCTTGTTAAACACCTGACCTATTTCCACCCTAGACGTAAAAAGTTGGATAAAATAGGCAACCAATTATGGGCAACATGTACCTTCAATATATGTCCATCGATATGTCACTGTCATATTCTTAGAGAGAAAAAGTTAGGCCAGGAAAATTTAGTCTTTTCAAATTTGTATTATAATATTGGATCTAAATAGTTATAATTTTAAGAGCCTTTATGATAAATACTTTTTTCTCCAGATCCTTCACTCTAATTCCTCCTATCCAAAATCTACTGGTTAATATTTCATTCTTTTCATCTTCATGTCGTGAAAGGCTAAAGTATATTTTTAGTTCTTTAAGTTTTACATGAGGTATAATTTTAATCCCTTAACTTTATAAAGTATATTTTTGGTCTTATATTTCTATCATCGTTAATGTTGTTAACAGAAAATGTTGACATAGCAAACTCAAGTGATGATTGTACAGCTGACAAAGCATATTTAAGTTTTAATTTTTTAATTATATATTTAGATTATTAAACATAAATAAAAATAACAAATCATTGCAAATGAGATTGAGGTTTTGATATTTAAATTGTTAAACTAATATACTTAGATTATTAAACTAAAATGTTTTAGTACAATCAAGGTTTTGATTTTGACTGCTTCATTAGGTGTTTAGATATTTTTTAATTTACACATATTTTAAATTTAAGATTAATAGCAGTTAATTACACCATCTTTATTTAAGTTTACACAATTATCACTTGAGTTTGTTGCACTAGCATTTTCTGTTAGCTACATTAACAGTGTTAGAATTATAAGACCAAATGAGAAAGTTGATCTACAATAAGATTCTCGATCCCCTTTTTGTCTTTGATCTCAGAGTCAAATTCTTGTAGCAGAAACACCCATCTGATCAATCTAGGCTTAGTGTCTTTCTTCTCAATCAAGTATTTTATTACTGAGTGGTTCGTCCAAACAATGACCTTTGACCTAAGCAAGTAGGCTCTGAATTTGTCGAATGCAAACACAACTACTAATAGCTCCTTTTCTGTTGTTGCATAATTCAACTGTGCATCTAAGAGTGTCCTACTAGCATAGTAGATGGCATGAAAGACCCTGTCTTTTCTTTGGCCTAAAACAGCTCCAACTGCATAATCACTTGCATCGCACATCATTTCGAATGGAAGGTTCCAATATGAAGCTATGATAACTGGTGTTGTTCCAATCTGGAGCTATGATGACTGGTGCTGAAGTCAAAGAGCTTTTCAAAATTTGGAAGGCTGATAAGCACTCCTCATTAAACATAAAGGGAGTGTTTTTCTCTAACATTATGCACAGTGGTTTTGTGATTTTTGAGAAGTCCTCAATAAATCTTCTATAAAAGCTAGCTTGTCCAAAAAAACTCCGAATACCCTTGATTGAGGAAGGAGGTGGTAGCTTTTCAATTGTTTCAATCTTAGCTCGGTTCACTTCAATGCCTCGATCATATATCTTGTAACCCAGAACGATTCCTTCTTTCACCATGAGATGGCATTTCTCCCCATTTAGAACCAAATTTGTCTCTACACAACGTTGCAAGACTTTTTCCAAATTTGAAAGACAATGATCAAATGATTCTCCAAAAACTAAAAAATCAATCATGAATACCTTAATGAACCTTTCCACCATATCTGAGAAGATCACCATCATACTCCTGTGAAATGTTGCTGGTGCATTACATAGACCAAATGGCATCTTTCTGAAGGCAAAGGTACCATACAAACATGTAAAAGTTGTTTTCTCTTGATCCTCTGGTGCAATTGTAATTTGATTATATCCTGTGTACCCATCCAAGAAACAATAATAAGCTTTCCCCGCTAGTATGTCAAGCATTTGGTCTATAAATGGCAGAAGGAAGTGATCTTTTCTGGTGGCTTTATTGAGCTTTCTATAATCAATGCATACTCTCCATCCAGTCACCGTTCATTATGGAATCAGTTCATTTTTCTCATTAGGCACCACTGTCATTCCACCTTTCTTTCGCACAACTAGAACATGACTTACCCATTGATTGTCTAAAATTGGGTAGATTATGCCAGCATCCAACCACTTTATTACCTCCTTTCTCACCACTTCCTTCATGTTTGGATTAAGTCTTCTCTGGTACTAGATTGATGGCTTGTAGTTGTCCTCCATTAAGATCTTATGCATACAAATTGAAGGACAAATCCCTCTTATATCAGCTATTGACTATCCAAATGTTGTTTTATACTCCCTTACAATTCTTAAAAACTTTTCTTTTTCATCAGGAGTAAGAGTTGCTGAGATGATTACTGGTAGTGTTGAATTTACTCCCATATAAGCATACTTCAAGCAGGATGGCAGTACTTTCAACTCCAGTACTAGTGGTTTCTCTGTTGATGGCATCAGCTTATTCGGCCTTTCCTCCGAATCTTCAAATAGTTTCTTGATAAAAATTGGGGAATTTGCTTTAAGGTACCTAATTTGCTCTAAAACTTCTGGATTAGTAGATTTAGATACATCTAATTCCCATTGCTAATGGTTTATCCATGCATATTTCATTCACCATATCTTTTGTGCAGCTGGTCAATGTATCAACTCTATAACAGGTGTCACCTTCATCTGGAAAGGACAAGGCCTTAGAAATATTGAAAGATACTTGATTATCTTGAACTCATAAAGTTAACTTCCCATGTTGCACATTTATCAACATTTTCCCAGTTGTAAGAAATGGCCTCCCAAGAAAGATAGGAATTTCTTGGTCTTCTTCCATGTCAAGTATTATGAAATCAGCTAGGAATATGAGTTTTTCCACCTTCACCAGAACATCTTCTAAGATACCCCTTGGATGTTTTATTGATATGTCAGCCAAAAGTAATGAAACTGTGGTTGGCTTTACCTCTCCAAGACCGAGTTTGTTGTAGATAGATAAAGTCATGAGGTTAACACTTGCTCCAAGGTCACAAAGTGCTCTTTCAAAGTGACATTGACTTATGGTGCAAGATATGCAAAAGCTTCTTGGATCTTTCAGCTTTGGTGGTAATTTCTTTTGGAGAATAGCACTGCACTCCTCAGTAACTTTGCTTTCATGAGTCTCTGAGGGTATGGAACTGGTGGTACATATGGAAGAGGATTATCTAGAAAGTTGATTCTTCCTGGTATTACATCATCCTCCTTCTGTTCTTCTCTACTTTCTTTCTTTTCTCCGTCATCCGTCTTCTTAATTACAGGATCTTTCAATTCTTTACCACTTCTTAGTGCAACGGCCTTCACATGTTCTCTTGGGTTTCTTTCAGTGTCACTTGGTAGAGTTCCTGGTTGCCTGGAATTCATCATATTTGCAATTTAGCCGATCTAAATCTCTAAGTTCTTTATTGAGGTGTCTTGCCTTTTGAGTGTTGCATCAGTCCTAGCTATGAATTGAGCTAGTGCATCTTCCACATTTACTTTCTGTTGTAGTGGATTTGGTTGTTGAAGAGCTTGTTGCTGGTAGTTCCCTTACAGCTTGAATGCATTTTGATTATTCCTCCAACTAAAGTTTAGATGATTTTGCCAACTTGGATTGTAGGTGTTTGAGAATGGGTCATTCCTTTGATTTCCAATGAAATGAGCTTGCTCCGGCATGAATGAGTGTCCTTATTGACATTACATGCTCGCATGAGGTCCTCCACATTGATCACAAGCTTCAGTAAGAGTGCTGATTACATTTGCTTAGGTTGTCAATGATCCTACTTGCTTGGATATAGATACAACTTGAGAAGACAAAGTTGTAAGGACATCCAGCTCGTGCACTCCAAGTGCTTTCTTTGAATTGCTACGTTCAGAAGGCCATTGATATGCATTGGCTGCCATCTCCTCAAGTAGATTGTAAGCATCATCTATATTTTTTCCCATTAAAGATCCTCCAGATGCAGCATCTACAAGAATTCTGGAGATGTGGGTTATCCCACTATAGAAAGTTTGTTGTTGCCACCAATTTGATAACCCATGATGAGGACATCTCCTTAGCAACTCCTTGTATCTTTCCCATGCTTTATAGAGGCTTTCTTGTTCATGCTGGGTAAATGAGGCAATTTCATTTCTCAATTTAGCAGTTTTTGCTGAAGGAAAGTATTTCTCCAAAAATTTTTGAACCATGAGATCCCATGTAGTTATGCTTCCCACTAGTAGTGATTGTAACCAGCTCTTAGCCTTATCCCTGAGTGAGAAAGGGAAAAGTCTAAGTCTAATGGCATCATCAGTAACACCATTATACTTGAATGTGTCACAGATTTCTAGGAAGTTGGCTATATGTGAATTAGGATCTTCTATTGGTAAACCACCGAACTGATTTGCTTGCATCATTTGGATAATTGCAGGCTTGATTTCAAAGTTGTTAGCTGCTACTGGTGGTATTTTGATTCCAGAATTTGTCCCATGACTGTTGGTGTTGCATAGTCATGGAGTGCTTTGGTATTTGTTGTTTCTCCTCCCAAATTTGCCATCGGATTGATTAGGATTGAAGTAGACTGCTTTTAAACTTTTTGATTTCTTCGGCAAGTTCTTTCGATCTCATAATCAAGAGGCTGTAGTTCAGTCTCCTTCAATCTGGTCATACACTAAGAAAAGGCCTGAAAAAAACACAAAACACCAAAAAGAAAAAGAAATATAATATAAAGACCAAATTAGTATTAAAATTACTTGGTATTGATATTAATGACTACAATCCTCGGCAACGGCCCCAAAAACTTGTTACGAGTATAAATGGTCTATTAGAAAGTGCAAGCGTACACTGTCATAAACAAGTAATATAAAAGTAAGTAGAGTATCATTCCCTCGAAGATTGATCACTAAATATCAAAATGAGTAATTTTAACTCTATTTAGTCTATCAATTAGTTGGTGATTGAGAGTACGAAATAACAATTAAGTAAATATGAATGCAAATGATATGAAACAACTATAAGAAAAAGCCCTAGGGGTCAGATTTTACTTAACAAATTTTGGATTGAATTACTTATCATTTCTAACCCAATTTATTTCACATGATTGATAGTCGAGTTTCCCTAATTTAATTACTAGCCTCTTCCAAGGTCAAGCAATTCTATAATTAGTTGCTAATCCAATATATTCCTATATGAATTTAAGCAATTAATTATGCATTAAGATTCATGGAACTCAGTAAGACCACACAACTCATATGAATATATTCCTATTTCATATGTAAGTCATAGTTTTAATTATATGATCTATACACATGTATCTCCTTCCGGTCTCAACATGCATATTAAAATCATTCAAAAGATGGCCAGTCAATCAAAAGCATTAAGAATAATAATTAAAACTCAATCATGAAAGAGAAATTCAAACTAGATTTAATAAGTTAAGATTCAATCTGTCATTAGTAAGCTACATCATCACCCTAGGAAAGGCAAATTTAGCTCATGATGAAATTAAAAAATAAAATAAAATAAATTGCAAACTTCATAAACATTGCATAAAACTTGAATATTAAATTTTAAAAAATAAATATACAACCAAAAGATGCATGAAAATAGAGAAAATCTAGCCGTCCCTTTAGGAGGTAAAACCCTTCATGTAGGTGGCAACCTATAACATCCATAAAGGAGGACTACCTAAGCCTTCCATATAGGAGGCATGCAAGAATTAAATATAATACATAAAATTAACTCTAAGATAGTTGATGCGGAGAAAAGAGGAAAGTAATGGATATGAAATGGTTGTAAGTGAAGAAGAGAGGAGAGTAATAGATATGAATTGGTGTATAAAATATGGAGGAGAGGGTGGCTATATATAGGGAAGAATGGAGTAGGGTAGATGAAGTGGTGGATGAAGTAGTAGATAGAATGTAGTAGATGAAGTAGTAGGTGAAAAGGAAGATGAAGTGGTAGATGAAGTAGTAGGTGAAAAGGAAGATGAAGTGGTAGATGAAATAGTTTGTGTAATGGTAGATGATTTCCGCTTTCAACTTCCAAGCATAATTCGAAACCCTTGGAAATAGAACTGGATTTTGATCTCAACATAAAAGTTGTAGAGCTCTTTCCTAGCTTTTTATCCATATAAAAAACGTCCTAATCTAACATCTAGAGCTCTAGATATTGTCTAAAAACTAAAAGAGAGTCTAATTTAGTATTTTTCAAGAAATTCTATTTTATGCCAAAATCATTATTTATTTATTAATTACACCCATCATCCACAAAATTATCATATAAGGGAAAATTAATATGCAAATATTTTACTTATCAAACTGAATATAGAATGCTGGTTGCTAATGGCAATTCCATTAGCCCTTGGCGCGCCATAGTTAACCTCAAGCTAGCTTGACACTCATGGGCACAGTGCTCACGCTTAATATTCATGGGATTCATTCTCACGCTTGTTATTCATGGATGTTTACCTATGCTTGTTTTTATGGCTTCAAGTCATACTTGGTTACTTACCCTCATGGACGATATGTGTTCGTAGCCTTTGTCACACCCTTATCTTATTTTCAGCTATTTCAGAGTATTTGTGAAAAATAATATGTGGTTTAGTAGACAATACAAGAATAGAATAAATATATTAATAATATGTGCATGACTACAAAAAATTTCCCATAGGGATTCGTACATGACAATTACAAATTATGTAGCCACACAGGGCTACTAAGATGTTTAAACCAATTCCAGTGAAAAAGTGGCATCTTCTCGTCTTCGTTCCACCACTGCAATCCTCCTCGTACGGTTTTCTTCATTGTTGGTAAGGCAGGGTGAAATTCGAGAAAATCTCAATAGGAAAATAGTACCAATATACATACAAGATAAGTGTTTAATGTATGGCATGCTTGAATTACATAAACTCATGCTCACACAATGACATATCTGTGTGCTCAATGTTTCATGCAACAAAACTATGGCCATAGCATAAACAAAAACAGAGCTTTAATCATTCATATATGTTTCACATAATCAAGCAAAGCAATAACATGCATCAATACACCAATACAAATATCAAATACATGCAAGAGAGGTAAGTTACCTACCTTTGCCGCCCTTCCCTAATCCTTAAAGAGGCTCCTCGATATGCATGCCAACTACTTGGATTCTCAAATCAGTCCTAAAATGCCAAATGTACAATTTTAAGCACTTCTAATATGCTTTTAGTAGTTATACGAGATTACTATGCAAATTTACCAAAATGCCCTAAGGTTCCGGCCCGCCGTACCCGATCCGACCATACTTTTTTCTAAATTTTGACTAGGGCTATGCTGACATATTTTCGCTCAAGGATCCATTTTTTACCATTGTTTTCTCCAATTCCAGCCCAAATTATGACTTTACCCCTAGCAACCCCTATGTGAGGGTTTTGAGGATATTTTTGTCATTTAACTTTCTATGGCTTTTCTCACTTCGCACCCAACATGAACCGTACACAATTTTCCATTATAAACATAATGGAATCATCAAAAATACCAAAATCCTATCCAAACACATCCCAAAATAGATCTGGATGAAATTCTATAGAAATTGGAGAAAATGGAGTTTTATGATTTCAATCCATAAAACCCCTTCTTATCACCTTTAATCACTTGTTTAACCACTTAATTACACTTCCTACATGATTAATCCAAAATTGGGCAGTGCTTCCCCTTAGGATTTGAGCTCCCTAAAATCACAAAGTCATGAAAACCAAGCCAATAACCAACCAAACCTCCAACAACTAACATAAATGAACATATTAGGCAAGGTTTTATGATTTACTTTTGATTCCTACTCTTGCTCTCCCAAAAACATCACTTTCTCTCTCTCCTCCCTTGAAGATTAGCTTGGCTACACATGAGTTCCATGAAGAATAAGAGCTTAGAGAGGGAACTACACAAGTTTGGGAGCTAAATCACTTAGAACAACAAGGCTTACATTGGTTTTCTTCCTCTTGAGCTCTCCTCCTTCTCTCTAGGACTCCAAATTTCTTAAGTCTTTTCTAAGACAACTTCTCTCTATCTTCTTAGTGGAGAATGACATGAAACTAGAAGGGAAAAGATGAAGGTAAGCTTAATAAAATATATTCATGTTCCCTTATTAAATAAATGGTAGCTTATTTCATTTATGACATAAGCATTTGCACTTGAGTTTATCTTCATCCAATTGTGTCATAAGCTTCCATTCAACTTGAACTAAATTTCCTTCCCTTCCTTTAGCCCATAAAAACATCTTAGGGTCCCTTCCCAAATCAATTTGGGCTTCATCCAATTATCTTAACCACGTATACCCATATATATTATTTTATGCTTAATTGAACATGTGCTCAACTTAATAAATTCTTATTTAAATCTCATGGCTTAAGATGATGCCACTTGGCATGTTTGTGAGCCAAATAATTATTTTCCCCTCTTATTTCCTTATTCCACAATTTACACAATTGCCAGCGCATTTTATTTTCCAATTTTCAGAATAGTTGGCCTTCTTGGCAAACTTTCTGCCCTAATTTTGAAAAATCATAACTAAATTTGTAAACATCATTTCGGATCAATTCCAAAGATTATAGAACCTTTATTGAGTCTAGTTTCAAGAAAAAATATAGCCTTTTACTAGCCGAAAGCACAAAATTCCCATATCTTCAATCTTTGCATGTTGTTTCAGAAAATAGTCAATTTCACTAGGAAAACTTCAAAAATTCATAACTTTTTGTATATAACTCTAATTGATTCATATTACCTATCAAATTAAAGCTTAGGATTATTTTTTCACTCTGTAAAATTTTGTAATTTTTTCTCATCATTTGGTCTTCCAAAACCTCATAAAAAGCTCACTGCCTCGCAGGAAATTTCACTGGAAGCATAATCACTTTCTTCAAAATTCCCCATTTTTTTTCTTTAATACCCAAAAGATATAAGAAATATTAGGGAATAAATTTGGGACACCTACTAAACTAGGGCTTAGCAGTCCACTTAGTTCAAGCTTATTCCCAAGCCTCCAATCCCAAAATTCAGGATATTACAGCCTTGAGTCGCGCTTGGTTAGTTAACCCCGTGAACTGTGTCCATACTTGTTATTCCGTTCTCCTGAAGTTCTAAAAAAATACAAGAATTCAAAATTTTCATTTTAAGCGAATTCTATTTGTCAAATTGATATTTATGTACTTGAACTTAATTGATTAACGATTACTTATACATAGTTTCATTGTATGTTAACGAGTACACATTGGTATACAAAGTTTAATCTGTTTAAAGTATTCTTATTTACTTTTCTATTTTTTTATTAAACTATTTTATGTGGGATGTTATTCACAAGAAAATTTTCATTTAGCCTCAGATAGTGTAGCTAACCCTTTACTTCCAGTTGAGCAGTGAAGAGCCTCTTTGATGATTTGAAGTCTGCTGCCTTATTTTGTAGCTGCTCTTTGATGTAATCATAAACTCAAACTTTTGTATTACTATTAAAAGCTAGATGCTCCACATAGTCTATAAGCATGATCCTTGTCTTTCTTTTGTTTGGAACATATGTATATATACATATATATAGTGGTGGAGCAGAGCCCCAAATGCCATTTTGATATTTCAAATTGTTGTAGAATATTCAAGAAGTTTGACTTACAAAGGAAACTCTATTCGAATTTCTACAATGGGTTTACTATATTTTGAATATTGTAGAATATGTATATGTGAATTGGAGGTAGTAAATGTATATTCTAGATTATGATTATTAGATCTAACAGTTCTTTTATGTCTTAAGGCTTAGGAAATGTGAGTTTCCCTCACATTTCATGCCAGTCACCCCTCTGGTTTTCAAGACATGACAAATTTCCTCAAACTGTAATCCATGCTACAGCAATAATGTCTATGATCAATCATATTACAAAATTTATGATTATGTTAATTCTTAAGTTTCCTAATTTCCTCAAAATTGTTGGATTGATTAAGCAAACATAATTGGCAATGATTTGATTATTTCTTAAATTTTATAATTGCCTACATTTCCTAAATTAATTTCCTCAAAATGTGATCCATGCTGCAGAAATATTGTCAATCATATTACAAAATTTATGATTGTTAAATATAATTAGTTTTGATTATGTTAAATATAGATGCCAGATATTAAGAGCAAAAAGTTTGTACAAAGTTTGTATAATGTATTTATATGCTACATTGACTAACTACTATGTTTAATGTGAAATATCTTATAGATTAGTCAAGAAAAGGAAAAGGAATATTGAAGATAGAGAAGAAAGAGATTGAAGAAAGAAGAACTTCCAAAATCTAATGAAAATATCAAGATTCAAGCTCCTATAAGTGATACTGGAGGTTTCTACGGTCATATGGAAGTTGAAATGGGTCAATTCGAACCTAAGATAACTTATATGGAAGTTATGGAACTTTCCAAGATGTTCCCTTAAGTATTGGCTCTCTGCCAAGTTTTGGAAGACATCACTCAAGTGATCACTAGAGTGATGTCTTCCAAAACTTGGCAGAGAGCCAATACTTAAGGGGATCACTCAAGTGATAGACATAATCACTCGAGTGATGAGCATTCTGTTTTGCCCTATTTTTATGCAATATGACAGAGGTTTGGTATTTTGGCTATATCTCTTTAACCACACATTGGATTAAGCTGAAACTAGTTTCATATAAAACTAGACTCCCAATACGTAAAATACACACCAAGATCACATTTAAAGGAGCTCAAATGAAAGAGATGTGGAACTTGGAAGATGACACATAAATCACTATCATATTCCAAAACAGATTATGTATTTTAGACATAACTCTCAAACTACACATTGGATTGAGATGAAACTGGTGCCATATAAAACTAGACTTAAAGAGCTTTACATGGATAGGTAATTAGTCATATTTGGAGTTATATGCTAAGTGTGATGCCTTCTGGAAGTTGACACTTATGAATTCAGAGACTATCTAGTGTAATAGTCACTACTTGGATCATAACTTTCAGAATACAATAAGTTTGGAGCTGGTTCTTGTTGCATTGGAATGTAGACGACAAGAGCTTTCCGATGATATGTCATTTACCATGTTTGTAATCAAAATGAATAGATTACTCAGGTGATCACTCGAGTGATGACCCAGGATCACTCGAGTGACCACTCGAGTGATGAAGTTGGAAAATGACTCCAAAGCTCTCTACCAAATTTTGAAGGGGATCACTTGAGTAATGACCCAAGATCACTCGAGTGACCACTGAAGTGATGCGACAAATAACATTTTGTAACTTCAGAAAATCATAGGAAGGATTGTGTAACTCACTCTTCTTGCTTCTAATCACTCTAACATTTCATTGTATTAGTGTTTGACGTATTTCTACAAGAATACAATAAAGAGATTATGTGAAGAGGGAAAATGTGACTTTACGAAAGCGGAGCGTCCACTGAACATAACAACTAGTTTTTCAAATACGAAGAGTGGTCAAATGAAGCAATAGGACTCAACGGTATTATTTTAAATATCACAACGGGAAGAAGAAAAGCTCCAACGGTCATCAATCCTTATCAACTATAAATAGAAGATCATCCAAAATAGAAAGGAGAGAGACCCAGTGCATACATCAACTAAATGTCAACATCCTGATGTCAATGCTCATCGAACATACTCTTTATTTCTCAATATTTACCTAATTTATTTTAGAGAGATATTATTTGTATTGTACTTCAGTGTTCATCTTATTCACTTCTGAGAGAGAAGATTGATTGTAATCCTTTATCATCAAGGTTGTATCCTTACGGTGTGTAAGGGAGAATAACTCGGTTGTATCCTTACAGTGTGTAAAGGGGAGTAACTCAGTGAGAGATTTGTAAAAGAATTCACAAGTGCCTAGCTAAACTTGTGGGTTGTAAAGGCTTCTCTTGTACCTGGATCAAACAAGAGGATAGTGAATTTAGGAAGAGCCTCGGGACTGGATGCAAGTCATCGTGGATTGGACCAAACCAGAATAAATCATAGTTTGTATATTCTCTTTCTTAAGCTCTTATATTTCCAACATATATTATTTAAATATCTAAACTGTTGATTTATGATTCATTACTTTAATATTTACAGCTTTCACTAAAATGAGGAAATATTTTCAAAGTTCTTAAGTTTTAATCTTACACCCAATTTACTCCCCTCTTAGGTGTCTGCTAGTTCTAACAATGATTACGTTAATTCTTACGTTTCCTTATTTCCTAATTTCATCAAAAATATCGGTTCATATCTACTAATCGATAAATACACAACATCAATTATTATTTCATAATATTTTATGATTTGTTTGTTCATGTTTAATTGATTATGCATCATATTTAGAAATGATTTGATTATTTCTTAAATTTCTTGATTTCCTTATTTCCTAATTTCCTTAAAAGGCGATCTAGAAATAATCTCTCTAATCAAACACAGTAGATAATTTATGATTGTATTAATTCTTATGTTTCCTTATTTCCTAATTTACTCAAAATATGTTCATGCCTATTCAAAATACGTATGCACAAAATTCATTTTGTTGATTGCTTGTACTAATGATGATGATCGTTGAACCGTTAGGGTGATAGGGTTCGTGTTGTTGTTAGCATAGGAGGTTTGATCCGTAGTAATCGTCCTCAAAAGCAACTTACTCCAGAACAATGTTTGTGTGTGTATGTCTATATATAAATATATATGTGAACCATGTTCTCGGGAGAATCATCTACCACACGTCAGGATTAGATACAAACAAGGCAACAAACCAATCGGAAGTAGAACGAATTACCATAGAATAAAAAACCGGACCGGACCGGCCGGTCTAACCGGAAAACTAATGAACCAGTCCCAAATCCGGTCCAGTTTGCTTGCTCAAAGGAGGGGGAGGTCGACTCGGTCAGAACCGAGTTGACTCGCCCGGTTTGTATCTGACTCTGGAAAAACTCTGAGTCAGGTGGTTTTCCCAAGTCAATTTAGTTTCAACAAAATGACTAAAAAACCCACATCTCAATCGGTCAATCTAGGAAGAGTGAAAGACAGGAGAAAATGAGAAACAGAGACGAAAGTTGAACTCCCTACCTCCCCGACAATCGATGACCGATAAGGCCAGCTGCTTGAACAGCGAGCGACTGAATGACGAAAGTGAGTCATAGATGATAAGAAACGACGTCCACAACTCCCTCTATTCTGACTTCGATTCTTGAGGACGATGAACAATGGAGGCCTCTGATCTATTGTTGACAGCCAATTTCAGACAAGGCGATGCTTGTTGCTCTGGTTCCCCTTCGCCCATCTGACTGAACCAGAGCTTATCTAATTTATTCTTCCATTTACTGATTCGTCAAAAGCAAATGAACTGGACAAAAGATGTCCCCTTTACCTGTACAATTGCTAAATTAATTCTCTCTTTAAATGATGTCGGCTAGCAGCAGCATGGAAAGAAAAGGAAATAGACCAGCTATATAGTAGGCAAAATGTCTACACATGTGATGACAAAACATAAAGGTACAAAATCTAATATAAAATATAAAATAGTTAATAAAATAAAATATAGTTTAATTTAATTAAATTTAACTAGTAAGCACAATTCATCACCAAAATGATTAGATTAATATGTGTGTGTGTGAGATTTATCAATATATCTAATAATGTATTATAACTTTGCTTATTATTAATTAATAAATTTAATTAATTAAGTGTTTTGACTATTTTAATGTTAGTGATGAGTGATGACTTGATGGTTAATATTATTATTTTGTTATTTTCAATTAAATTATAATATTTTAATATGTCCGGTTCGACCTCCGGTTAAACCCCGATTGACCCATTAACCCTTGAACCTGTGTCATAACCGGTTTGTTGACCGGTCCGGTTTTTCATTCCTTGCGAATTACTAACATATTTTAAGTTATAAATTAAAATTACAAACATTAATCAAAATTCACATTTATAAATCTATCATTTTTTTTCAATTTTAGGCAGTCTGTACCTGTACTATCAGAATCAGATTGAACCGATTGGTTTGGGCCGGAAACCAGCCAACCGGTGGTCCAACCAGTCTGGCATGTTAGACCAGTTCAACCTTTTTAAAATTAAAAAAATTACATTAATTCATTTTTTAAAATTTTATTTAGAATTTTATATCAATAACTTTGAAATTTTCACTTTCTCACCAGTCAAGGACCGGGTTAGTTCCAGTTTGACTCTGGTTTGACTCACTGACCTTTAACCCAGTGTCTCGACCAGTTCAACAGCCAACAGCCGGTCCGAGTTTAATAAACCTTCAGTGTATACTCTATAGTTGTAAAATGTCCGCATCAAAATTTAATAGTTTGGTTTTAAATTTTGTATTAATTTTATAATATATTAAACATTAATATTTCAAGTTTTAATACAAATGTGAGATAGGATAAGGAGAAGACAAGAAGAAAAATATTAGGAGAGAATCTAAATTAAATCTAATCTAAAACCAAGTTATGAAGCATTTTCCAATGATCATCTAAAACTTTAAGAATATGACAGAGGTTGAATTAGACCCTAACAAGGGGCAAGACAACAAATGAGTTCTTTTTTAACATTGAGTTGAATATTGTTGTTGCTCTTTGTGTTTTTTTCTTTACAGGAAAGTTTGAATATTTTGATTTCATCATGTTTCAAGACTTTGTTTTCGGACATTTTTTTCACAATGACAATCAAATTAATGCCATTTAACTTTTAGCATTGATTATCCTCTCAACATATTTTGATAATCATACCACCCAGATACAAATTATAAAAAGAGACTTCATCATTATTTCACTACGAATATCTTTAAACAAGACTCCTAGTCACGTGCCTGCCTAAGCAACCAGCATATGCATACTTTAAAATAACACCATAATACCTTCTTATAAATTTAGAAACATAGAGTACGCAAGTAGATCCCACAATAAAAAAGTTGCGGAATATGTAAATCGAGCTCGCATATATATACACACACACACATCAAGAAATCATAAGTGTTCTAATAGGTTGTAGCCTACTGACATAAATGGATACTCTCCTCTGTAGGTAGGAAGTCACAGATTCCGTTCGGCTTGTAACCTCAAGTCATTAGTACTTACCCCTTTAACTCAATAAAAATAAATCATAAAAGTATGTGTGGTTGTTCTTTCATCAGACTGCGGTTCCCAGAGCCTCTGCGCTTTGCTGCTCATTTTTGGAGCTTGAACTCTCTCTCATTGTAACAGTAAGGGTCCTCAAAACCCTGACATTCTCAGTTATGAATTCTACCATTTCAGACTTACTTTCAGGACTTCCGGAGTAGAGAAAAGTGAACTCCTTAAGATGTAATGAAACAAATGGAGGCGCAACCAATACCGGTTCAGGAGGGAACGCAGAATCACCCTGAACATAAACAAATAAGTCACAAGCCTAACTGAGTTACGTATTGCTTGCGCTAAGAAAAATAAGTTTATATATTTCAAACCTCATAACAATCAGTCTCTGAAACCTTAAGCTTTTCAAGTTTGGGGAAGTTTCGGGGACAGTTCAAGATCCTAGTCCATTGACCAGCTACACATTCCAGATGTGATCAGTTGTGAAACATTGGCATATATCTTCACTAAATGGTCTCATATCCTGCATGTCGTAAAACTAAAACAGACGGAAAATTAGGGAATAATGAAATCTCGGGAAAAAAGAAAAATTTACTTATTATGCGTGATTCATACCGGTGTCCAACGTAAGCGTAGAAAGGTAATATCACACAAAGCTTTCAAAGGAATTAGAAATTGTAGAGCTTCTGCAGCGACCAAAAAGTTAAATCCTCCAATGTCAAGTGGACGAAGGTAAAAGTTCCCATCTAAAGATTTTATTATCAAGTCTTTAAGCAAAGCACGTCTGAAAAGAAGTATTTTCAAGCTTCTAACATCTGGGAAACCAACATGTTCCAAATACAATTCTTCAAGCCAGGGCATATTAATATGAGGAACAGAACCCGCCGTTACTTGGCTCAACTTCAAAACCCTAATGTTTTTCGTTACTTAGCTCCACTCCAAATCCCTTTTGTTATTGGCAACCATGAGAACACCAGAGGGCAACTTATATTTATACCGCTCCGTGAGGTGTATCTCTAGATGTTCAACAACTTTGCTTCTAATCACAGCATTAATTCATTTGCTAATTTTTTGAGGTATGAAATTTTCACCATCTCTTAAATGATCACAGATAAGAACAAACTTTGTGACAGATTTCAAATCAACCAATTTGAACACTTCATCCATGAATGGATGGAAGAATGGAAGCCTAGAAAAGTTTCGACGGTTAATATAAAGAGTGGGAAGGGAAAGCCAAAGTGATCTCCATCTCTTGGACAAGAGGCCTGTGGCAAGCGCCTCTTCAAAGGCAAGAAAAGAGAGAATATGAACAAGCAGAGAGTTTGGCAGACTACTGATCCTGTCTTCTTCTTTTCTTCTGCACGTTTGCTTTTTGGACGTTGATTTCTCCATGACCTTTATCTCAGGGTATTGACAACGAAATACAAGGATGAAGGCTGAAGAACAAAGAGAAAAGAAAAATTGGCGAAAAGAAATGATATTAAATGGAAAAAAAAATGATTGTTTGTGCCGATCAAAGCAGAATAGAAATGAGATCAAAATAGAAAAAGAAGAGAACAGGTTATGGGATGAGTTCCACCCAAAGAAGGGAGACTCTATGTCTAGAGATGTGTTGGGATATTTTAGGAAAGGAGTAAATTGATACTTCATGCAAACTTAAAGAACCTAATGTATGTGTTAGTGTTTGGCCAAAAAAATGTATACGTTAGCAATTTTTTATTTTTTCCTCTTTTTTAAATAACATTTCCTAATTTGAAATACAATCATCATGAATGAAAGATTTTTTGTTTTTAATTTTTATTTTGTTTAAAATTTTTCTTTAATGACTCAATCACATTTTCCTAATTCGGACATCAATCATCAATGAAAGGATTTTTTCTTTTCACTTTTCATTTTGTTTTAATACTCAAAAACACATTTTCCTAATTCGGTCGTCAATCATCATCAATAACTTTCTCGTTTAGTGTCTGTACGCTTTTCGTTTCACTTTGTGTGGATTGAGCCACATGGAAATGTTTGAGTTTACTTTCTGATATATCAAGGCCCAATTTATGTGTATTATTTTACCTTAATAAAACAAATTAACTTCTTATTAGAAGTGAAGGTTTTAGTTGAAGTTCTCACTTTGTAGAATAGCGATTCTATATACCCATCCACCTTACATTCACATGTTCAATTATGGGTTGTGACTACTGAGTATTGATCACGTCAACAAATGCTCGCACACGAAAGATGTGGGATGTGCCATCTTCATACATAGGCCGCCATTTCAGAAACAAAATGGAATTGAAGGGATATTCACATGTATGCATACAACATTGAATCTTGGAAATTATATGCGTACTGAAAAAAATACTCCTTTTGATCCTAATTATAAGATAAAATTGACTTTTTTGAAAAAATTAAAGAAGCTAATTAAATATTTTAGATTATTTTTATTTTTATTTTTTTTTCAAACTAATTAGTTTGACTAATAAACTAATATATAATCTAAGGATACATAACATATGATATAATTAAATAACTTATTTAGCTTTCTTAATCTTTCCAGAAAAAATCAACTTTATCTTATAATTAGGATCGGAGGTAATAGTAAATTAGCAATGAAATTTGATGATGTTGTCATGCAAGAGACTGTCACTAATTAATTAATGGCGGAATTATTTTGCTAAACCAATTTAACAACAAAATGACGTAGCTGAATTACTGTTTTTTTTTTTTTTTTGGTAGTTTATATGTGCTTCCATATACTTCTAAAAATGGATATAAGAGCGCGAACACTCGGGAAAAGAAGTCTGGAATTAAAAGAACCGAAAACGAGATTCATAATCATGTGAAACTTTCCGAAGCACGTGACCAAGAAGTTCTTTTTTTTTTCTTTTCTCAACTCATAAGAGTGTATGATCGATCGATCGTCGATCAATTTTACTCTTAAAAACTTGCAATACCCATTTAGTGAAAAACGAGTCAGTTTGGAACCACCGCTCTAATTTCTTTAATTTATGTTTATTTATATTTAATTCATTAAGCAATCATATTTGGACATGATTTCGTTATTTCTTAAATTTTCTAATTTCCTTTATTTCTTGATTTATTAAAGTCTCTAATCAATTTGGCAAGTTTGAATATTTCGATTTCCCTATGTTACAATTTGGACCGACGAGCAGAGCGAAGATGAGGACCGGTGAGGACTCAGCAATGAACGCGAGAGGCTGAGAGATCGCGTGAAAGCAGAGCGCAAAACCCTCCCTTTTCTCTTCCTTTTTCTCTCAAATGAACATGGGTAAGTCAGTAATTACCCCTAATTTTTTTCCCTTCATTTCTAAAAATATTTTCGAATATGTTTTTCACAGTGATAATTAAATCAATGCTATTGAACGTTTAGCATCAACACCGCATATTTAATATTCTCTCAACATATTCACACCTACAGGACAATACTCGTACTAGATAAAAGCTTGTTTTTAATAAATCTAATCACACTGCTGTCACACTCAATTTACTATCCAAAGCTTCTAATTTCCATAACTTGGGGTTGGAGCAACAGGCCATGTGTTAGCCCAAATGTTAATCATGTTGATCTAATGGTTATAAAAAGGAGAAGATGAGGGAAGAAGATGGGAAAGGAAGATGACAGGTTCCTCTCCCCCAGAAAACTACGGAAAGAGTCACCAGGGTGCGAGAATCTATGGATAGGGATGGATAGAGATATTTTAGGGATGCAAAATATTTATTTATGAGTTAATTTATCAAAATCTCTCCTTATCTCAATCAATGGGTTAATATGTGATTTGATTTTAAACATATTTATCTTAGCAAAAAAAAATTTAAACACATTTAAATCTATATCATATAACTGTAATATAATGGATTAAATTCTAATTTATATAAATATTATTCGAATTCAAATATGAGAAATTAGTTCATATGTTTTAGATATCCTGATTATTTGGGTAGTAAAGATTAGTACGGATTTGATATCTAATTGTTAACATTATTTTTTTAATCTTCATATTGTGGAATTAATTATTATCGCCTTTATTTTAAAAACAAAATTTAGGTCAGCTTGCTTAAATGCTTTAGCTTTAATTCTCCAATCAAATCTTGTGATGTAAACTATTTTTAATAATAAAAATTCATATTGACAAAATTTTAAAATTATGTTGAACATACACAAATGAAGCTTTGGCTTTGTTCATATTTTAATCTAAGGGAAACTTTGGAAAGTTTAATATTTAAATATATAAAGCATATTACGGATTCTTAAGGACAATTAATTTCTTTTTTCTTAGAATATCCTAGAAGCACTTAAAGTTTATTTTCCTTCATTACAAGGGTTCATTTCTCAAGTAAATAAAGAAGGGGAAGTTTAAAAGAAATTAAAATCTTAACTACTCTTCCCGTCCACAATATATATGTCTTTTGTCTTCATTTGGTTTTGTCCAAAATATAGGTTTAGTTTGATGCACAGTGAGATGGTAGTTTAACTATCATTTGATTATTTTATAATTAGTGGGTGTATGATTGTTCAAGCATGAAATAATTACATTGACTTACTTGTTAAGATCAATACGTAGCTGTTAATATGAGTGAGAAGCCGATTAGAAAAAAAACGAGTGAGAAGGAATTCCTTTAAACAGATAAGTAAAATGTTAGAATTTAGATGGCTGTGTTAAAAGAGCTAGTAGCTGAGATTTGTGAGAAACTCCAATTTCGTAAGCTTCTCTTGTATTGCTGTTCTTTCTAAAACGCCTACATAAACACCCACCTCCGTCATATGTGGAGGTGGTCGGTGATAGGGGTTGAAAGAATCTACGGTTTTTAGTCATTGTTGTGTAGTAGCCTTCTGTAGGTCTACTGTATCTCAGTATTTTATTCAAAAAAAAAAAAAAACGCCTACATAAAGTTGAGATTTACAACCCTGGCCACACAAGACTGACAAGAGTTTTGCAATAACTTAGAAAACTAGATTTTTTATTATTATTATTATTTTGCCGACAACTTGGAAATCTAGATAGCAGAATATAACAAAACAGATTATGTATAACTTTCAAACCTCAAAAATTATGAGAGCTTCAAGTTTTGGGAAACTTATAGCAGACAGCTGACCATACTAGTCCACCCCATATGATATCAGTAATGAATTTTCAGATGGGTCAAATTGTAAAAAGGGCATAATATTATATGGAAGCAATCAGATTAAAATAAAATATTTTTGAATATTTTACAGGAAAATCGATAAAAAGTTTCTAAAATTTTATGGATCAAAATAACCTGAATTTTAGTACTAATACACAAAATCCTTAGTACGTTCTATATATAAAAATATGCCAGGTCTTTTTTGCCCAATAAAATTTCTAAATAAAACCTTTTTCCCTCTCTTAATTAATCTTCAAATCTTAGAGAATGTTCAATCATTTTTTTCTTTTCTTTTGGTATTGCTGACCATGAGTTTAGTAAAGTCGAGATTGAGGGGCCTTAGTGACGTCAGGTGCTTCACAGACACAGGGATGAGCAAAGAAGACGATTCTAAATTCAATTTCCGGCGTTTGAGAGTGGAAAGAGAAGGAGAAGGATGAATGGTAAGGGGAAGGGGAGTCAGAATCTGTGGCGTCTCCCCAACAACGATGATGTCGTGTAGCTCGTCATCAGCACTGCGGCGGTGGCGTTCCGATCGGGAATCTGAGTGGGCGGGTACTCATAACCACAAAGTATAGAAGTGCCTCACCCAGACCTTCCAGAAAGTTCTTTTTCATGACACCCAATACCAGACATCCTAGGCAGAAACTGGACATGACCCAAACGATATCAGGCTCAATATACTCCGGTGTCCTTTTCCCTCCGTTTCGCCGTCTTTATTACGTCGGTCGTCATAATATGAGTAGAGAGATGTGAACAGCAGAACTAAAAAGCTCACCAGTGTTTTGAACAAGAAAACCCTGGGAAATCGCCGCCGGAAGTGGTTTGCAGAGGGCATGAAAAGAGAGAGCATGGAGCTCAAAACGCAGTACACGATGATCTTCAACAAATTCCAACGTTCAAAGAGTTTTTGGAAAGAAGGCCGCAGAGCAAAACATGTGAATCCAATTATACCTGACCCTAATCCCATGAGTCTCCATACGTAGACGAGGTTATTTGACAATCTGATGGGCATCCTCATAAACTTTGAGGTGGATAGATCAAATTAATCTTCTGATATTTTGGAAAGACACTGCGGATGATGAATTAATAATGATGGAAGAATAAGGTGAGATGCGCAACAAAGTGGAAAGACAGTGACTAATAAACGTAAGAATGGGTCTTGGAAGAACGAAAAACTCGCCGCTTTGCCTGGAAAATTACTTCGTGATCAAAAAGTCCAGTCTTCTACTTCCAGGAACCTGCATTGTAAAGGATATATGACTTAATTTTATTTAGCAACTTCTAGGAAAAACGTCCTGGTGGTAACTTTGGTTTTGTAAAAAGAAAAAAAAAATAACGTTTTTCATTTTGTTTGACTTTGAAAAGAAAACACGTCTAATGCGGCTCTAATAGTTACTCCCTCTTATCCTTATTATAAGGCACCAACTACCAATTCTCACAAATCAATAAAGGTAATTAAAAATATTAAAGTTGCCCTAAAATTTAAGTAATTTCTAATATTACCCTTACCAATTACATTAAACTCAAATATTCATTAATTATTAATCTCTCCCACTATCCTTATTAAATATGGATATACATGAAAAAATAAATTAAATACTCTTTAAAAGCTTACAGGGCCTTATAAAAAGGATCAAAAATATTTATTAATTAGTGCCTTATAATAAGGACCAGAACCACATGAGGAACAGAGGGAGTATATCTCCTATTAGATATGAAATATACAGTAGTAGCAATTCTCGAAGACCAACACGTTTATAAAGAAGCACAGCTAAAACTTTCATCATTATTCGAAAATTCAACATTCATCATATGCAAGGCCTAAAGCAAAGGCAAATTAAAAGATTACTCACAGCCACCCAAGCCAGCTTTAAGATTCTAATGCTACTGCATTTGAAAATGCTAGAGGGCTAATTATAAAATCAAAACCAATTGGAAACCACAGATTCAGATACTCAAGTTTGTTCTTCAGCACTGTGTTAACCCAAATGTCAGCCTTAACATGGGACGCATCAAAATACTCACTTACCAACAAACATTTTGACAGATTTCATAGCAATTACTAAGTTGCGGCGGTGTAGGGAAGTAAGGATTCATGACTACAAAAGCTTCTATCATTTTTTCCTATGCCACACTCAATATATCATCCAAACTTCTAATTTGGTATAAAAAAACTTGGATCAATTATTAACTTCCTAACTGTCACACAGTTTCTCTTCGCCTCCTCAATACTTTTCTCTAAAATATCATAAAAAAGTCTACAATTTGGAGAGCATCTGGGGTATGACGATAACTTTTTAAGCATTTCAACGTCTTCACTTTCATATGTGTTATTGCTCCCAACAATCATTGTCCTCAAAACTGCTGCATTCTTCATTATAAATTCTACAATTTCAAATTCGAGTTCAAAGCCTTCAAAGCCAAAAAGAACAAACTCCTTCAGGTGAGATGAAACACAAGGAGGAACATCAGGAGTTGAGAAGTCCATCCCATTTTTATCACTCGGTTCATAATCACCATACTGACCACACAGATGCATATATATGGTTTTAGAAACAAACCAAAAAAAAAACAAGAGAATGTACTCTGCATATAAATCAAACCACCAAACCATTTTATTCCCAAACCTTAGAAATTATAAGATTTTGAAGCTTGGGGAAGCCTTGGAGCAACCTCACTATGGACCAGTCGATATAAGCGAATTTATCAATTTGAAGGTGGATTAAATTGTGAAATGTTGGAATATCATCACAACTATACCATATATTGCTCTGCACAAGTAATGAACAACACAAGCTAAAAACAAACTGGAATGAACTCAAAAAAGGAAAAGAAACACTATAAACTTGCTCAAGGGCATCCATACCTCACGTAAGCGCAGAAATTGAACATTAGCAAAAGCCTCCATTAGGAATACAAATGCTGGAACATCTGCGAACAATAAATGTTCAAACCTTGCAATGTCTTGCATCGAAAACTCACCAGATATTAACAATCCTTTTAGAACTAATTCTTCAAGATGAACACAATTAGAAAGGAGCCTTGCCATACATTCCGAATTTGAAAACTTAACATCCTTCAAATGCAAGACTTTCAGTGAGGGCAAATCGACCGTAGAAAGATTAGCCACACCAAACCCAGTCAACTTCAAAACACTAACAGTATTGCAGATGAAAAAGCTAGAGGACAACCCAATAAGCTGTCTTCGAAAATGTAGCTCTAGATATGTTAATTTGTAACTAGCCAATGTATTGACCCAGACGTAAACCTTAACCGGAGGCACAGAGAAACGCTTACACTTAAGAACAAACATTTGAACAGAATTCAAACGAACTAAGTGGAGGGCTGCATCTACAAATTGAATGAAGAATTCAAGACTAGGAAAGCTTCTATCATCAAAGTGAAGCTTGGGAAGGGAGCGCCAGAGATGCCTCCACCTCTTGGACAAGAGGCTTGTGCAAACAGCATCTTTAGTTTGGAGAAAAGAGAGAATATGAAGAAGCAACGGGTCTGCCAAACCACTGATCCTGTCCCCCATTTCTTCCTGTTCTGGGGCTTTTGTTTGTGGACATAGACAACTGACGAGCAGATGAAAAAGAAAAGAAAGGCGAGAAGCAAAGAATCGTGAATGACAGGCTGAAGATGCGATTCAGAAGTTTGAAAATGGAGCCCTCAAGTTTTCCTAGTCTCCTACCCTCTCCATTTCCCTCCACTTATTCACTATCCCTCAGCAATCAGCTTCTTGAATTCCTCTGCAGTGACGCCGTTTTGCTGCAAAACAGAGGTCTAATGTTTTAAGTCTTCATTTGGAAGATTATTTCACAGCCTGCGATCAAATATAATGTAATCGATACAAAATTTGACAAACATGGAAAAGTATTAACGTAGAGCAGACCAGAACAAAAGTGCGCACCAGACCACAAATTACAAGAACTCAAAATGACAAACAGATTACTCATGATGAATATTACCCCTTTTACCCAATTTAAGACCTAACCTTAGTCAGAGAAACCGGGAAGGTCGTCATGGTGATGAGTTTCAAAATTTTTCTTCAAAATCCTTTTTGACAAGCTAAATTGAAACTGTTCTCGACCATTTTGCAGAAAATGAGAGTAAAAAACGCAAATGTTTTGCACCAAGAGAGTCTGAACTTAATTTGTGAAGGAAAAAGGAATATTTAGAGCATTTTAAAGAATAAGGAATCAGTGGGTGTGAAAGAATGGAACCTCACCTCTCTTCTCCAGATAATGATGCGGATTTGGGTGACGGTGGACAACAGCGAGGACGACCACGGGGGGCGACGGTGACGAAGACTTATAAACGATGAACCGATGAGGACAATTTGTTGGGTTTTTTGCTTTTTTTGTGTATAACATCATACCTGTGTTTTGCAGAAAAACGGCGTCGCTGCAAGCGGTCCAAGATTCGGATTGCGGGGAGTGGGGGAGTTAGTAAAACGGCGTCGTTATGGAGAGACATTCCTAGCCCGTTGATGAACTTTCGTCTTGCTTTTAACGTTCTGATTGGGAGTCCCATACTCTCTGTGCTAACCCGGAGGAAATCTATCCGGTATTCCGACTTTAATGCCACTAAAATTTAAAAGGTTAAAGTATACAAATTCTTCTTGAGCTTAATTGCATATAGGATATTTTAAAGTTTAAATTTAATATTTTTAAGTTTTTTTATTATCAATTTCTTGACATTAATTAAATGTTATCTTTTTAAACTACTTATTTTATAAAACTATCCTAAATATTAGCCAGTTATATATAACTCTTTAAACTTTGATCAAATGTAGATAGCTCCTAAAATTTTAAAATTTAAATTTAATTCCCTTACAATCTTGATTTATATTATTAAACTATATGCTGTTACTTTTATCATTTTAATAAAATTATTAAGATTTTTATTATCATTTATCAATTTAAATAGTTTTTTAATGGCAAAAACTAAAAGAATGAGTTTCAAAATTTTTCTTCAAAATCCTTTTTGACAAGCTAAATTGAAACTGTTCTCGAAACAGTGGCAACAGTGGTCATTAAAATGTTCTTTTGACGGTGTGTTAAAGTAAAAGAGGACAAACTGTGCTTCTGGCGGTTGGAAGGAAGAGGCACAAATGAATAAAGATGGTCACTATGAACACAAAATTGATTGGAAAAAAATTAATCCCTATGTCATATCAATACTTCCATCCTAAATACATAATGGATTTTTATTTGATTCTATTATCTTAATTTTGTTAATGCCATATTTATTGAAATTTTAAATGACAGGTATTATTTAAAGAAATTATTAACTAACTGCATATTAATTACAAGAACTATTTTACCTATATTTTCTTGTTTTTTTGTACGAAGTTATATTCTCAAACTATATGAACGTTTTTTTATCACCATAACTCACATTATATTATGCATATGGAGGATTTATTTTACCAAGGTCGAAGTGAAGGATTTATTTAGTTGAAATTCTCTCTATAATATTGTAATTCTATATATCCGGTCTATCCACCTCCAAGGCTCCAACTATCAATTTACCACTTCAAAACACAAATTTAAAGTTATCATCAATATTGTAATTAAAATGCATTTACAAAACCGAGGGTTGGTTGATAAATACCAGGGTTATCTAACCCCGGACCGGCCCGGCCGAACCGGACCGGAAACCGGCAACCCGACCTCTAAACCGGTCCGGTCCAGGTCAAATTTCTTAATTTTTTTTTAAAAATCTTTTTTTAAAAAAATTCCTTTAGAATTTCATACTATAAATCTAAAATATTCCATTTCTCACTAGTTTGACTCCGGTTTGATCCACTGACCCTTGACCCAGTACCCCGACCGGTCCGGGTTTAATTACCCTGATAAATACTGATAACAAATTGAAAAACTACATAGTAACTGAAAAACACAACAATGATGAAGATAGGGAAATTAACTTCAAATTTCTTCCATGGATCTTGCGTTTAGCACAATGAAGAATATTCAAAGTAAAATAAAATGGATACAAGAGTGTGATCATTTCAAATAGAACTAACTTGTAGAAGTGGTCTTCCATCATCCCTCGTCTAATTTTAAACTTAGAAATGTAACATACAGTAGTAGCAATTATAAAAGACCAACACGTTGAAAGAAGTATCGCTAAACTTTTAGCATTATTTGAAAATTCAAACATTCATCAAGTGCAGGGCCTAAAACAAAGGCAAATTAACAGTAGAAAGATTACTCACAGCCACCCTAGCCAACTTTAAGATCCTAATGCAACTGCATTTGAAAATGTTAGAGGGCTAATTGTAAAATCAAAACCATGTGGAAACCATATATTCACATACTCAAGTTTGCTCTTGAGCACTGTGTTAACCCAAATGTCAACCTTAACATGGAACACATCAAAATACTCACACTTACCAACAAGCATCTTGACAGATTTCATAGCAGTTACTAAGTTGAGAATCGCGTCTACAAATTGAAGGAAGGATTCATGACTATAAAAGCTTGTCATTTTTTCCTGCCACACTCAGTTTATGATCCAAACTTCAATATCATACAAAATATGTTCCAGCACTTGATAACTTCCTAATTGTCAAACAATTTCTCTTGGCCTCCTCAATACTGTTCTCTAAAATATCATAAACAAGTCTACAATTTGCAGAGCATCTGGGGTATGACGATAACTGTTTGAGCATTTCAAAGTCATTCCTTTCACATGTGTCGGCTCTCCCAACAATGACAGTCCTCAAAACTGTTGCATTCTTCATTATAAATCCTAGAATTTCAAATTCAAGTTTTATGCCTTTGAAGCCAAAATAAGCGAACTCCTTCAGGTGAGACGAAACACATGGAGGAACATCAGGTGTTGAAAAAGGTGTTGAAAAGTCGATCGAACATTCATCATCCGAATCATCATCATCTGAATCATCCTCATCTGAAGCATAATCACCAGACTGACCACACAGATGCATATATATGGTTTTAGAAAAAATTTGAAACAAAAACAGAGAATGTATTCCGCATATAAATCAAACCACCAAACCAATTTTTCCCAAACCTTATGAACTATAAGACTTTGGAGCTTGGGGAAGCCTTGGAGCAACTTCACTATGGACCAGTTGATATAATGGAATTTCTCAATTTGTAGGTGGATTAAATTGTGAAATATTGGAATACGTTTATTAATAAAACCTGGATCGCTCTGCACAAGAAATGAACTAAGACAAGCTAAAAACAAACTAGATATGAACTGTAAAAAGGAAAAGAAACAGTATAAACTTGCTCAAAGCAGGGCGCTCATACCTCGCGTAAGCAGAGAAATTGAACCTTAGAAAAAATCTCCATTGGGAATATAAATGCTGGAACATCTGCGAACAATAAATGTTCAAACCTTGCATACTCATTCTCCCAATGCTCAAATTCAAAAGGTATTAACAATTCTTTTAGCACCAATTCTTCAAGATGAAGGCAGTTTGAAAGAAGCGTTGCCATACATTTAGAATTTGAAAACCTAACAAACTTCAAATGCAAGACTCTCAGTGAAGGCAAATCAACCGCAGAAAGATTAGGCACATAACACCCAGTCAACTTCAAAGCACTAACAGTATTGCTGAAGAAAATGCAAGAGGGTAGCCTAATACGTCCTCTTGTACAATGTAGCTCTAGATGTGTTAATCTGTAAGTGACCAATGCATTAACCCAAATGTTAACCTTGACATCGGGCACAGATAAACGCTTACACTTGAGAACAAACATTTGAACAGAATCCAAATGAACTAAGTGAAGGGCTGCATCTACAAATTGAATGTAGGATTCAAGACTATGAAAGCTTCTATCGTCAAAGTGAGGCTTGGGAAGGGAGCGCCAGAGTGTTCTCCACCTCTTGGACAAGAGGCTTGTAGCAATAGCATCTTTGGTTTGGAGAAAAGAGAGAATATGAAGAAGCAACGAGTCTGGCAAACCACTGATCCTGTCCCTCATTGCTATCATTGTTCTGGGCCTTTTGTTTGTGGACATACCGATGATGAACAAGAAGGGAGATGACCAAAACGGAACAGAAAAAGAAGGATGACAACTGACGAGCAAATGAAAAAGAAAAGAAAGGCGACAAACAATGAGATAAAATGGCTAGAAGCAAAGAATGGTGAATGACTGCTATAGATGGCTGAAGACGTGATTTAGAAGTTTAAAAAAGGAGCCGTCAAGTTTTCCTAGTCTCCAACTATCTCCATTTCCCTCCGCTTAGGTTAAACGTGGTCATTCGCTATCTCTCAGAAATCAGTTTCTTGGATTCCCCTGCAGTGACACCGTTTTGCTGGAAAACAGAGTTCTAAGACTTCGTCTGGAAGATTATTTCAGAGCCTGGGACAATATATCATGCAATTGATACAAAATTAGACAAACATGGAAAAGTTTAAACGTAGAGCAGACCACAACAAAAGTGCACACCAGACAACAAATTAAAGGAACCCAAAATGTCAAACTGATTATCCATGATAAATATTAACCCTTTACCAAATTTAAGACCTAACCTTATCAGAGAAACCTGAGGTCGTCATAGTGATGAGTTGCAAAATATTTCTTCAAAATCCTTTTTGTCAAGCTATATTGAAACAGTTCCCGACCATTTTGTGAAAATGAGAGTAAAAAATGAAAAAATTTTGAACCAGGAGGGTCTGAACTTAATTTGTGAAGGAAAGGGGAACATTTGGGGCATTTTAAAGAATAAGAAATCAGTGGGCATGAAAGATCGAAACCTCAGGTCTCTTCTCCAGAAGATGATGCGGATTTTGGAAACGGCAGGAGACAGCGAAGACGACTACGGGGACGACGGTGATGAAGACTTGTAAACGAGCAGATCGGCGACAGGGAGTGATGAACCGATGAGTACAATTTGTTCAGTTTTTTCTTTTTGCAGATATAACATCATCTTTCTTCATATCTCTGTATTGCTTCAAAGCGACGTCGCTGCAACGGAGTAAAAGAACCTGACTGCTGGGAGACAAAAATCGGCGTCGTTTAGGTAGGGACATTCCTAGCACGTGGATGAACTGCCGTCACGTGTTTTGAACTTTTAGAGTAAAATCCATTAAATACCCATATTTTTACCTAAATTACATAAACATCCCTCTATTTAGAAAACATATATACACCTCCTTTGAAATTAAAATGTATGCTACAAGACCTTACTTTCACTTATATATTTGAGATTCCATTTTAATACACACAATTGTTAGTTGACCGTTAAATTTGACTACTAAATATATTTTTTGACCAACATACCTCTCCTTCAACAAATGAATAAATATTTGCTCAAAAAGAAAAAAAACAAATGAATAAACATTTATATTTATCTAAAAATAATTTTTTGTGCAAATAATTAATTTTTTTTTTGACAAAAAAAATTCTAACACATATATGTTTAAAATTTTCAATATATTATAAAATTTATTATTTTTTATTATATTATAAATTTTTAAATTTTTGTCATATTTATTGAAAATAATTTATTTAGTACTCAATTGGTTTATGGAATCGGAGGTGATGTAAATAAATGTAATATAATGTATTGAAATGATGATTATATGAATTTGTTTGATCCATCTTTAAGAAAAGAGGATGTATGTGCATAAAAACGTTTGGTTGGATTACATTAAACATGATAACATATGGGAATAATATAGCAAAAGACAAAATCACCCTTATTTACACATATATGTATAATGTACATATTGGGTTTATGATAATTTTTTCACTTTGTGCGGTGTACAAGTTGAGTTCATAGCAGTTTTTTAATATTTAATAGCGAAAATATTATGCAGTAGATTGTTCGTGGTATTTTTTTAATATTTAATAGTCAGAATATTATTTAATCGAATATTTTAGTATTTTGTAACGGTGAAATATTTTTTTTTTAATTGGGGATTATTTTTTAAATTTTTATATTATAATAAATTTTTTTAATATTTAATTGTTTTAATTATTTAATATTTAACGTTCACATGTGGGCATTTTTGTCAATTTAAAAAAATTATAATGGTAATAGTGTCTTTTTCATTTGATCACGGGATGTCTGCATCCTCACTCATTAATCTTAGCAGTATAATTATGATTACATCAAATGATATAATCCGAATTATAAAATATAATCATCTTTACATTATATTTGTCCAACCAAACACTATAACCAGTCTATTGTATCAGGATTACATGTAACCATTTTCCGTAGAATCCAGCCAAACGGACTATATATTAGTATTCTTTTAAATGACTAGAACCATATTTCTGCTTAAACATATTTCTTCCTTCTTTTTTTAAAAAAGAAATATGTTTCATCCAAAATTACTTAAATATTATTTATTTTTATTAGAATAAAAGTAATTTCTCCGATGCTTTTAGGATGACTTTTCCATATCTGTAGATTTATTGTTGTGTTGACGATTTCAATTATTCTATGGCACTAACTATTCTACATACTAGAATTAAAGAAAAATTCTCAAAACTTAACCCTTGATTTTCTTTGCTGACTATATTTCTTCTCCTCTTTAATCTTGTCTCTCAAAAGCTCTAGTATGCGTTACTCTTTTATTTTTTTTCCGGATGATTCATGATATGATGGGAAGGGCATTATGGGTCTTTTAATAATATTCAATAATCTCTAATTAGACCTCTTGACTTGATTAAGGATTTGTTAAAAATGTAGGCTTGAATTTGAATTTGGATATTTTAAATGAATTTAAATAGGATTATCCCCATCCAAAATTACTTAAACAATTTTATTCAAAATTAGGGAATTAGTAATGATGAAGGGTAAATTAGTAAATAATATTTATTTAAATGCATATTTTAATTAAAAATAAAAATCCTTGGAGTATTTTATTCAAACTTTTAATGTTCTGATGTGGAGGCCTATGCTATAACTATAGGAAACCAGAGGAAATCAATCAAATATCGAAATCTTAAAGCCATTAAAGATATTGGAATGTTCTTCACTGGCCAAAAAAATATTGGAATGTTTTTAAATAAAAATATATTGGGATGTTCCACCTTCACGCCATAATCATAATAGAAGTAGCTTAAGCAACATGAGAGAGTTCTTAAAAGATCTCATTGAACGTTCATTTTTGAAAATGGATGCTAAAATTGTTTTTCAACCTCCGTTTTTGAAAAACAAATGTTAATAAATATTTTTAACGTCTATTTTTGTAAAATATACCTTTAAACTAAGTGTGTGTTTGGTTGAGCTTATTTTTGGACAATAAGTCCTTATTACGCAAGCCGAGATAAAACTCCTTTTACATACTTACCTCGTATACTGTGAATCACGATTTATAAACACTTATTACCCAAAAATAAGCTATTCCAAAATTTGAAAAACGACACTGCAAGTATTACTTTAATGTATACATGTCACACTCAACAGTGTCAAATCTTAAATTTACTATCCGGACCTGTAATTTCTATGACTTGGAGCACTGATAACATCCTAATTGTCAAAAATTGTCTCATCGCGTCCTCAATTTTTTTCCCTCCAGAAATATCAAAAATAAGTCTGCATAATTTGCAGAGCATCTGGGATATGAAACACATGGAGGCTGCATCTGTTGGTTCCATCAACCATTCGTCTTCCGAGTTATAACCATATTGACCACACAGAGGTATAAAAGAGAATGTTATATTGATCTGCATATAAATCAAATCAATTTTTTTCCATTATAAAGAATTATCAGACTTTGAAGCTTGGAGAAGTTTTGGAGACAGCTCACTATGGTCCAGTCGCTATAAACAAAGTGGTGAATTTTTAGGCCTATTAAATGGGGAAATGGTAAATTTTTTAGTCCTAAATGATGGAATATCAGCACTACCCCCAGGATACACATGTATCTGCACGAGGAGGAATGATAAAGACAAACTAAAAACAAACTTTGATATAAAATTTAGTAGTTGGTTCTTCAGTTTTGTCTTCATTTTGATTTTGGTCCCTCAAGTTTTCAATTATAAGTTGTTTTTCCTTAAATTTCATTCTGTTTATAAAATTAATTCCTATAATTTAATAAAAATATGAATTATTTTACCACTCAAGGGACCAAATCTCACTATTTGAAACTTAAAACTCAAATTACAATGATGATAAATTTGATGAACCAAAGATTATATTAAACCTTGAATCTAACCAACTTTGCTCATAGCATGTATTCATACCTCGAGTAAGCTGAGAAATTGAAAATTAGAAAAAACCTTCATTGGGAATTGATATATTGGAACATCTACAAATAATAAATGCTTAAACCTTCGAATATTGAGAGTTGAATCCAACATAAGGTATGTATATCCAGAAATTTTAGCACCAATTCTTCAAGATGAACCCATTTAGAAAGAAGTTTTGACAAACATTTAGCATTTGAAAATTGAACCACCTTCAAATGCAATACTTTAAGTGAAGGCAAATTAACAGTAAAAAGATTACTCACAAGCAATCCTCTCAACCTTAAAACACTAATGGTATTGCAAATGAAAATGCTAGAGGGCAACCTAATATACTCTCCTCGAAAATGTATCTCTGGATACGTTAATTTGCAATTGACCAAAGTGTAAACCCAAATAATTCTCTCTCTTCAAGCACATCTTCTCTCCCTCCAACCAGATCTGCATTTTCCACCAAGCTCGTGTTCAAACGTCAAACATCAGAAATCAAAACAAGATCTGCAGGAGCTCATATTCCTGATGAATCATGAATGTTAGGAAAACTGAAAACCACTCAGCTAAACAAATTATACTGTGAGAAATGCTATTTTATATCTTTGATTCTTCTTCATCTCCTTGGCTTCCTCCTTTTTTTCCTTGATGTAAACTTTGGTGATGAGCCGTCTGGTTTACAAAAATCCGTTCCGGCTCCTGGCTGAAGAGTAGTTTCTGTAATACCCCGAATTTTGGAGACTCGAGGTTAGAGAATAAGCCTGAGATTAGTGGATTGCTAAGCCCTGGTTTAGCAAGATCCCAAATTGTGATTAGGGGTTAATGACTACAAAAGTGGATATGGTTAGTGATTAATGAACCCTTTTAGAGAATATAAAGTGGATTGTAGTCGCTTGTGTTATGAGCAACGCCAAAACCCTGTATTTGAGTTCAATTGTGGATTAACATCCAAATTAACTTAGAATAGAGGGAAGAATTGAATGGGGTATTGTGATGGAAATGGTGTCATGTTGTTGTATTTAATCATTGGAATTGATTTAAATTGGATTGGACACATTGGTTACAAAACTGAAAATGCTGTCCGTTGTGAATTCTGTCTGGGCAGTCTTCTCGTTTGGACGTTTTTACTAGGTACATGATGTCAGAAAATTATGAAACTTTCCAGTCTTAAAGATCACATCCCAAGCTGTAAAATAGATATATAATTTGTTCCATTTCATGTTGGGAACTGGAAGATATGACTGTCCAAAGTTTGAGGTCGAAAATGAACTCTGTTTTGGGGCAGTGATGAGTTTTATGTAATTCTGGAATTGTTTGGTGATTTCAAGTAATGGATCATATTTTTTAAATGAAGAGGACTTAAATACCTTTCATTTGGCTTTGGAATCACCTCATTTATATTTTTCTAGAATTAGTTATGATTTTTCAAAGTTTGGGCAGAAAATCTTCCAGAAAATCCGAAAATGGGAATTATGACATCATCTCAATAAAAGATGACATCAGCATAGGATATGTTATTAAACGGTTTTTTCCTTCTTCCTCCTCATTTATGACGCTGAGAACAGCTGAAATAGAGAGAGAGAGAGAGAGTATATGGGATCTTTAGAGAGAGAAAGAGGAAGAAATCTCGTAAGGTAAGCCGATTTCTCCGACGATCTAGCTCCTAACGCGTATAACTCCGCTCCTAAGCTATTCTTCTATGTGATTCAAGGGTTGGAAGCTCAAATTTGCTTGTTGAAGTGAGCTAGGGTTCAGCCACTCTTGAGAAAAGCTAGTGGGAGCTTGAGGTAACTTCCAAACTCTTGTATATTGACTATTCTGGCTGCTGTGGACAATTTAATCGGTGAAATTTCGCCGGATTGTCATTGGTTTCAAAAATGGAAAATGGGTGTGTGGGGCTGTTATGCTGCCCAAATTTGTACTAAATGATAGTTGTAACCTAATGAAATAGTCAATAAAGTGGTTAGGAGTAGAAAGAAACACGTTTACGGAGCCGAAACCGAAAAACCCCAATTTTTCACGGGGAATTGAGAATTTCGGCCAAGCCTAGTTTGGAGGGGTTAGATATGGATTTTCAATGATTTGATGATTCCATTGAGTTCAGGAGCAAAAATTAGGTGGGTTTACAGTTGGTCACTTTTTCGGAAAAGGCCGAAAAAGCATAATTACGAAAACGCCCTTGAAACCCTTAAAGTAGGGCTGCCAAGGGTAAATTTGTAAATTGACATTGAATTTGATAATTTCGAGTCCGGAAATGGATTCCTTGGGTGAAAATATGTCAGAATAGCTCATGTCAAAGTTTCAAGAAAAGTATAGCCGGACCGGGTACGGCGGGGCCAGGCCGGGTCCCCGGGGATATTTTAGTAAATTTTCAATATAGCCTCATATAACCCCCAGAAACACTATGGAAGTGTCTAAATAGTACATTTGACATTGTAGAATCAAATGTGAAGCCCCGAGTTGCTGGCACGCAAATCGAGGAGAAAAGACTGGAGGTAGGGGACTTACCTTACTTGCATGTATTCGATATCTTTGCTTGTGTAGTGATGTATGTGATTGCTTTACTTGATTGTGTAGAGCATATTTGAATAAATGAAGCTCTATTTCTGTTTTGCTGTGGCCATAGTCTTGTTGTATGAAACATTGAGCATGCAGAAATGTCATTATGGGGCATGCATCTAGATAAAGCTAACATGTCATACACATAGCATCTATCATGCATGCATTATGGTATTTGTTTCCTACTGAGATTTTCTCGAATCTCACTTTCCCCTACCAACAATTTAGACAGGGCAAATGGCTCGTGGAGGGAGCGGCTAGGACTCCTTCGAGATGAGATTGTGTAATCCCCATTTGAAGAACTGTAATGGGTAATTGTACCCTGTGTATCTTTAGCGAAGGTATGTACCTGGGATTGCCGGGATGATTATGTTGTGTACTCTGATATTTATATGAATGTGATTGATCTTCGCGTAGTAATTGTATTCGAAATGTGAATATGAGACCAAGTTTATAAATGATTGCGAAAGGTATTTTTGAAAACCCCATCATGTGATGGGTTAGTAAATGTTATTTGATTATTATTGGTCTCTATTTCATTTTAATCGCGTATTTCGGATATAATTACGGAGGGGTTTACAGTTTCCACCCTGATAACAGCTTTTTTTTTATCAGATTTGGCTCGGCTATCAAAGTGGCCTTTTCTATATAGCCAAGTCATATCCAACTCAATTGTCCGGTTCGGTCCGGCTCTAAAAAGGTTATTATTAAAAACCCAAGCTTACATGATAATACTAGGTTAATAGATAGATCTGTCTTATATTAACAAATCATCCATCCAAAGCATGAACTTCAAGACTAGTATGATATTATCTAAGTTTATAAACAAAATAATCCCTCCTCTAAGGTATTATCTCATTCAACAAAACAACTAAGTAGAGGGAATTATCACGACACTTATTACTCTCGTACTAGGTTGAATTACTATCACTCTATTCTTAGAAATGTACTAAAAATAGAGGGAATTATCACTCTATCATTATTCTTTCGACTTATCTTGTGATTTTCTGTAAAAGCATACAGAATTCTTGTTTCAATAGTCATGATATCACTATCGGTTATCATGTCTATTCCTGACAACTTATAACAAAGCTTCAGGGCTCTTTGTTTATTTGGTTCTCTTCTTGTTAAACTAAAATTTGGTTGAACTACAAATTTCAACTTCTGATATATTAAATCTCCTAATACAACACCAATGGTTGCATGCCTTAGACTTGAAGTTATTCTATCATATATTAAATATACTTGGATAGGAGTACTAATTTATGACCTAAAACAGGTTTTTACTAGAATTTGTACTGCTGCTATATATATATTTTTTTTTTGGATTTTTGAATTATTAATCTTCTCAAGTTCTTCTTCTGCAATTTCATTTGTTAATAAGGGTATATCAGCTAGTCCTGATGTAGCTTGATCTACTCTTATTGGTTCTTGAATCTTTCTTATCACAAAATATTGTGATTTTTGTTTCTTAAAAACTTCTTTCAAAATCTTTGTTTTGAAAATATTCTCTGGTTTTAAATCGAATTCTTCTTTCTCAATTTTGGATGCTATTTGATTATTAAAAATATGAGTTTCACTCGTCATATTCATAATCATTATCGGATTCACTTTCACTTTCTATTTCATAGACTGATAGATTTTCATCTGAATATTCAGATTCTTCACAAGGATTAAATCCTTGTTCTTCTAAAATTTCGAAAATTTTAGTTTCCTTCTTCCTTTTTTCCTTATTAGGGCATTCATTCGCATAATGTCCTTTTTCTTGACAAATATAACAAGTACATTGCTTCTTTGGCTTATAACTTGTATTTTTCTTTCTCCAATACCCGTATTTTGAATATCTCTTCTTTTTATATTTTCTAAATATTTTCTTGGGTTTCCATTTCTTCTTATATTTTTTCTTCTTTTCATAGAATTGTGGTTTACAACCCCATCGTTTAGGAAGTAATTGTTCACAACACAATCCTTTGGTTAATCTCCATTTTTCTATCTTCTTGTTCATTAAATGCTTTACACATATTTCTTTGAACCATTCACGACAAAACTTTATCTTTTGTCCTAAAGTATCATTGGATGTAGACTCATATTTACTATTATAATAATAGTAATATTCTTTTTCAATCTGAGAACCCCAAGGTTCAGATATCTTCTGGGATAATAATTTTGAATATATATCATATTCTTGTATTCCAGGATCCAAATCTTCCTTTATGGAAGATGTCTTGGAAATTACAAATATATTGCTCCAAATAACTAGGAGAACACATACTTAATTGATTTAATTGTCTTATGGCTTCTTGTCCTTTTCTTTTCTGCCATTCTTCTAGGGTTTCGGTTTTTGAATCACCTACCCATTCCCATAACAGAATATTCTCGATTTTTATAGCTAATTCTTGAATACTTTCAGAATTCCTTAGGCTATATTTAACTTCTTCATTTAATCCTTGAAAATATTCATTCGTCTGTCCTCTCACAGTTAACATTAAAAAATCTAATGTTTGAGAGACATTAAATTGTCTATTAATGGCCAACACCATATTTTCTTTTATCCATCCATTAATTTTGGACTCTGGATCTATTTCACAATCTAAATTTAAAATTATTCCATTTGTACTGACATATTCAGTTGGAATACTACTGGGTTCATATCTATATCTTCTATAATCTTTCTTGGGATTATATCTATGATATCCATATCCACTTGGTTCTTCAGGATAAGGATTTCTATGTGGATCAGAAGTTTGTCCTTCTTCATTTTTTACTTCAGAAGGTTTTAATTCTTCTTCTATTACTTAATTGATTTATTAATTCTTGACTTATCTCTTCTTCTTTTAAACTATAAGAAGACTCATTTTCTAAATATTCCTCTAGGGCTAATTCTAAAGCTTTTGTTTCTATCTTTTCTTCTCGACTAAATTTTGATGAAACAGATTTTGATGAATCTGAACTATTACTTTCTTCTTGTAATTTTTCTTTTAGTTCTTCTAAAAGTTCTTTCTTTTTTCTTTCTTTTTCTTCTAGTTTTTTCTTTTCTTCTCTTCTTCTTTTTCTTTTTGCTTTTCTTTTTTCTTTTTCTCTTAATTGAGCTTTTAATTCTTCTATTTCTTTATCTATAGCAGAAGGAATTGCTAAAGAAAAAGGAACAATATCAGTTATTGGTTTAATTACTCTTGGATATTTACTACTTGATGCTTCATTAGCACGTTCTTCTCTAAATAGAGCAGATTCTAAAGAAATATGTTCCGCAATCAAATCTAATTCTTTTTTAAGAATTAATAATTGATTCTTTATTGGTTCTAGGTTACTAGGAATACCTTGATTAACTATTTCTAGTTTTCTTAATTTAACTAATTCTGTTTCGACTTCTGATTTTCTCTATTTTAATTTGTTGATCATTAAAAATAACGATCATCGACTTTATCCTTAGTTACTATCTTCATTTGAGGATTTATTCTTAAATATGGCTCTGATACCACTTTGCTAGAATTCAAGGGTCCGGAGTTTTCTCCTATCTTCAAATTGGCTAGTTCACAAGAGAGAGATAAACATCCACAGTTTCGTTTCTGTATTATCTTCTTTTGAAGTTTTATCATTGATGAATCTAGATGCAAAACACTAGGTTCTTGATTTAAATTTATTCTTTTTTGTTCAACTGCTTCTCGAGCAATATAATTTTCGACTACAGCTTTACTTAATGGCTCATAAGCATAATGCTTAAGTTGCACAAAATCTCTAATTCCAAAGAGTCTAAAGTTATTTACCAAATAACTGTCAACTCTATCGAATCTAGAGGCAAATTCTTCCATAAATTGAATTATAGCATCATTCAACCTCAATTCGTCTATAGCCCTAAATATTTTAGGATATTTTTGACTAATTATATAACACTCATCTGTATAATTATACAAATTTGTTTTATCTTCCTTGGCTAAAAAGATAAGCTCGAGGCTCTTATTTTTCTTTGGCCAATTTTTATCTATTTTTGGACCAAATATTTTCTCTAACATTTTTGGACCTTAATTAATTTAAATTTTTTATTTTAATAGAAAACCGTCATTTTTGTTAATAAATATATGATAGTTAATAATTTCAACCGTTATATTTTTATTTTTATGAACTCTGTCTTTTAATATATGACGATGCACATATTTAACCTTTAAATTTTAGTATTATATATTCTTACGCAACCTTTGCTTCAACATGTATAACATTTTTTACTATAACCGTTATTTATTAAGCGTTATATATGTGTGAATCAGTGGTAGTAATTATTACAAATAATCTCATAACAATTATGCAAATTATACCCGAAGCATGAGACAATTGCTTTTATCAATATTAACGGAGAAATCTTCTAGAAAATAAATGAACATGTTAAACGCGATTAAAATTTATATTGGGTGAAACAAGAGTTGTCTCATAAACACTACAAAAAAAAAAGACTTTCGGCGGCGACTTTTGTTGCCGCTGAAACTCACTTTCATATTAATAAAAAAATATGAAATTGACTTTCAGCGGCGACTATTAAAAGTCGCCACTGAAACTCACTTTCAGCGGCGACTTTTAATAGTCGCCGCTGAAAGTGTTTTAACAATTTTTTTTTTAAATTTCAAATAAGACTTTCAGCGGCGACTTTTAATAGTTGCCGCTAAAAGTGTTTTAAAAAATTTTTTTTTTTTAAATTTCAAATAAGACTTTCAGCGGTGACACTAAAGTCGTCGCTGAAAGTGTTTTAAAATTTTTTTTTTAATTTCAAATAAGACTTTCAGCGGCGACTTTTAAAAGTCGCCGCTGACAGTGTTTTAAAAATTTTTTTTTTTAAATTTCAAATAAGACTTTCAGTGGCGACACTAAAGTCGCCGCTGAAAGTGTTGTTTGAAATTTTAAAAAAAAAATTTAAAACACTTTCAGCGGCGATCAGCGGCGACTTTAGTGTCGCCGCTGAAAGTAACACCTTCAGCGGCGACATTAAAAGTCGTCGCTAAAAGTCTCACCTTCAGCGGCGACATTAAAAGTCGCCGTCAAATGTCACCACTGAAAGTGATTTTTTTTGTAGTGAAATTTGTCCATTAATAAAAAAATTAATTTGACGAAAATTATTCAACACTCAACAGTAATGAATTAATAAAAAGTACAGTACTAAATTTCAATAAATTTATATACATACGCTGAACGTACTCCACACATGTCCAACACTGCCCACAGTTTGACACATCAATGAATCTTACAAACCAACTAGAGGAAGAACAGAAATTAAAGACTAACTTTCCTTTTACATTTGTAGACATATCCTTTATGGCATATGAGTATGTAACATATATGGTTCACACTAGAGTAATCCCAGTACATTAATTCTAAAAATTGACATTATCAACGTATAAAGTATAGAACTTTATATTTTAAATCTTCCGAAAATTAATTATTAGTTGACCAAATTTCGGGGCAAATTTCCTCTTAAGTAAAAACTTTCAGAGCAAATTTGCTCCTTAGTTGAAACTTTTAGGGGACATTTTTTGTTATCTCAGGGGCAAATTTGCCCTGGAAGTTTTTACTTTGGGGCAAATTTGCCCTGGAAGTTTTCACTTTGGAGCAAATTTGTCCCTAAATCTGGTCAACTAATAGTCAACTTAATTGCTATAATGGTCAGGGCGAATTTCCCACATTTGAAACTTCCGAGGTAAAATTGCTATAATGGTTAGGGCATTGTAGAAAAATCATGTCATATTAAGGAATGAAAAGAATAGTTATGTAGGGCCTTGTATTTAGATCTGAGGATGTGAGTTAAAATTCTGTGTGTGTGGAGGGGTATAATGGATGCTTGAGTTATAGGACAAAAAAAAAACTAAAACGATAATAGTTGCAATCCTGATGGAATTGAAGTTAATCACAACAAATATTTAATCCTAAATTTTTCTACTCTAATATTTATTTGAACTTTCAAGTTTAGACTTAGGAGCAACTTTTGTAAAAGTGATTCTGGGTGATGCATCTTCCGCATAACCAGAAACCAGGTTTTGATGTTGACTTTTGAAATTAGTAAAATCACATGATTTTTCCAATAACTATTTTTTAGTTTTTTTTTACCGGAACTATTTTTTTAGTTTTTTTTTCTCAAACTATTTTTTTTAGTTTTAAACCTTTACTTTCTATCAAACAGTAGAATTTCGATTCTAGCCTTATCTGGTGAACGAATCAAAATTTGTTCAAGTTAAGTTTTATTTATTCTTAAACTAATTGCTTTTACAAGCATGAAACTCAATTTTCAATATAATCATTTAGAAAGAACAAATTTCAAAATATAAATTTAAAAATGCTAAATTACAGTTAGTCAAACTTTCTATAGCCTCTCATTCAATCTCTTCCACATTCTATTTTGAAACTAATTTGAATCTTATTTTCCGCCAAAACCAAAAACTCCAAAGTCATCCATTACAGGATTTTTTAAAACTTTTGCTTTTCGCTAACATCAACATAATCATATGATCGATATACTAACATTACATAATTTGTTTTATTTTTAAAAATTACATAAATTTATTTTAAAATATAAATAAATTATACAAGCTCCTTTTGAATCATGTCATGGATAATTTTGGCGATTTTACTTTTGGTAAAAAATAAAATTCAAATTATTTTTAATATTTTTAAATTATTATTTTGAATTTTGGTCATTCTAAATAATTACATTATTTTTTTAATATTTTACAATAAATATTGTTTTTTCTTTGTCCTTCTCCATAATGTTCCCTTTAACTTGATAAAATTTGAATAGTGCAAATTGAGTTGTGATCCAGACAATCGAAAAATGGAAGTAATTTCTATTTTTTAATTAATTCTTAATAATTATTAGAATCCACATGGGGTCACAAGGAACCTAGAATTATCAGCATTTGTCATACCAATAGATTTATCCATCATTTAAAAGATAACAATAGTTCACGGCAATCCAATAATTAAGTAGGTAAGACTTGAGAGAGTATACAAGTTTTTTTCTGAAAACCAAGGTACTTACCTTCAAATAGGAAGGCGAATATAATATTCTTTTAATAGATCGGCTAATTAATTTGTTGGCCAAAGACTAATTAATTCAATACATGAGATGTGTATTCTTAAAATTGTTCAAAAGGGACTAAAAAAATAAACCAATGTTGATCACGCCATGCATCACCAAAAAGACTAAGAAAAAATATATCATTTATGGTTTAATAAAGGTTGCTGGAAGTTGGTTGCTGCATCCTTTTGTCTGTCGCTTGATTAGGATGGTTTCTACATGTTTGAAATATTAAAATTGTTAAATATAATAGAAAATAGAGGATAGATTGATAGAGAAGTGTTGCTTCAAAAACATGGTTAAGTGTACTGTTACACATGAGAGTTTGAAGATTTTATTACTAGTTGGCTCTTATATATTATACCACTCGTCCCACGATAGCGACGACTTCGTATAGTATAGTCTTTTGTGTTTGTCACTTGACTTCTTATATTCTTCTACGTACGTCCACGACCCATAATATATATATATATATATATATATATCCTTTTTTTATATCCATTATGTTAAGCTCTCCAATATCAACGTCATATTTTTTTCATGTGGATTTATAGTTAAATGATTTTATTTTAAAAATAGGATAAATGGTCATGTGTAATTAAATAACTTAACATAAGAAACCTGACCTAAGTATATGGTTCCTTCTTTTTATATATTATTCCGAGGTTGTTAGTTTCTAGTTTCTCCGGGAATGTCGAAACGACAAATAATATTATAAACACATAAACACACACACACACATATAGAAAATTTTTAGAATTTAAAAATAAGAACCACTCTGTTATAAAACTTAGAGGAGCAAGTTATATTCCCTACGCTACTGTCCATATGCCATGAACAACAATCCTACTTACTCTCTTTCCTGTGCAATGCAAATCCAATCTATGTTAAATTATCAGCGCATATTAATTATTATTATTAGCTCTAGCTAGTTTTTTGCTTCATCCTCTAAATAGAAAATAAATCCATGAGACAATGTAAGTTTCCGTTGCTACAAATTGACAAATTCGCTGCCTAGTTGGAGCATATTATGTCCCAATAGTCAAAATACATCTTAAGATATTGTTTTGACTCCCTGGTATTGAAAAATTGATCCAAATAAAAGGGCTAGCAGTTTTTACTTTTCATTTTATATTTTAACACTTATCTGATTTTTTGAGATTTTAATAAATATATTTTTATTTATTTATAATTCTGATATAAAATTCAATTGTTCAATTTTTATCTTTGAACTTTTTTTCATTTTTGAAGTTTTATTTTCATTTTTCTGTTGAAGCAAAACAAAAGGGGTATAACAACTAATTATGCTCTAAATCATAAAAGAAATAAAATATTTTTTTTTCACATTTATTCCTTAAAAGTTGGGGGGAAATAGGGTTAAGGTGAGTCCGACACCTTGAAGTATTTTTCTGTCCAGTATCTTAAAGTATTTTGTGATTCATCTAACACCCTGAAGTATTTTTATAAATGCGTCCAGTACTTTAAAGTATTTTATGGTACAATTTCCCAAGCATTACTTTTTTAAGAAAAAATTTGGCGCTTTGAATTTTTTTAGGAGAAATTTTAACCTCATCATAAACTTCTAAAAGTTTTTTAAGTGAAGATGCATCCAGTTCGGTAAAAAAATAAAGGTGCAAGCACCCTTAAGAATTTTTTTAGCAACAACTTTAAAGTGGTAGATCAATCACAAAATACTTTAGGATGTTGGATGCACATAAAAAATACTACAGTGTGCTGATGAGATACAAAATATCTTAGAATATTGAATATATCTCATAAAATACTTCACAGGATTAAATGCACCTTAACCCTAAAAAATAGAATAATCACATTATTACATATATCTGAAAAATAAATTAAATAGATATAATAACACATAGATAATGAAATCATAAGAAATTTATGGATATGCTGAATTAGAGGTTCAAAAAGTACTACTCTTGTTCTCAATATAAAAAATGAATTACTAATAATTTACCGATATTAAAAAAGTAATTAAATTAGCTATCTATCTATATCTTATATAATACTCGTAATAACGCCGTTAAAAACCGTTCCTGAGCAACCATTTTTTGAGAAATTAGTTATGTTTTTATTAACTTCATGAGTGAATTCCATTTACTTTGACACTAATAAATATCAATAATTTATATTTTATATCCATAAATTATTAGCCAATGATTAATGAGTTATCATAATCATAATTCAAACTAAATCTGCAAGAAGCTTAATATTCAAGAAATTTAGTTAGCCCCATGATTATAGCAATGCTTACATATATTAACGTCGTTACTGTGTTCCATTTTATGTTCTCCGTTCTTTATCATTAGTGAGCTCAATTCTTCATCTCCAAGATCATGGCAGGTTAGCCTTATAAACTTATTAGGGATATTGATGACTACAAGGACACCTAGGCTATCATTGCTCAAGTTGTCAACAAGTGTACGATGACTAAAAAGACATCACATTTTGATGAAAAGTTAGCGGCTGCACTTACCTCAATCCTTTCTTTGTCTTCTTTTGTTTGATCTTTTGTGCCTTGTAGTATATTAATTTTTGAATTTAAATTTATTTTTTCTATATTCCTCCATACTTGATTTTCGTAAGATTCATCTTTAACTGTATAAAGGAGAGCTTGGAACTTTTCTAAAATAATTAGAATGTTGTGTTGGAAGAGAAATTAATGTTAGGCTTAGAGTCAAGCGAAGCAACATCAAATACCCATTTAATAGTTGGGGGTTTTGCAATTTTCTAAGGAATGAGATATTTTGCAACGGTTTACATGCTCAGAATTAATGGTAAGAAAATGATTTAGTGTAATTGAGTACTTGAGTCTTTTTGTCCTTGAGTCTTTGTAGCCCTATGAAGTAGGAACACAAACCACAAGGTCCTTGACGTCATTGATGTCAGCAAAAAAAAGTTCAAAATGATGATAACCTTTTAATAGTTCAGTCATCATGATCTCCAACCACTCCTTCAAAGAGAAAGAAGATATACGACACTCCATTAGTTGATAATGGGGACGTGGGATTGTTTGATATATCCACCCATATCTTCATGGCCAACAAAGCAATCATCAAAAACATAAAACTAGAAAAATGAGTTCTCATGTGTTGTTTTGAGTTTTCATCAAATGCGTCATTTTAGCAGTCTAGGCTTTGAATCTAATCTACTTCTAATTGTGTTAGTTGTTTTCATGTTATATTTAGGCTATACTCCTATAGTGTGATATCTTCCTTTTGGACCTGTCTCTTTAGTTTGAATTTATATTTTTTTGCCACTTATGAATATCCTTTGGTCAAAATATATACACTAATTAGTTATATTATATTGATAAATATTTTTTTTTGTTAAAGTTATATTGATTAATAATTCTAAGTGTATACAATATGTTAATGCACTTTGATATTTGTTAAAAAAAAGTATACAATATGTTAATTAAAAAGCCATTATGTGAATATTTAATAAAAATTGATTTGGGTCAAATATTAGGACTCATGGGACACTATTCTTAACTTGAGAAATGAAAAATTGGATGCTTTCAACAAAAGGAAATTACCAAAATCAACAAAAAAAAATGTAATATAAAAAAATGTTAAAGTTAGCATTGGATAAAAAAAAAATGTTAAAGTTAGCACTTCATGAGGAAAAATAGTAAAGTGGGAGGCATGAATTTTCTATGTAATTAAGTAGATTATTAATATAAAGAGGGGGACATGAACTATCCTCCGCTCCTAAATATAAAAAAAACAGTTAACTTTTTTTAGAGAGATTAAGGAAGTTAAAGAAGTTACTTAATCATATCATATGTTATGTATTATTATATTATATATTAGTTTATAAGTTAAGTAAAACAGTTTGGAGAAAAAATGATAAATATAAATATTACAAAAAAAATTCAAATATCTTATATTTAGGACCAAAGGGAGTAAATTTTTTCCAAAAAAATATAAATAAAGAAAATAAGGAAAACAAATTAAGAAATAATCATCTATAAATTATAACGTTAGTTGATGATGTCACTATTTCTAAATCAAATCAAATCAATATTCATATGTTGCATTAATAACAAATGAAATTTAAGAAATAATCAAATCATTTTCCAATATGATTACTTAATCAATCAATTATGAAGAAATATAAAAAAGGAAATTAGGAAATAAGCATGTGGGATGATGATGTCATTATTTCTAAATCAAATCAATAATTTGCATCAATAATAAATTAAATTTAAGAAATAATCAACAAATAGTCAAATTTAACCTTTATAATAGTCAAGATGACATTGCTAAAATATGGAAACTTTCGGGACAATGCTAAACCTAAAATATTTCTGGGGTAACATCGCTCTTGTGTAAAAACTTCCCAAACAAATTTGTACCTTGACAAAAATGATGTGGGTGATACGTGGATCTTTCAGCTCAGTATATTTAGTCTACTAATAATTAAACTTAACTTGGATAATGGTCGGGGTGAAATTGCTGCCATTTGAGAACTTCCGGAGTAACATTACTCCTAAAAAAACTTTCAAGGCAAAATTAGACATTAATCCTTTATCTAATTTTGGTCTAAAATTGTGCATATAAAGATTTATACAAAAGAAAATGTGCATATTTGATAATCAAACAAAAGTCAAAGGAACTCTTGTTTAGATATAAATTTTGTGCTTCATTTAAGAAATTGAGAGCTTATAAATACTTGCTATTTTGTAGGAGGATAGAGGAAAGTTGAAAAGCTCTTTAAAACCAAGGAACAAAGCTTGTAGCAATAAAGTGCAAAGAAGGACCAACATGTCAAAGTTAGAAGAGAGCCTTGACGAGTGAAACACTCACCGAAGTGAGTATGGACAAAACTTGGAAGAAGTTGTAAATGACATACTCGTTGAAATGAGAGAAGCACTAATGAAGGACCTACTCTTTGTGTCACTTGTCTCAATAAGTGATAGCGTTTGTTTAAAATAACGATTGGAGTCTTTAAAAACAGTTTTTCAATCGTGATTTAAGATATACAAAGTAAATATGTGAGAGGAGTGTTTTATCGACTTACATGTATAAACAGAAACACTTATAAACCTTTAAAACGCTCATCCAACAATCCAAACAAGCTTATACCACTAGTGTAAAAATTTAATTTAGCATAAGGTAAAATTGCATTTTTGTGACAGCATATAAGGTGTAGCAGAATTAGTCGTAGCAAAAAATATATATTATAGCGTCATTTGCTTAAGATATGACGTCGTAAATGAATACATTACGGAGTCACACTACTACAAAAAACCAAATCTGTGGCGCTTATAATTACATTAGCTGTGGCGCTTGCGAAATGCCACATATCTTAACGCTACTAAAAAAAGCTGTGGCGCTTAGAAGCGCCACAGATTTTAAATTATTTTTTTTTTTAAATTACTTCTTGTGGCGCCTGGCCGGCCAGGCGCCACAAGAAGCTCACTTGCTGTGGCGCCTGGCCAGCCAGGCGCCACAGCTGGTTGGGCCTTCTGTGGCGCCTGGCCGGCCAGGCGCCACAGAAGGCCTATACCTACTGTGGCGCCTGGCTGGCCAGGCGCCACAGTAGGTCGTTTTTTTTTTATTTTTTTCGTTGTACCTCCTGTGGCGCCTGGCTGGCCAGGCGCCACAGTAGGTCTTTTTTTTTTAAAAAAAAATTTTCGTTCTGGTTTATTTAGCATATTTTTTCCTCATATTTTTTTGGGTTTTTCGTATTGGTGTTTTTTAGCATATTTTTTCCTCATGCATATATAATTATAGTCTGCAAGGTTTAATAAGAACAATAATAGATAACTTTAAAATGATACCAAGAAATGATTGATTAGCTAAAGTATAGTAGTAATGAAAATTGTTAAATACAATATACTGTAAACCTAGCTGAATGAAATATAATACAACAAATTCAACTTGAACAAACATGCATGACACAACAATTATATTGGCCATTAGAAACAACACAAAAAAAACCAGCTAGTGAATTTAATAGTAAATATAGCTACCTAGGGATTTGCCTAAACACATATTCACACCATTCCTCGATCACTTCATTAACCTGATGGTCTGTCAAAGCGTCACAACGTTGATCTTCATAATACTACAGATATATACAATCAGACACAAGTTAGAACGAATTAAAATCAGTAAAACATAACTGTCAGGCACTAATTCAATTTCATTACAACACAATATGAAGTGCAACTAAATGACTTACTTTTTTAGGAATAAATGGTTGATCATGCATAATAACATCCTTCATAAATTTCATGATATAGTACCCACAATCATTGTCATTAGGTTGGAAAGGGCACTGCAATAATTAAATGCAATATTTAACTCTGTTCATGAATAAAAAGTGTTTACTAACAAAGTCTAAGTAAATTAAAGTCAAATATCAATACCTGTATCTTCTTCCAAGGATAGCTAAGGCGGGGGTCAGTAGCTTTAGAATAGTTTAACCCGACAGACGATCGATACGCAGTCAATGCGCTAATAAAAGAAACAGAAAGTGATTACTTTTGGTTATTCAATCATGTTCGCAAATATTTATTTATAGGCACGTATACTTACCTACTGATCAATAGCAACATATCAAAACGGTCTTGTGGAAGACCATTTTTCAGAGGATCCACATAATAAATGCGAGGGCCTGAAGGTTCCGCTGGATTGATAACGATCAATATCCAATGGCGCCTAAAATATATTTTAAAAATATTTTTTGAACAATCATGTTATGATAGAAGTTAAACAATAAAAAGAAAAATTGTACCAATAATAACTTACCCCACATTATACGGCACTAAAAATAATGTATTTGCTGTCGCTTTCTTGCTAAAGTAATCTTTCAGCTCATTAGACTGCGCAGTCACATCCATTTTACCCTCATGATGACCAACGAGAAAAGGGTTGACAAATGCGAATTGGACCCTGTGTGTATCCATTAAAACGTCCTGGTCTAGATGCCTGGTATAAAACATACAGTGTCATGAGAAACAAAAGAAATGGAACGAGATATATTAATAACAGTGATAAACGATGATAGTGAAGTACCTTATCCAGATGTTGATAGCCGAAGCACTAACCCAATCACGAGCACATATTTCCTGCACGACCTCGGCAGTAATATAATCAACTAGACCACCAACATTGTAGATATGTCTTGGAATACGTAATGACACTACTCCCTCCCCGATCAATTGTGGTGCAATCAATATTAATTGATCGAGATATGAGGTATGTCTTCTTCTGCTCTATTGGCTGGCCGATGCTTTTGACTTGGGTTGTGTTGTTGAAGACTTTGAAATCTTACCCTGCGCAAATCAGAAAATTAAATCACAGTTCGAGATGAAAGTTTGAAGGAAAAGTGCAGGGAATTTTGAATGAACGACCTTTCCACATGGCTCGATAAGACCTATTGGCCAAGCAACATAGCCACCTACAACATCTGCCACCTTATTTTGCTCATCCTGAGACGGGATCGGTAAGAGGGCGTCTTCGTTTGTGCAGACGTCAACCCTAACCCGGAGTGTGTTATCGGGCAACGGTGAATTGTGCAGTATGTCCTCACCAGTGTTGTAGGCAACACCCACTGCAACCGCGTGCTTGGATGCTTGCTCAACATATAGCTTGCATTGAAATTCGCCCTACGGAAAATAAAGTTAATATGATAAATTCGCTTAATTATAATTTAACATAAAGTTAAGTAGAAAAGAAATTAATTACCGAAGGAAAAGGGACTTTAGGCATGGAATTGCAGCTATCTCTGAAACTTGGGCTATCACAGAACGGAACATTTGGTGTTGGCCTACCCTGGACCAACTGTTGTATTTGCGTTGTTAACAACGCATTCTGTTCTTGCAGCAAACGCATTTGTTCGGTGAATTGGTCTTCTCGTTGTTCCTTGTAGCGCATTTGTTGTTGAAGTTCTTGCATTTGATGCTTAAAGCTAGACATCTCGTCACGTAGGTGGGAAACATCACTTCTACTCGAGCGCTTCTGACGTCCGAAGTATGCTGATGGGGTGACTGCAAAACCAGTACCCCGAACACGACCATCATACTCGGGTACTGGTAACGCTCTGCTCAATAAATCGTCCCGACCAACATAGGTCGCCAACGCAGGATCCTCCTATGTCATTTGTCGCTTTCCCAAAAACAATTACAATGAAAATTAGTTATTATAAATGGAGTTCATTTAAGTAAAGCCAATTATTTATTGAACGCATAATATAATTGAATACTTACACAATATTCAGCTACTCTTCTTGCTTCCTCACTACGAATTTCACCTTTCTTATTTGTGACACCCTTGACCCACACCTCATGTCGTGGAACCTGTGTAATATCTGAGCCTGATTCTTGTATCTGCACATCGAAGTTAGTCGAAGTTAAATGATATTCATACAATTTTTATTATGAATGAAATAATCATCAGTTCGTACCATTTGTCTTTGTAAAATTGCATATGAAACAGGTCCTTGTGTGTATCGGTATGGCATGTTGGTCGCGTTAGCTCGATTCTTCTCGCTCAACTCCTAGTTAGATCAAAATGATTCATATAAATATATAAATGTTACTTACAAATACGTACATTACACGTAATAGGGAAAAATAAACAAATCCCCTTACCAGGAAATCAGGAGTTGTATGTGTTTTGATAAACTCATCCCACATTGCTTGAGTGATAAGGTGGTGTAGTAATGATATCATCATTATCATCCCTCAAGAAATATTTGACGAGCTCAGAACGAAACTTTCGCATAATTTTTCCAGCTTTTCTCATTACGAAGTTCTTCCGATCATCATCAATAATAAAAACACTCTGTAAACAAGTCAAAAAACATATATCATATGTAAGATTGAAATGAAGTGAAACAAAGCAAACCGAATAAATATATAATTAAGGTGTTACCTGTATTTCAGCCCAGATCCCATCCTCATAACTTTTCTTTACCATTTTCCAATTTTGAACTGTAATAGGGACTCTGTCTCGAACCGTAGTCCCGATGAAGTTATTTAACGAGGTACTGTTCTCCCCAAACGGGTTTCCATTTTCATTCCACTCTAGTTGAAAATTAACTTTCACAGTTTCACTTGAAAAAAAAATTAATAAAAACAAAACGCAAGTTGAACTTACAGGTTGATCAGTACAGTGGAGTGGGGGACCACGTAATTGCCGTTGGTGACGCAATCTTCAGTGAGGGAAGGAAGAAATTTGAGCTATCAAATGAAGTGGGGACCAAAAACTTGTAGACAATACAAAGAAAACGGAATAAAAGGGACAGGAGTGGGGTTGGCAGTTGGGAAAAAACAAAGACGTGTGCTCGTGTAAGTGTCGTTTTAAGAAGTGAAGATAAGAAAATGGAAGGAAGGGGAGAGCACGCAGATACTGAAAGTGAAAATGAGAGAGGGAATGATTAAAGATATGAGAAAAAGGTAAAGAAAGGGAGGTGGGTGTCGGCACGCAGGAAATGAAAAGAGAATGGGGGGAGAGAGGCGGGAAACATTAAGGATAAGGGGGTGGGGCGGGGTGGGTTCTAATTGGCTGGGAAGGGATAGAAAATCCAAAATTTTTATTTTTTTTTTAAAAAATAGGTCAGGGGTGGCGCCTGACCAGACAGGCACCACCCCTGAACAAAATTTTTTTTTTTTTTAAAAAGAATCAGGGGTGGCGCCTGACCAGGCAGGCACCACCCCTGACAAATTTTTTTCTTTTTATGTTAAAAAAGGTTCAGGCACCCGTGACAACAAAATTTTTTTTTTTTAAAAGGATCAGGGGTGGCGCCTGACCAGTCAGGCGCCACCCCTGACAAATTTTTTTTTATGTTAAAAAATTGTATAGGCACCTGGACAACAAAATTTTTTTTTTTTAAAAAAAGCATCAAGGGTGGCACCTGACCAGGAAGGCGCCACCCATGACAAATTTTTTTTTTATGTTTAAAAAGGGTATAGGCACCCGGAAAACAAATTTTTTTTTTTTAAAAAAATCATCAGGGGTGGCGCCTGCCTGGTCAGGCGCCACCCCTGATCCAGAACCTAGTGTGGCGCCTGGAGTGCCACGCGCCACAGCTGGTTCTAGCAGGTCAAGTGTGGCGCCTGGCCAGCCAGGCGCCACACTTAACCATACCAGCTGTGGCGCCTACCCTTTCAGGCGCCACAGCTGGTAGAAAAAGAAAAACATAAAACATAAAAAATATAATAAATGAGCAGCTGTGGCACTTCATTAAGGAAGGGCCACAATATGTGCGCCACATTTCAACCTTTTTGTAGTAGTGTCAGTTGCTCAAGATATGATGTCGTAAATGAATATATTACGGCCTCACATTGTAACTAAACCGACGCCATAATAGACTATTATGGCATCTTGCATATGCTCAACCGACTCCATAATAGAGACATAATTTGGTTGTTTACAGTGTCTGTTCTTATCTAAACTGATGCCATAATTACCAATTACGATGTCAGTTATGGTTATAACTGATGCCATAATTGTAATATAATTTTTTTTTAAAAATAGCTAAACTTATATATATTAACTCCTCTTTTGAGAACCTGGTATCATATAGAGCCAATGTATAACAATGCAATATTGACAAAAAAAAATGTACAACAATGTAAGTCTTACAACCAATGTATAACATAAATAAATGGTCAAAACAAAAGTATGTATCTAATATTATCAAATTACAAAAGAGAACCATGTACAACTTATCATTCTACTCTAATCTTGTTGAATGTAGAAAATATTCAGATCAAATGTTGCATATCTCTTATTTGCGCTTCAGAATATGACTCCAAACTTCGAAAATGCTGCAAATTCAAAAAATCTATAGGTAAACAATATTATGAGAAAAACCAAAGTCTAAACTAAAATTATGATACACACACACACACACATATACATATATACATATGTATGTATGTATGTATGTATGTATGTATGTATGTATGTATGTATGTATGTATGTATGTATGTATGTATGTATGTATGTATGTATGTATGTTATTACCTTGTTAAATGAGTTAGTGATGCCCTCAGTGGTGGTTTCATACATATATTGCATCACATAATATCCGCAGTTAAAACTTTTAAGTTGTTTATGGCACTTAAATATACACAAACAAGAACAATCAAATTCAGTAAAATAGTAATATAATTCATCAATCTATTGTTTAAATTTAAAGTATTTACCTTCAAAAGGACCCAATTGACATCACTTTGACCATTCTTTCCCACTAACATAGAATGCATCTTCAAAAATCTATTATTAAAGAATTATAAGAAAATGATATATTCAGATATTATAGAATAGAGTTTTACAGGAAACTTACGTTTCAAACACTCACTTCGTATCTTCACTCATTGCCCATTGTAAAGAACATAATAAATATATAGTATATTCACGTGGGCAAATGACAGCGAGCCTCCAATGATTACTACAATATGAATTCATATAAATATTATGTCATTAAGAAAGTTTTTACTTAAGTGATAAATGAATTAGAAATAAATATCTTTCTATAAATGGTGCAAACCAACACTATTTATTCACTTCTTTAATTGTCCATCCAATATATGACGTTTCTCTCAATTACATTATTGTTTCCAGACGATAGAATAGAATGTGGGCACAAGAATCCATAATTATTAATCTTACCCAATTCTTTGCAAAGATTTTGGAGATACCTATGAAAATGGGAAATAAGTTAGTGAAGAAATAAAAAAGTTAAATGTTAAATTCAAAAATAAAAGTGCATACTTACTTAAGAAAAAAGTTAAATAATTGAAATGTTCAACCAATCAAAAGAAATGAGATCAAGAACATCTCGCTTGAAGATCTTTAATTCAAAAGGGTGCCTTACAATCTCCTTACTCACATTCAAACCAATGAAGTAGTCTGTATAGACAACAAAAGAAGCCAACCGTCTCAAGCCATTTTGCTTTGGTTTGACACTGGGTGCAATTGCTTGTTGAGAATTTGAATGGAAAGAATCCTTTGATTGTTGTAGTTTCTAATTAATAAATCAATAAGTAATAAAAAAATTGAAAATGCATACTATTTTAATTCAACTAAGATGCTTACAAACAAAATTTAATAAAGTCTAAGATGCAATAATTCAACTAAAGTCATCCAGTGAACAAGGACCATTAGCAGCCTAGAGACTATAGAGTTAAAGATCAAATATTGACAAATAAGGAATTGAAGCACAACAACAAAGGGAATAGAAGAAATAATTCTCCTATTTTAATTTTTGAACTTGGCAAAAATCAAATATTATTGAGGACTGATCAGAATATAAGAAACTAATAAACCTGTAGCTTCAATAATTTATATATGATCTATGATCTGAAAAGGAAGTTATGAGCTTCCTAATAGACGAGTAATGAAAAGGAATCTTGGTCAAAAACATGAAGATGAAGCAATTAATGTATATTTGCGATAAATTAAAGTAGGGATCGTTGGTCAACCTATGTTGTACACAACCGTTAATTTTGCCAATATATCAAAATCACAAAGAAAAATGTTACTACATCACTTGATAAGAGCACAATATTTGCATTTATTTACACTATTTGTTAATATTTTACATTACATTAAAACTACTATGAGTTTTTCACATTGGCTCATGAAAACAGTTGTAGTAATAATGGGAAGAACTAATGGCGAACAACATATGTTGATGTTTTGAGGGCATTTTAGGGACCTCTTTTGGAATAGACTAAGAACATATGACTAGTTAAGCTTGAACCTTTTAGAGTTTAACCTAAGCTTCCTGTGGACGGCTGGACCCCTTCGATTTCATTAATTATATATACATTTGAAGTTCAGCTCTCTGGGCATTTTTTTAATATAAGAGAAAACAAATAAATAAGTTAATTAGTAGAGTGGACATAGCTTGATATAATGCGAGGCACAGATGGACTTTTGGAGCATAGAAAGAGTACTTCATCTAAAATATAAGCTCTAAAAGCTATTTAAGAAAAAACTTACCCGTAGAGCTTAGGAGTTCAACGCTTCCAACCTAAACTCTGAACCAATTTAACTTCTGCAACCCATGAACTTGACGATGGTGATAAAGTGTTTGAGGCGAAATACAAATGGTGAAATGACTTGTTGAGCTTATAGGGAAGACGAGGGAAAAGAAGAAAATTAGAGAGCCAAGAGCTTAATAGTTGCGCGGGACAGGAAAAAACAAGACGGGTGTTGAGTTTAGGGGTGGGTCGAGGAAAACGGGATGGGACTAAGTAGTAGGTGGGAGATTAGATTTAGTTTAATGATAAAAATATTAAAAATTTAATAATATGTTAAAAAATATACACACTGACGTTTTAGCCAAAGAACGCAATCTATAAATAAATTAATAAATAGATATTAGGTTCCATGATCTTTTAAAAATATAATATGTGCAGTAACATTTAATAATATACAACGTTTTGGCCAAAAGATCATAATCTTTTAAAAAAACAATCTATAAATAAAAAAAAATTAAAAAGCATGTCGGTATTGTTTAGCCTATAGAACTATCAATGTTAATTTTTTTTTAAAAAAAATATATATTCCCTCATTAAGTAAGGTTAATTTATTCAAAACATTGTCGCTATATATTTAAAAAAAAGATAAAAATATAGGAGGTTACATTTTATCAACAAAAGTAATTTTTAAAATGAAATATAAATGTTGTAGCATTTATTTATAGATTAACAATATTCGGGGAGATATCCTATAAAACAGCTTTAAATGTTACAATTTATCTTTTTTAAAAGAAAAATATAATTTATAAAGAAGAGACAACATTTCTTTTATTAAAGGCTACTATAAGAAAGTATAACAACACATGAGGTTGCATTTTATTAGCAAAAGGCTACCCATAATTGTTGTAGAATTTCTTTAACCCAATGCTACCTAGTTGATTTCTTAAAAAATCAACAATATTCAGGAAAATCCGATAAAGAGCTTTAAATTTTACAATTTAATTTTTAAAATATTCAAAATATAATTTATAAATAAGAAGAGGCATTTATTTTATTAACGGCTACTATAAAAAAAAAGCCTACATATATATAAGATGTTGTATTTTATCAGCAAAAAGCTACCTATAAATGCTATAACATTTCTTTAGACCTAATGCTATCTAAGGATTTTTTAAAAAAATTAACAATAGTAAAGCGGTAGCATTTAGTGTTTTAAATGCTACAACTTAGTTTTAAAAAAATCAGAATATATTTTATAAATAAGAGGCAGCATTTGTTTTATTAAAGGCTACTACACATATGCTACTAAACCACATTTTGTAATAGTGGGTGGAGTGGGAACCAATGTCATATTTCCATTTTTTTAAAAAAAAATAGTTAACATATTTATAAGATTTTCTTAGAGCTATGTGGGTTATAATTAAAGCTTTGGGTTCCTATAGGATCCAACACTATAAGTAAGCTTGATAAATAAATTATAAATTATGGGTCAAATTCCACCTATAAATTGATCATCCCTTTTTTTTCTAATTAACTAGGTTTAGTTTAGTAGTTAAAAGAAATTCACTAATCTCTATCAGATGCTGAGCTATAAATGACTCACTTAAAAAAGTCATTTATAATATAAATATAATATAATTATATTTTGGGAAAAAATATTTTTAAAAATTTATTTATAGTATTTAATTATAATTATGATATATTATATTTCAAATTTATTTATTTTGCAATTAAATTTCAAAACTTTATATTAATTATAGCTTCTAGTGCTTACTAAACTGATTCCATAATTATCATTGTTATAGCATCTTAATTATGGCATCAGTTGAATACACAACCGATATCATATTATACATTATAACGTCAGTTACACTTAAAATAGAAATGAAATCACGTCACATAAATTACCACTTCTGTTGTTTAAATAAAATAACTGATACGAAATCATATAATTAAATTAAGATTTTACACCAGAGTACTCCCCAATACGAGTAAGAAATTTGAAGCACAATGACATTATACTCACCAAGGCAAGTAAAGAAAACGTACAACTTCGCATCGCAGAGGGTGTTATAACCTAGAAAAACACGCTGCAAGCACTCGTCTTGGACTTAAAAAAGATGGGGCGCAAAAGCCTTCTAAAAGAGTAGAGTCGGGAATATGGGTCAGCCCGGCCTTACAGAACCGGCCCTTCATTGGTTCGAGCTTAAACAGGCTGGCCCGTTTAAGCCTATTTGCTAAAAAGTATAATATTTTTTAGAGGGCTGGCCCTTCACGGGCTCGGGCCTAAACAGACTTAAACTCATTTTAATTCAAAAAAATTTCTTTTTCAATTTTTACAATTTATTTATTATTTTGCTTTAAATTGAGATACATTATTTTTAAAAATCATAAATTTTTAGTTAAAATAATCATCTAATGTCCAAATTAGCATATTTTTTAAAGTTTAAATTAATAAATCATTGTAGAAAATAAAATAAATCAAACCAATTAATAAGTTTTTACCTGTTATTAATACTCTATTTTAGGTATTTAGGTGTCTCTCATATTGATAATTTGATATAATGATATTATATTTATTAATTTATTTTTTTAAAAAATATTAAACGGGCCTAAAAGGGCCGGCTCTACAGCCCTACAAGGCCGGCCCTTTTAGGTCCGCTTCTCTTTTTAGCCTCTAAATCATAAGCCCGGCCCTTGAAGGGCTCGGGTCTAAACGGACCAGCCCGACGGGCTCGGCCTGAATTCCCGACTCTATGAAAGAGGGTTCTTGAATAATTTGCAAGCTTGGATGGGGATTCTACTATAGATTTTAGAGTTTTTACCTTGGTGGTTTTGTTACTTTTTTTTTTCCTCTTTTCCACTTAATTAGGTTGTTATAGATTCATTATTTTCATTATTTATGTATGGTTTTTTTCACTTAACACTATGAGTAGCTAAGTGTTTTGTGTTAGGATTTCTTGAAACTTTTATATAGATTAAGACTATGTTATTCCTTTCTTTTAGCATTTAATGAAGTATTATATGTTTATTTGGGATTGCTTATTTTTTATTTATAAGTGCTTATAATTGTGATTTACGGTATACGAGATAAGTATGTGAGAGGAATTTTATCTCAAATTACGTAATAAGTGCTTATTTCTCAAAAATAAGTTATTCCAGTGAGTGTTTGGAATTTTATTTTGTAGTTAATGCTTCTAATTGTTTTGTTGAATGAGATAATTTTTGTAAAAAATTATTTTATTTAAAAACTTAAATATCATACAAGATTTAAAGTTCAGGGTTAATATAACTTTTGATTCTTGAAGTTTGATTCGATTTTGATTCTGGTCCTTCAAATTTGAAATCGATGGTTTTGGTTCATAAAGTTTGACCTGATTTTGGGTTTTTTTTTCTGGTTTTATAACCAAGTCACCAAGTCTTTTTCAAACTTGAGAGATTAAAAACAAGATCGGGCCAAACTTTAGGAACAAAAATCACCTGTTTTAAATTTGAGGGACCAAAATGAAAATTGGGTCAAATTTTAAAAAATAAAAATAGTAATTTTAAATTTAAGAAACCAAAACTAAAATAAAATCAAATTCGAGGGACAGTTTTATTAAGCCTAAAATTCATGTATTGGATGGATGGTTAGTTAACTTAAGAGAGTTGTATATATTTTTCAAATTATTTTTATAAATTGATTTAAAGCACCTAGAATGCTCTATATCTACACTCTAGTCTACAGCCGTCACATGTCCGAAGATGCGTTTTTCAAAGTCTCCAGAATTCTGAAGAAGCAGACTGTCCAAAAGTCCCATCACATGTATAGCTAAAAGAAGCCTATGCCATTACACGTAGTTTTATTACTAATACAGTAATAATCCTACACGTTGCTAAAAAATTTTTTGAATTCTAAAAATTATAAATTGTTCCACATTTATCCGCATATTCTCATTATTACTGCCCCTGTGAGTTTTTTTAATAAGAACTTAAAAATTAAATTATCTTAATATCTTTTATAAGAGTTTTACTGTAGTTGTTCCAAAATTAAATGAATTCTTTTTATTTATGCTTCTTACTAAATATATATATTATATTAATTAAAGCGTAATTGATATTTATATTTATTTTATTTCTCTTCCTTACTTACTCTTTTATTAAGAAAGACTTATTTAAAAAATTTTATTTTCAAGATATATTTATTATTTTAACTAATTTTAATCATTTTCTTAAATCATATAATTTAATTATCAGATTCCTATAAATAAAAACCGACGGGAGTATTATTTATCAGCAAAAGAGCTCTCATTATTTTGTTCTATTTCTTGATACAGCTCCCTCTCATAGCCATCGGTAAGTTTTGAACACGTGAATTACTCAATGCAATATATACTCCTTTCGGTCTTAATTATAAGATAAAGTTAATTTTTTTGGAGAAATTAAGGAAGCCAATTAAATTACTTTAAACTATTTATATTTTTAGTATCCTTAGATTATATATTAATTTATTAGTCAAATTAATTAGTTTGGAGAAAAAAATAAAAATAAAAATATTCTAAAATAATTTAATTGGTTTCCTTAGTTTCTCCAAAAAACATCAATTTTATCTTATAATTAGAACCGGAGGGAATACCATTTAGTACCTATAACTCATCCTCGCATGTTAACTCGCAGACTAAAAAAATTATTAAATAGATAATATTTTTTATATCTATTATTAGTTTAATTATCATAATCTTATAAATAAGGAGTATTATTTATCAGAGGAAGAGCTCTATTTTTTTTGTTCTATATCTTGATACAGCTCACTCTCATAGTCATCGGTAAGTCTTGAACACGTGAACTACTTAATGCATCATATACGATTTAGTACTTATAATTTATTTATTGAATGGATAATTTTTTTTTATTTATATGGAATGGTGTACTTTTTTTTTTCTCTCTTTCCTTTATTATTTTGTATTTACACCTCTCTCTTTCTCTCTCCATTTTTTCTCATTTATCCAATGTATTAAAAACCGAATCGGACCGGCCGGTTCAGATCAGAAACCGGTAAATCGATTGCCGGATCGGTCCGGTTGAGGTAAAAAAATCGGGATCTAACTGACCCGGTCGACCCGGGGTGAACCGGGGTAATCTGAGATGACCCGTGATGAACTGGTTTGCCCCTTTTTTTAAATTTTTTTAAAATTATTTCTTTGAAATTTTTTGATTTGCAAAGAGTTTTAAAAGTATTGTGGAATATTTTTACTATTTTGAATTTGTTGGAGTAAAATCCTTATGTACTTAATGATACTTTTGTGGTTATTAGGTTCATGAGGTTATATTTGACTATTAGTTGGAAAAAAAAAACTCTTATGTAGTTTTTTAAATGGTATACATGAACATTTTAATTATATATATATATTTAATTAAGCTCGGTTTGACTCCCGGTCTGACCCCCGGGTTGACCCCGGTCTGAACCACTGATCTTTGACCCAGTGTCTCGAGCGGTTCAATATCCAATCTGATTTTAGTACCTAACATTTATCCAATCAATAGTCAACATGGATAAAATTAATAAAGTCTCATTTAATATCCTTTAAATAACTTATATTTTAAACAAAAATCGTTAAATACAAGTGATTTGTATATGAGTACTCAGTGGTATAGTTATCCCGTTTTTGTTTTTGAGCTTGTACACTTGTCCTAATAATAATAATAATAAATTTGGCAATAATGATAATAATAATTTGTTCTATTTTTTTAATAAAATAAACACATTTTCCATTATTTTTTCGTTCCCGGAACCCCACACAGTATCACCAAATATCATTAATAATGTGCACGGACCAGTGAGTGAACATTTCCCATTTCAAATCGGTGAAAATAGGTAAAAATCGTTAAATACAAAACTAATATCTAAAAGTATTCCGCAGATAACAAAAATAAAAAAAAAGGGGAAAAATCTCTTAAAAATATCGTCGAAATAGCTAAACCTTAATTTCAATACTATGAAATTATGAAATTCTGATTCAATGTTGTGTCAGTACAAATGAACAGTATAAGAGTGCGAAAGATAATTTTGCCCTTCAGCTCTAAATCTTGTCACGCCCTTATTTTAATTTCACATTTATCAGAGTATTCGCGGAAAATGATATGCGGTTCGGTGGGCAACACAGGAATAGCATAACTATACTGATAATATGTGCATGATTATAATTATATAAATTCCCCGTAGGGGTTCGTACCTGATAAATTCAAATAATGTAGCCGCACAAGGCTATCAGGGTGTCTAAACTCATCCCAGTGAAACAGAGACATATTCCAGACTTTGTTCCGCCACTGCAATCCCCTCGTGTAGTTCTCTTCTTTGCTCTCAACATATCTTTTGTCTTCTCCTGTCTAAATTGTTGGTAGGGGAGGGTGAGATTCGAGAGAATCTCAGTAGGAAACAGATACCATAATGCATGCATGATTGATGCTATGTGTATGACATGTTAGCTTTATCTAGATGTATGCTCCATAATGACATTTCTGCATGCTCAATGTTTCATACAACAAAACTATGGCCACAGCGAAAACAAAAACAGAGCTTCATTTATTCAAATATGCTCTACACAATCAAGTAAAGCAATCACATACATCATTACACAAGCAAAGATATCAAATACATGCAAGTAAGGTAAGTCCCCTACCTTAACCCGTTTCCGCCTCGAAACGCGTGCATCGATCTACGTGCAAACAGCTCGGGGCTCCATATTCGATCCTACAATGTCAAATGTACTATTTAGACACTTCAATAGTGTTTCTGGGGGTTATATGAGTCTATCTTGAAAAATTACTACAATACCCCCGGGGACCCGGCCCCATCATACCCGGTCCGGCTGTACTTTTCTCGAAATTCTCACCTGGGCTATCCTGACGTATTTTCACCCAGAGAATCCATTTCCGGACTCGGAATTATCAAATTCAATGTAAAATTACGAAATTGCCCTTGGCAGCCCTACTTTTAGGGTTTTAGGGGCGTTTCCGTAATTATGCTTTCTCAGCCTTTTCCGAAAAAGTGCCCAACTGTAACCCCACCTAATTTTCCCTCCTGAACTCAATGGAATTATCAAATCATTGAAAATCCAACTCTAAGACCCATTTAGACCCCTGACCGAAATATATGGGTTTTCCAGGGAAAATCGGGGTTTTTCGGTTTCGGCTCCGTAAACACGTTCCTTTCTACTCCTAACCACTTTATTAACCATTACATTAGGTTACAACTAACATTAAGAGCCAATTTGGGCAGCATAACCCCTAGGCAACTCAATTTCCACACTTTAAAACCAATGACAATCCGGCGAAATTTCACCGATTAAATTGCCCACAGCAGCCAGGATAAGCAATATATGAAAGTTTGGAAGTTACCTCAAGCTCCCACTAGCTTTTCCTCTTCTTGGCTGAAACCCTAACCTTCCCAACTCCAAAAATATTGCTTCAAACACCTCAATCAACATAGAAGATAAGCTTAGGAGAAGGATTATACACGTTAGGTACGAATTCACCGAAGAAATCGACCTATCTTGTGAGTTTTCTCCTCTCCTTCTCTCTCTAAAAGAGCACAACTCCCTCTCTCCTTGGCTGCAGCACGTCTGAAATGAGCTCAAGAGGAAGATGATGATGATATATTATTATATCATAATTTACTTTAATTTTCCAAATTTTCGGATTTTTTACAAAATTCTGGCAGATTTCTGCCTAAACTTTGAAAAATCATAACTAATTCTAGAAAAATAGAATTGGAGTGATTCCAAAGCCTATAGAACCCTTATTGAGTATAGTTTCAAGGAAAAATATAGACTTTTGCTTTATGGAATCACAAAATTCCCAGAATTTCAATCTTTGCATATTGTTCCAGAAATTTCACAGTTTATCTGTGCTGACTTCAAAAATTCATATCTTTTTGTGTATAGCTCTAATTGAGTCATATGACATATCAAATTAAAGTTTAGGATGTCTACTTTCATCCTGTAAAATCTCATAATTTTTTCTCATCATTTGATCATTCAAATGAACATGACAAGCTTACTACCTCATAAGCGATTTCACTAAAAGCATAATTACTTTCTCCAAAATTCATCATTTTACTTTCTTAATACCCCAAAGATATTAGAATCATTAGGGAATATATTTGGGACATCTACTAAATCGGGGCTTAGTAGTCCACTCAATTTAGGCTTATTCCAAAGCCTCCAATCCCAAAATTCGGGATATTACATTTCTCCCCCCGTTCAATAAATTTCGTCCTCGAAATTTGAACGTCTACAACTTAGGGATTAATCATATCTCATTCTATTATCACATGTAGGCTCATAAGCCATGTAACATCATAGTTATATTCCCATTACTAATCTTAGATAGTATTCAACATTTATCATCCATTCTGTACACAGTATGTAGCGTGCAATCAAACACAGGTTCCCACAGCGCTTGGTTCCATAGGCCTTACAGCCTCTTCGGGACTTCACCCTGATTCACACCATTACCTTTTTTTTTGTAACGGCCCAATCCTCATCCCCTTAACGAGGCCTATTGGATGTCCCTCACCCCCTTACGAGGTCTGTTGGGCTAGTGAGCCGGCCATGGTTCACTTCGTTAGGTTCCTCCCATGGTAGAATATCGTGTCTCATGTGAGACATGGTACTATTGGACACCAAAACGTTTGGTCACACTGGTCTTACTGCCTTCGCTACAACCTGGTACAGTTTGGATGTTCTGCCAATCTCAAAACATTACCTTAGACACATTGGTCTAATGTCATCGCACTAAGCATCAACCACAGTACTAAACACACAGGTCTTACAGCCCAGAGACACCGCCCTATGCAACCTTGCACATCGGGTCTTACCGCCTTGTACAAACTTGTACACTTTCTGTAATTTATGCCTACCTATTCGGTGTTCAGGATCAAATGACTATTTGACCCTTATTGGCCGTACTGTGTGCACTATTCACTATGTGACCATCCACTGTTTGCACTATATCACAAGTGGATGATTTATTCTGTGAGGCTATAGCTATGGAGATGCTCATGCCTCTACTCGACCTTGTTGCATCATAACACATCCCAATCCATGCCTATTTGCATATGTGTAGACCATAAAGCTCGATTGTGGATCTGGGATTGTTATCACTGGTGCTATTGAGAGGTATTCGCCACCATTCTGCCCTACTACACTAGGGTTCATCCCAATTCCAGTTCACATGTGTCACCACAAACTATAAAGGTTGCGTGACTATTGACCATGCAGGTCATCATACTGTACACCACGCAGGGTTTAATACTGTACACCACATAGGATGTAATATTGTACACCACTCAGGGTGTAATACTGTTCATCACATATACTGTAACACTATCAACCATCAAGGCCATATTTTGTTTTGGGATAATCAACAATGGTGCGAACATCAACCCCTCTTGTAAGTTTTGAAATTGCACCTAGATCCATCACACTTCCGCTGCCCACTCTGAGGTCTATCTCCTCATATGAGCTTTAATATTATCAGGATGATTTAATAGGAGTCCTATAGGAACCTCCCATGACACTCAACAACACCCACAATCTATATTCCTCTGTGCCCACTCTTTACCCGTTTGAACTTGAATCATTCTGATCCATATAAACTCTTATCTCAAGAAAACACATTCACTGTGGGATTCATTACAATGCACCATCGTTAAGGGCCAATATTTTCGTAGCCCTACTCTACGATTCAACTTCATGGCAGCTGTACTCTAGGATTAGTCATCACGGTGGCTGCACTCGCGGGTTCATCATCACGGTAGCTGCACTCTAGGGTTCATCGTCACGGTGGCTGCACTCTAGGGTTCTATACTCGGTGCTTCACACAGGCGCCCATACACCTGGTCAGCCCCCTTCCGGTCAGAACTTTCCTTAGGTAGCCCTCTCCGATCAGATTTCACCGTAGGTAGCCCTCTCCGATCAAATTTCACCGTAGGTAGCCCTTTCCGATCAGAACTTTCAATCTTTGTGGTCACAGTACAACTCCACAATTATGCCATAAAGGCAACGTTTCTTGATTCAATACAAACATTCTTATCATCAACTCAAGATTATGGATGGAATAGTTCAATTTCCAAAGCTTCAGCTGACGAGATGCGTATGCCCTCACTCGGCTCAATTATCATCTCGATCTATGCCTGCTCGCATCTGGGGATTCAATTCCCTTCCCAATCCATGCCATCTGGCATCAGTGAAGACAATAAAGGCCCACTATGGATCTGGGATTATCGGTGTTAGTACTTTAATAAATTTTCACCATCAGCTCTCCGAAGCTCCTCTCACAATCATCATCCCATGCATAATGATGAGTTCTGGGAAATTTCGATATAAACATCTCATCCCTTTTTTTATTATTGTCACACCTGTAGCCCTTCTTGGCCTCGTACCCGAGTCCCTTAGGACGTGGCTAGCAACCTCATCGGGTAGGGTGCCTTTTTATTCACACTACATGGCCCTCCATAGTAAACCACAATCATCCATAGAAAATGTGATAGATAAATATGTCATGCACCATATAGTGTAAAATGAAAATCACATCAATCCGTGTGTGTACACAAAGTTCAGGGCCAAACACCCAGTTAAAACAACAATCCGTGTGTGTACACAAAATTCAGGGCCAACCATTCAGTTGAAACCCTTACGTGTACCTCAGCCGAGTCACCGACTACAGCTAGGTAAGATCAGTGTACCTCAGCTAGGTCCCAGACCATAGCTAGGTAATGTGCCCTAAGCACGTGTTCATATCACAGAATACAGAACATACAACATATTAACTATCACATAGTGTATGAGAGATTATAGTTACTACATTGGCCTTTCCAGGATAACCTTCCTGATGATCGTTGATCATTGTTTGCTATTCTATTCTCTTGCCCTGTGTTTGCTGTATTAGGCTAGGTCTAACTTCCTGACCTTGCTCAGCATCTAAACCTCTTAGTCTTACCACCTTTATGTTTCACTATATGAAGCAAGAAAGAGGTAAATTACGCATAAACACATGGGCTTATCTATCATTTCACAAATTTTTGGGTTCATAGGTACCCCAAAAACAACATATCACAGGTGTTTACAGTAGTCAAGGAAAGCCTGAAACAACATACAACCTCTGAACTACTGTACAACATGTCTTACCCTTTTTTCATAATATGACATAACATGTGCAACAACTTCCCAGGGGGTTACCCATCATGGCATTTCCCTGGGTTGAGCACGCTTAACTCTTTTGTACCCGTGCCCAAATGTGGATACCGGCTTCTACTATTTCCATCCACGGGTACCCCGTGACTACCCTCATCAAAAAAACCATGCCGGCTATCTCCAGTCAACAAAATATTGAGTGTGGACCGCACATTAGCCTTGGCCGTACCCATATCCTTGGGTTCCTCAATATCCTTAGACCATTCTCGTCTAGTATTGCACCACTAGCGGCCATTCAGTACTCACCATTTCTCGGGGCTGATTCATAAATCGGAAAGATACCCTCCTTTGGTACTTTTTGTCCATGCATATTTCCTATCACTGTGTAATCAAGACCTTATCAGTATACCATCCTGTTGCCAGAACCACCGCACTTACTCTGAGCAGACAATTCTGTGGCCAGAATCCTTGCTCTGATACCAAAATGTCACGCCCTTATTTTAATTTCACATTTATCAGAGTATTCGCGGAAAATGATATGCGGTTCGGTGGGCAACACAGGAATAACATAACTATACTGATAATATGTGCATGATTATAATTATATAAATTCCCCGTAGGGGTTCGTACCTGATAAATTCAAATAATGTAGCCGCACAAGGCTATCAGGGTGTCTAAACTCATCCCAGTGAAACAGAGACATATTCCAGACTTTGTTCCGCCACTGCAATCCCCTCGTGTAGTTCTCTTCTTTGCTCTCAACATATCTTTTGTCTTCTCCTGTCTAAATTGTTGGTAGGGGAGGGTGAGATTCGAGAGAATCTCAGTAGGAAACAGATACCATAATGCATGCATGATTGATGCTATGTGTATGACATGTTAGCTTTATCTAGATGTATGCTCCATAATGACATTTCTGCATGCTCAATGTTTCATACAACAAAACTATGGCCACAGCGAAAACAAAAACAGAGCTTCATTTATTCAAATATGCTCTACACAATCAAGTAAAGCAATCACATACATCATTACACAAGCAAAGATATCAAATACATGCAAGTAAGGTAAGTCCCCTACCTTAACCCGTTTCCGCCTCGAAACGCGTGCATCGATCTACGTGCAAACAGCTCGGGGCTCCATATTCGATCCTACAATGTCAAATGTACTATTTAGACACTTCAATAGTGTTTCTGGGGGTTATATGAGTCTATCTTGAAAAATTACTACAATACCCCCGGGGACCCGGCCCCATCATACCCGGTCCGGCTGTACTTTTCTCGAAATTCTCACCTGGGCTATCCTGACGTATTTTCACCCAGAGAATCCATTTCCGGACTCGGAATTATCAAATTCAATGTAAAATTACGAAATTGCCCTTGGCAGCCCTACTTTTAGGGTTTTAGGGGCGTTTCCGTAATTATGCTTTCTCAGCCTTTTCCGAAAAAGTGCCCAACTGTAACCCCACCTAATTTTCCCTCCTGAACTCAATGGAATTATCAAATCATTGAAAATCCAACTCTAAGACCCATTTAGACCCCTGACCGAAATATATGGGTTTTCCAGGGAAAATCGGGGTTTTTCGGTTTCGGCTCCGTAAACACGTTCCTTTCTACTCCTAACCACTTTATTAACCATTACATTAGGTTACAACTAACATTAAGAGCCAATTTGGGCAGCATAACCCCTAGGCAACTCAATTTCCACACTTTAAAACCAATGACAATCCGGCGAAATTTCACCGATTAAATTGCCCACAGCAGCCAGGATAAGCAATATATGAAAGTTTGGAAGTTACCTCAAGCTCCCACTAGCTTTTCCTCTTCTTGGCTGAAACCCTAACCTTCCCAACTCCAAAAATATTGCTTCAAACACCTCAATCAACATAGAAGATAAGCTTAGGAGAAGGATTATACACGTTAGGTACGAATTCACCGAAGAAATCGACCTATCTTGTGAGTTTTCTCCTCTCCTTCTCTCTCTAAAAGAGCACAACTCCCTCTCTCCTTGGCTGCAGCACGTCTGAAATGAGCTCAAGAGGAAGATGATGATGATATATTATTATATCATAATTTACTTTAATTTTCCAAATTTTCGGATTTTTTACAAAATTCTGGCAGATTTCTGCCTAAACTTTGAAAAATCATAACTAATTCTAGAAAAATAGAATTGGAGTGATTCCAAAGCCTATAGAACCCTTATTGAGTATAGTTTCAAGGAAAAATATAGACTTTTGCTTTATGGAATCACAAAATTCCCAGAATTTCAATCTTTGCATATTGTTCCAGAAATTTCACAGTTTATCTGTGCTGACTTCAAAAATTCATATCTTTTTGTGTATAGCTCTAATTGAGTCATATGACATATCAAATTAAAGTTTAGGATGTCTACTTTCATCCTGTAAAATCTCATAATTTTTTCTCATCATTTGATCATTCAAATGAACATGACAAGCTTACTACCTCATAAGCGATTTCACTAAAAGCATAATTACTTTCTCCAAAATTCATCATTTTACTTTCTTAATACCCCAAAGATATTAGAATCATTAGGGAATATATTTGGGACATCTACTAAATCGGGGCTTAGTAGTCCACTCAATTTAGGCTTATTCCAAAGCCTCCAATCCCAAAATTCGGGATATTACATTTCTCCCCCCGTTCAATAAATTTCGTCCTCGAAATTTGAACGTCTACAACTTAGGGATTAATCATATCTCATTCTATTATCACATGTAGGCTCATAAGCCATGTAACATCATAGTTATATTCCCATTACTAATCTTAGATAGTATTCAACATTTATCATCCATTCTGTACACAGTATGTAGCGTGCAATCAAACACAGGTTCCCACAGCGCTTGGTTCCATAGGCCTTACAGCCTCTTCGGGACTTCACCCTGATTCACACCATTACCTTTTTTTTTGTAACGGCCCAATCCTCATCCCCTTAACGAGGCCTATTGGATGTCCCTCACCCCCTTACGAGGTCTGTTGGGCTAGTGAGCCGGCCATGGTTCACTTCGTTAGGTTCCTCCCATGGTAGAATATCGTGTCTCATGTGAGACATGGTACTATTGGACACCAAAACGTTTGGTCACACTGGTCTTACTGCCTTCGCTACAACCTGGTACAGTTTGGATGTTCTGCCAATCTCAAAACATTACCTTAGACACATTGGTCTAATGTCATCGCACTAAGCATCAACCACAGTACTAAACACACAGGTCTTACAGCCCAGAGACACCGCCCTATGCAACCTTGCACATCGGGTCTTACCGCCTTGTACAAACTTGTACACTTTCTGTAATTTATGCCTACCTATTCGGTGTTCAGGATCAAATGACTATTTGACCCTTATTGGCCGTACTGTGTGCACTATTCACTATGTGACCATCCACTGTTTGCACTATATCACAAGTGGATGATTTATTCTGTGAGGCTATAGCTATGGAGATGCTCATGCCTCTACTCGACCTTGTTGCATCATAACACATCCCAATCCATGCCTATTTGCATATGTGTAGACCATAAAGCTCGATTGTGGATCTGGGATTGTTATCACTGGTGCTATTGAGAGGTATTCGCCACCATTCTGCCCTACTACACTAGGGTTCATCCCAATTCCAGTTCACATGTGTCACCACAAACTATAAAGGTTGCGTGACTATTGACCATGCAGGTCATCATACTGTACACCACGCAGGGTTTAATACTGTACACCACATAGGATGTAATATTGTACACCACTCAGGGTGTAATACTGTTCATCACATATACTGTAACACTATCAACCATCAAGGCCATATTTTGTTTTGGGATAATCAACAATGGTGCGAACATCAACCCCTCTTGTAAGTTTTGAAATTGCACCTAGATCCATCACACTTCCGCTGCCCACTCTGAGGTCTATCTCCTCATATGAGCTTTAATATTATCAGGATGATTTAATAGGAGTCCTATAGGAACCTCCCATGACACTCAACAACACCCACAATCTATATTCCTCTGTGCCCACTCTTTACCCGTTTGAACTTGAATCATTCTGATCCATATAAACTCTTATCTCAAGAAAACACATTCACTGTGGGATTCATTACAATGCACCATCGTTAAGGGCCAATATTTTCGTAGCCCTACTCTACGATTCAACTTCATGGCAGCTGTACTCTAGGATTAGTCATCACGGTGGCTGCACTCGCGGGTTCATCATCACGGTAGCTGCACTCTAGGGTTCATCGTCACGGTGGCTGCACTCTAGGGTTCTATACTCGGTGCTTCACACAGGCGCCCATACACCTGGTCAGCCCCCTTCCGGTCAGAACTTTCCTTAGGTAGCCCTCTCCGATCAGATTTCACCGTAGGTAGCCCTCTCCGATCAAATTTCACCGTAGGTAGCCCTTTCCGATCAGAACTTTCAATCTTTGTGGTCACAGTACAACTCCACAATTATGCCATAAAGGCAACGTTTCTTGATTCAATACAAACATTCTTATCATCAACTCAAGATTATGGATGGAATAGTTCAATTTCCAAAGCTTCAGCTGACGAGATGCGTATGCCCTCACTCGGCTCAATTATCATCTCGATCTATGCCTGCTCGCATCTGGGGATTCAATTCCCTTCCCAATCCATGCCATCTGGCATCAGTGAAGACAATAAAGGCCCACTATGGATCTGGGATTATCGGTGTTAGTACTTTAATAAATTTTCACCATCAGCTCTCCGAAGCTCCTCTCACAATCATCATCCCATGCATAATGATGAGTTCTGGGAAATTTCGATATAAACATCTCATCCCTTTTTTTATTATTGTCACACCTGTAGCCCTTCTTGGCCTCGTACCCGAGTCCCTTAGGACGTGGCTAGCAACCTCATCGGGTAGGGTGCCTTTTTATTCACACTACATGGCCCTCCATAGTAAACCACAATCATCCATAGAAAATGTGATAGATAAATATGTCATGCACCATATAGTGTAAAATGAAAATCACATCAATCCGTGTGTGTACACAAAGTTCAGGGCCAAACACCCAGTTAAAACAACAATCCGTGTGTGTACACAAAATTCAGGGCCAACCATTCAGTTGAAACCCTTACGTGTACCTCAGCCGAGTCACCGACTACAGCTAGGTAAGATCAGTGTACCTCAGCTAGGTCCCAGACCATAGCTAGGTAATGTGCCCTAAGCACGTGTTCATATCACAGAATACAGAACATACAACATATTAACTATCACATAGTGTATGAGAGATTATAGTTACTACATTGGCCTTTCCAGGATAACCTTCCTGATGATCGTTGATCATTGTTTGCTATTCTATTCTCTTGCCCTGTGTTTGCTGTATTAGGCTAGGTCTAACTTCCTGACCTTGCTCAGCATCTAAACCTCTTAGTCTTACCACCTTTATGTTTCACTATATGAAGCAAGAAAGAGGTAAATTACGCATAAACACATGGGCTTATCTATCATTTCACAAATTTTTGGGTTCATAGGTACCCCAAAAACAACATATCACAGGTGTTTACAGTAGTCAAGGAAAGCCTGAAACAACATACAACCTCTGAACTACTGTACAACATGTCTTACCCTTTTTTCATAATATGACATAACATGTGCAACAACTTCCCAGGGGGTTACCCATCATGGCATTTCCCTGGGTTGAGCACGCTTAACTCTTTTGTACCCGTGCCCAAATGTGGATACCGGCTTCTACTATTTCCATCCACGGGTACCCCGTGACTACCCTCATCAAAAAAACCATGCCGGCTATCTCCAGTCAACAAAATATTGAGTGTGGACCGCACATTAGCCTTGGCCGTACCCATATCCTTGGGTTCCTCAATATCCTTAGACCATTCTCGTCTAGTATTGCACCACTAGCGGCCATTCAGTACTCACCATTTCTCGGGGCTGATTCATAAATCGGAAAGATACCCTCCTTTGGTACTTTTTGTCCATGCATATTTCCTATCACTGTGTAATCAAGACCTTATCAGTATACCATCCTGTTGCCAGAACCACCGCACTTACTCTGAGCAGACAATTCTGTGGCCAGAATCCTTGCTCTGATACCAAAATGTCACGCCCTTATTTTAATTTCACATTTATCAGAGTATTCGCGGAAAATGATATGCGGTTCGGTGGGCAACACAGGAATAACATAACTATACTGATAATATGTGCATGATTATAATTATATAAATTCCCCGTAGGGGTTCGTACCTGATAAATTCAAATAATGTAGCCGCACAAGGCTATCAGGGTGTCTAAACTCATCCCAGTGAAACAGAGACATATTCCAGACTTTGTTCCGCCACTGCAATCCCCTCGTGTAGTTCTCTTCTTTGCTCTCAACATATCTTTTGTCTTCTCCTGTCTAAATTGTTGGTAGGGGAGGGTGAGATTCGAGAGAATCTCAGTAGGAAACAGATACCATAATGCATGCATGATTGATGCTATGTGTATGACATGTTAGCTTTATCTAGATGTATGCTCCATAATGACATTTCTGCATGCTCAATGTTTCATACAACAAAACTATGGCCACAGCGAAAACAAAAACAGAGCTTCATTTATTCAAATATGCTCTACACAATCAAGTAAAGCAATCACATACATCATTACACAAGCAAAGATATCAAATACATGCAAGTAAGGTAAGTCCCCTACCTTAACCCGTTTCCGCCTCGAAACGCGTGCATCGATCTACGTGCAAACAGCTCGGGGCTCCATATTCGATCCTACAATGTCAAATGTACTATTTAGACACTTCAATAGTGTTTCTGGGGGTTATATGAGTCTATCTTGAAAAATTACTACAATACCCCCGGGGACCCGGCCCCATCATACCCGGTCCGGCTGTACTTTTCTCGAAATTCTCACCTGGGCTATCCTGACGTATTTTCACCCAGAGAATCCATTTCCGGACTCGGAATTATCAAATTCAATGTAAAATTACGAAATTGCCCTTGGCAGCCCTACTTTTAGGGTTTTAGGGGCGTTTCCGTAATTATGCTTTCTCAGCCTTTTCCGAAAAAGTGCCCAACTGTAACCCCACCTAATTTTCCCTCCTGAACTCAATGGAATTATCAAATCATTGAAAATCCAACTCTAAGACCCATTTAGACCCCTGACCGAAATATATGGGTTTTCCAGGGAAAATCGGGGTTTTTCGGTTTCGGCTCCGTAAACACGTTCCTTTCTACTCCTAACCACTTTATTAACCATTACATTAGGTTACAACTAACATTAAGAGCCAATTTGGGCAGCATAACCCCTAGGCAACTCAATTTCCACACTTTAAAACCAATGACAATCCGGCGAAATTTCACCGATTAAATTGCCCACAGCAGCCAGGATAAGCAATATATGAAAGTTTGGAAGTTACCTCAAGCTCCCACTAGCTTTTCCTCTTCTTGGCTGAAACCCTAACCTTCCCAACTCCAAAAATATTGCTTCAAACACCTCAATCAACATAGAAGATAAGCTTAGGAGAAGGATTATACACGTTAGGTACGAATTCACCGAAGAAATCGACCTATCTTGTGAGTTTTCTCCTCTCCTTCTCTCTCTAAAAGAGCACAACTCCCTCTCTCCTTGGCTGCAGCACGTCTGAAATGAGCTCAAGAGGAAGATGATGATGATATATTATTATATCATAATTTACTTTAATTTTCCAAATTTTCGGATTTTTTACAAAATTCTGGCAGATTTCTGCCTCAACTTTGAAAAATCATAACTAATTCTAGAAAAATAGAATTGGAGTGATTCCAAAGCCTATAGAACCCTTATTGAGTATAGTTTCAAATTCTCACATGCCAAAAAGAGTTATTTAACTCAAAAATTATGAATTAAATTTCTAGTTATGTCCTCATTTATAAATAAGTAATTCTCAACTCTTTGTTCTATCTGTACTTTTAATAGGGGTAAATTTGTAATACTCTCATTTAGTATTTTGGAAGTGAACTTGCAACAAGGACCAAAATTTTTTCTCAAATTGAATTTATGCATAAAGCCAAAGTGCTGTTAGAAAACTAAATTATGCACTAAGGATAAGATCTTATTATGTTGGAAGAAAAGATCTTAATAGTCAATACTATCCCAAAACTAATTGTATCTAGGTTTTTTACGTTTTGTTTTCTTTGTGAAAAAATTAATTTTGAAAATTTTTGGCAATGGTCAAATATATAATAAAATAATAATAAAAATATGAATAAATTAGAAATTATACAAACTTAAGGTTTTTGATAAAGTAAAATGTAACAAAACTAATTAGATCAAAAGTTCTGTACAATCTGGTTGAAGCTGTACTTACGCATTTTTTGTAATATTTCGAACCTATTTTATAAATTATATCAAACTCTAATTTAAATATTAAATCCTAACTCATATTTTCATATAGCTTAAAATCTAACAAAATAAACCGATTAAAACCTCAATAATACCTCCAATAATCCAAATAAATTATTTAACCTAAATTTAATCGGTAAAAACACTATATAGAAACTAATTTATGATATATTTATAAAAGAAATTGATTATAAAATTATAAAACAACTAAATAATAAATCTAAACTGATTAAAATTAATTATTAATTATATTTTACATTTCTACATTTATATATTGATAAAACTCAAAACTTGCTTAAACTCTTATCTTAAAGTATTCTCTAATTAACAGAAGATTACTATCTAAAGAAAGAAAAAAATATTTAGAACATTTTTCATAAAAGAAGTTTTGTGATTAGAAGTGATTTTGAGTACCTTATTGATCCCTAAAAATCCTCCCAACAGCGACTTTTCTTAACTTTTGTCTGAAAGTTCATTGCCCAAACCAAACACTAACAAATACATAAATTACTGTACACACCCAATTAATCCACTCAATCATCCGATTGGCCTCTGCATCGGTAAAACAAACACGCCAAAAGTCTGTTACACTACTTTGTTTTCCCAAAATGTTCGGTTAAAAAAAATAAGACATTGTATATAATATTATTATTGAAGTGCTCATTTAGAATAATTTATTTTTAGGTAATAAATATTTATAAATTATAATTTACGATATAGAAGTAAGTATGTGAAAGAAATTTTATTTCAACTTACTTAATCAACACTTATATTAAAAAAAAAAAAAAGTATTCCCAATCATACGTTAACTCTTGTTTTCGTATCCCCGAATCGGAAATATCTTCTCTACTTCAACACGCTTCTCGACTCCCTACAAGTCCTTTTTCTCTCTCTTCCCCATTTCTTGCTTCGTCACCCCAGGGCTTCAACTAAAACCTTTCACTTCATCCTTTGTTCCATAAAGAAATTGGAGGGAAGAAACAATAAGGGATAGGAGTAGCCATATACCGGACGATTTGCTTCTCCATATTCTCTCTTCTAAATCTCTTCAAACCAAAGATGTCGTTGCAACTTCCGTCTTGTCCAAGAGGTGGGGATCTCTTTGACGTTCTATTCCGAAACTTGAGTTTCTCGATCTAAGGTTTGGTCGTTATGAATCCTTCCTTCAATTTGTAGACGCTACGCTCAACTTAGTGGATCTGAAATCTGTCAAAATGTTTGTTCTTAAGTGTGAGCGTATTGAGGAGTATTATGAGGTGTCTCGTGGTAAGGTTGACAGTTGGCTTTGTTGACGTCATCGACTCACACCGTACAAATTGTTAGCCACATCACCTGGTGAAATACAATAAACAAATAGTTCGAGTCACGTCCAAGGACGCTGTCCTTAGGAGATATTCCACAACCCCTCTAGTAGATCAAGAAGCGGCACTCCCCAGGATAAAACGAACCCTTCCTGCATAAAGCAGGGTGACAGAACTACAGAAAGATATCAGTGTAACTCAGAAGAATGCAAAGAGGAGAGGAGCTCGGGGACCTCGGTGTCACTAGACCTCGGTGCTCTCACCTCGGTGCACTTGAACTTACTCCGTACATTGCCTTTTATAGGCAGAAATCATATGACCGTTAAGGAGTTATAATGACAATTAACAACGGTTTAATGACAATTAAAACGACAGTTATAAAATAGGTGTTAATGACAATTTAATGTAATAAAACCTTTTAAATGTCATTAAAACCGGTCAATTAAAATTCCAACGGTCATCTCCTACGGTCAGTTCAAAGACTCCTCTTATAAGCCTTTTTAATAACTCAAGCTCATATTTAATTGTATACTAGGGTGTTCCTAATCTTGAGTTATATGAGACTTCTTCCTTTGACACACTCACACACAATATTTACAACAATCCCCCACATGTGTCTAAGGAAGCTCGTAGTCCCATTAGCTGAGTTACACACATGGATATAACCATTGTATCTGGTGGTTCTTTGAACTTAAAACCAGACCTAGACTGATAACACTTAGTACACAGAGATGTCGGTGGTCCTATGAACTTAAAACCGCTCATCTCTTAGGCATATACTAGAGGCATTAAGAGTCAGATTATATCCCCATATTTTCCGCTATTAGCGCGTTTTTGCACATTAAAACGGCCATGCGCGTGTCCTGGCATTTAACGAATGCTCTAGAGATTTCGCCACAATCTCATAGGAGCGGCCCCACTCCTCATTCATATAGGTGATTTCATGAAATGTACCTGCAATGAGCACATTATCTCGTAGGATTATGAAATCATTAAGAGCTTTCGCTCAGCCTCACCCAAATGCATTCTAGCACTTTCTCTTGCCATAGGAAGGGACTTGGTCATTTAGTTTAGTGCTAACAGAACTAACAAACGACTTGTTCTTACCCATTGAACCTCCTTCATGGGATCACCAATCACAGAGGTTGGGTTGCCATCGCTGTTAATTTCGTATTGGCTTTAGTCCCATTCCCCTCGGCTAATTTAATTCTTCCCGGGGTTTGTTAACGGATCCATGGGTCAACTCTTTGACCTCACAAAATTGATTGAGATAATTCCACAATTTTTCAAGCTAGCTTGTTCACATTATATCTCAAACAACTTTCACTTACATCATTGTTTTTCACAATGGCTATTGCCAAATGGCAATCTCAAATCATCGACATTAAGTGTCGGTTTTCCACCAAAATATATGTCAAGAGTTTGTCAACAATTTAGCCTCTAAATTTAGCCAATTCCAGAGTATCAAACTCTAACTCACATAATAATTTATTTTTGCTACTAGCGGATTTTCTCAGATAAAACTGAACTTCAGTTAACATCCGTGTATCTCATACAACGGGAATCCACTGTACTTGATACCAATATTTATGGTACCCCTCAAATATTTTATTTCCACACACACACACACACACACATATATATATATATGCTCAATCATCATATCGCATAATCTATATCACACATATTGATATTAATGCAACAAATTCTCAACAATTTGTGCATACCTCACATAAGCTGCAAAATTGCTTCAAATAACATATTAATGTCATAAGAAATATTCACATATATATCCTCACACTAAGATAATTATATAGCCTCAAATTATGAAAATTACATTTATCTATCATAGATAAATGATCAAAATTTTCATGCCACATAATGCTCGTTTCAAGCAAAATATTTGATAATCCACAAAATTTGCTCACATTAGCAAATATAGCAAAGCCTCCACTAAATCAATTATTGCAACATACATCTTGTATTTATAAAATGAGGCAGCAATATATAGTTTTGTAAGACATATTATAACACATGCCATCTACATTAAAAAATTCAATATTCACAGTAGTCATGTATATAGTCGTCATGTATATTTATACCACTATAAATATATACTTGCAAATCATGAAATTTAAACACATTTATCTCTACACTAGATAAATGATTAAATTTCATGTCACACAAATAATTCACAAATTTGCTCTTTGCAGCAAATAACAAAACCTCCATATAATTAATTTTAAACCACAACTTGGCTTTATCAAATGAGGCTAGAAACAATTTGCAACTTTAAAAATTTATAAAGTACCCATATATTAGGCACCCCCACACTTTCAAATATCTTAAAAATATTTCACAGCTTTATAATAATAATTCTAATTAAATTAGAATCTCACCACATAATCCCCTTCCATTCTAATTAGATTAGAATTCTCCCCATGATATTTGGTGATAACCCAATAAACTATAATAAGCAAAAAGGTATTTGTCATCCGAACTATGGAAATTGAGCATCACGACAGTCACAAAATTCAACAATATGAAACTACATTTTGACACACTGAATAACGGTATTAAATTATTAGCAACAATCTGTCCGCTGCCGAAATCTGCAGCAAATAACAATTTTCGTCTTTACCAATTCACTGCTCATCAAGTCCTCATTATAATTTTATGATAAATCAAAACCCCCGCATGTAATTCCGCGATCAAAGGCCATAGTATAATTAAATGGTAATATGTAACGCCCTCACTGTTACACTTGAAGACCATCAAGATTTTAACTTTCGTTCACAAATAATCTAATCAATGTAATATATATTGACTAGCTAAGACCAATAAAACCACATAAAAACCAGCTTACACGCTTGACAGCTCGGTGAAATTCCCAATAGTTCTCCCATGGGAAGCAATCAAATTCAGCATACATGATAATAAGTAGTAATCTTTTACCACTCAACGGAAAAGAATTAATAACAATAAAACCAAAGGCAATTTCTATTCAACTGAAGTGCAAATTTTTATTATCATTTATTTTCAATTCTACTTGCACCAACTTCTCCAGATCGAATCAATGGGCACTAACAATTTGGAAATAACATCAATCTCAGCCATTTTTCCTCATCACAATGCAGTTTGACCAACTTATAACCAAGTACTCAAAAGTTCAGTATTCAAAAATATCCTGAAACAAATCATAGATGAAAATGTGAGACCCAACTCCATAATCCTATATGAGGAAAATATAAATGTTCTAAATTAGGATAAAGTTCAGAGATCTCCTTATTCGATGCCGCTGATAAGTGCCAAAACAATCGATGCATGGTATCTCCTAAGATTGTTGACGTCATCGCCTCACACCGTACAAATTGTTAGCCACAGCACCTGGTGAAATACAATAAACAAATAGTTCGAGTCACGTTCAAGGACGCTGTCCTTAGGAGATATTCCGCAACCCCTCTAGTAGATCAAGAAGCGGCACTCCCCAGGATAAAACGAACCCTTCCTGCATAAAGCAGGGTGACAGAACTACAGAAAGATATCAGTGTAACTCAGAAGAATGCAAAGAGGAGAGGAGCTCGGGGACCTCGGTGTCACTAGACCTCGGTGCTCTCACCTCGGTGCACTTGAACTTACTCCGTACATTGCCTTTTATAGGCAGAAATCATATGACCATTAAGGAGTTATAATGACAATTAACAACGGTTTAATGACAATTAAAACGACAGTTATAAAATAGGTGTTAATGACAATTTAATGTAATAAAACCTTTTAAATGTCATTAAAACCGGTCAATTAAAATTCCAACGGTCATCTCCTACGGTCAGTTCAAAGACTCCTCTTATAAGCCTTTTTAATAACTCAAGCTCATATTTAATTGTATACTAGGGTGTTCCTAATCTTGAGTTATATGAGACTTCTTCCTTTGACACACTCACACACAATATTTACAACAGGCTTAACACAGTGCTCAAGAGCGAACTTGAGTATATGAATCTATGGTTTCCAATTGGTTTTGATTTTTTGATTTGGGTTCCTTTGCCCTCTACCATTTTCAAATGCAGTAGCATTAGGATCTTAAAGTTGGCTAGGGTTAATGTGAGTGATCTTTCAGATGTTAATTTGCCTTCGCTTAAGACATTGCATTTGACGAACGTTGAATTTCCAAATCCTGAAAGTTTAGCAGTACTCTTGTCTAAATGTGTTCGTCTTGAAGAATTGCTACTACTGTGTCTAGAATTCCCTGATGATGAGGTGACGACACTGAACATTGGGAAGCTTCATAACTTAGTTATTGCATTTGTTCCTGTTGAACTATTCTCAATGGAAACTATTTCTAATGTTACATTTCTCTGCTTACATAAGGTAAGAATGATCTGCTATGTGTATTTTTCTTTTTGTGCTTTAATAATATTATATATCCATTTTTTTAATTTGCACTGGTCTTTGCTCTTGCAGCATAATGTTTTCGGTGATTATGAATTTCTAACATTTTCAACATTTTACAATTTGAGCTACCTGGAAATTGATTTGAGTCAGAATGGGTGGACTAGTATGTTCAGCTGCCTCCCAAGTTTCCCTAAGCTTGAAACTCTTATAATTCATGAGGTTTGAAAACTAAATAGGATATGTTTTTATTCTGCTTTCTAGTTTTCTGAGTTTAAGTTACAAAACACTTGTGTGCATGGTCAGGGTGGTAAAGGGTTGGATTGGTCGATGGAAACAAGTCCTGATGTTCCTCCATGTATATCATCACACCTGAAGACTTTCGCACTTTGTCGCTTTAGCTACTTGCAAAGTGAGTTTGAAATCGTAAGATTTATAATGAAGAATGCAACTGTTTTGAGGTCTGTCATCATTTGCACCGGTAATTATTCAAGTCATGAGGCTGAGAGACTCAATTTGCTGGAAACATTATCGTCATACCCCAAATGTTCCCAGAATTGCAGTATTTTTGTTGATGTACCTGCCGGAAGTTTATATCAGGACGTGTATAGTAAGTCAGTGTCACATAAAGACTTCAGTTACTACTTTGAAGTTGACAAGTTTAGGTGGTGATCAGATCTTATTCAGTCATGAATTCACTATATGCAGAAAAACACTTATGGGAGTACTCATTTTTGGCCAAGGGAGGGTTTTGTAAGCATTGTGAATTAAAGGCCTTTTGAGTGGAAAGTAATTAGGAAATTGTATTCTCTGGAACATATTTTACTTCATGCATATTATTTGAACATTTTTATATACGCTTTTTTTTTCCTGCACATTTTCAATTGTTAGCTTGATTTAAAATTTTCTGCTGTAGTTCGCTCTCCACTAACCTTTTATGCTGCCTTGTGTTTGTGTAAAGGTTATGGATTATGGTGTGAAAATTCTAACATGTTTGATCTTTGACCGTCCGGGTTAAGAGTTTTGAACGGTGACCAGGTGGGTTTATTTTTTCTTCTTCTTAAGCCTGTATCAACATTATTGAGTTCGAAAAAATAACATTCCTTTATATCTATGCTTTAGTTTTCTATTTTGTAGATTGTGTGTAATTTAATTATCAACAATATGATTCAAGTTTGTTTCAGTTTATATCTCAAACCCTTAAACTATTACTTAGAACTAATTTATATACTCCCTCCGTGCCTATTTATAAGCAACTTTCCTTTTGATTATGCAAAACGAACTGGTAGTTAAAAATAATAAGTATGTTAAAAAGTCATGTTTTTTTTTCATATATGCCCCTGTTTATGAAAAGAGTATCGGAGAGAGAATGAATAAAAAGTAATGAAAGATACCTCTTGGTATGTGTGATAATTAATTATAAATATATGTATTTAATAAGGGTAAAATAGAAAAAAGAAGCTTCCATTTTTTGACATAAAATGAAAGTTGCTTATAAAAAGGAACAGACCCATGAGAGAGAAAGTTGCTTATAAATATAACCGAAGGGAGTATTTATTATGCATAAGATTTAGTGCTTGTTTGGAATAACTTTTGAAAGGCTTACAAGTGTCTATGCATATAAGTCGAGACAACACTCATTTCACATATTTACCTCATATATCGTGAATCATAATTGAAAAGCTATTTTTAAAGACTCTAATTACTATTGTAAACGAACACTTTGTTTTCAGTTTCACAGAATATAAAAAAAGGTAAAAACGAGAGACAGAGGAAGAGGAAAGGGTAGAACAATTAGAATTGACCTAGATTTACTATTATTCTCATCCACTTCTACTTCCACTTACCTCCATCATGGCAATACTAAACGAACACTTTGTTTTCACAGAATATTAAAAAAGGTAAAAACTAAAAACTAGAGACGGAGGAAGAGGAAAGGGTGGAACAAGTAGAATTGACCTAGATTTTCTGTTCTTCTCATCCACTTCTACTTCCACTTACCTCCATCATGGCAATTGAAATATAAATCATTCAAATTTAATGTTTTATAAAATATTTAATGCTCATTGAAACTAGAAAAAAAAAATTTAATGCTCATTGAAATTATAAAAAAATGTCTCGCAAAGGGTTGTATAGTGCATTAGACACTCTTGCAATGCGGGATTTGGGAAATGACATCTTATGAAAAAGATGTCCCTACCCTTATCATCCCCCCCCCCAAACCCAAAAAAAAAAAAGGCATATAGGCTATTTCCAGGATCTTAACGTCTTAAAAAAATGACCAAAAATGTTTTCTAGAAGGCATGGACCGATGGGAGCAATTGAATGGATGCTTCTTGATTGAAACTGAACATTTTTATATATTTGAAGGGTGATACACAATAAGATGAAGAAATAACCTTTTGTCAACCATATTCAATGAGTAGCTGTCAGAATCTGGAAAATAGAAATAGAAATATGAGAAAAGGAAAGAAAGAGAAGAGAGCGTAGAAAAGAACTCTAAAACCAAAATTTGTAATTCTAGATGAATAGGGAAGGAGGAGGGAAGAGAGAAGAGAAGCAAGAGTAGAGGGATGAGAGAAGGGAGAGACTAGAACTAGATTCTGAGTTTTAGGAAAAGAGAGAAGATAATTATCTAAATAATAGTAACTTCATTCATCTATATTTTGGCATAATACATATATGATATTTATAGTCTAATCATAAACTGAAAATAACTACGATATACTATCCAAATAAAATTGACAAGAATGTAACCAACACTAGACACTTGTAACAATCAACGCAAAAGACACATAAAACATAAAAGACAAATAATGGCTGGTTCCTATCCGTGGCAATTAGCAAATTGCAAAAGCTGGCAAGTAACTTCAGTTCTCAACCAGGATATCAACACCAGAACCTGAACCAGAAGCGATCCCACTCCTTTTCTCTGCACGCAACAAGATGATGAACTAAAACCCAATACGAATCAAAGGTGAACAAGTTTTGTTAACCATATTCAGTGAGTAATAAATTACAAAAGCTGGACCACAAATAGATATAGAGTTAGAAAACTAAAAGAATAGGTATTGCATACTTAAATCAAAGCAGGAATTTTCAAACCTGATAAATTACAAGATTTTCATGCTTGGGGAACTTTTGGAGTCTATTCACTACTGTAGTCCACCCATCATAAGTAACACATTCCAAATGGGTTACGTTATAAAATGTTGGAATTGGAATGGCATCCCTAGACCACCTATATTCCTGCACGGGTAAACACCAAAGCAGATTTTAAGAAAAGTTGGGTGGGTGAGTATATATATGAAATCTAAGAAAAAAGAACAAGAAATTGAAGTCATTCATACATACATTCAATCTTAGAAATGTCACATTAGAAAAAGCTTCCAGCGGCATTGAGCCTGGTTGAATATTGGCTGTGATCAGATGGTTAAGCTTTCTAAAGTTGGGAATCACGCGATTCTTTAGATAAGTTCTTTTTAATACCAAGATCTCAAGAAAAGGACATCCAGAAAGAAGTATTGACACAGTTTAAATCTGGAAATGTAGACGTATCATAATGCAAAACTTTGAGGGACGGCAAATTAACAGTAGAAAGATCTCCCATGGATATCCCACTTAACTTTAAAACTCTAATGTGCTACAGTTAAATATGGCAGAGGGCAAACTAAAGTCATGCCTATATGAAAAGCATATATGGAGATTCTCAACTTTGCTATTCATCAAAGCGTTGGCACAAGTGTTAATCTTAATAAGGCAAGTTAAAATTCAAACAATTGAGACCAAAGTTTTTGAGAAATTTCAAATCTCCCATGAGGAGGCCAACAAAAAACTGAATGAAGGCATCAAGTCCACAAAAATCTGCATCATGAACGACAATAGTGGGAAGAGAGTGGAGAAGAGGCCTCCATCTCTTGGAGGAGAAACTTGTGACAACGGCTTGTTTGGTTGGGGGAAAAGACAGAACATGAAGAAGCAAAGAATCTGATAAGCTGCTAATTCTGTCCATTATTGTTACTTGGCTTCCACTTTCCTGCTAATTCAACACAGATTTTCATCAGTCAAGAATATGACATTGAAATTTGATAAGATAATACAAGGCATAAATTCATTGGTATATATGTACGACAAAGTAAAATCACAGGATTTTAGCTTTCATAAATTATAAGCACTGGTCTTTATACACATAATCGGTTAATCATGAATCAAGTAGAAGCCAACTAAAAGATATGTAAATTGACACAAAATACAAAATTAAAGAGCGAAAAACTTGGGATTTGCCTCAGTAGCAAAGCAACCTTTTGGGAATGAAGTTCTAATTTTTCCTTCTCTTTTTTTTCGCCAATTAGGGTTTCTACACTATTTCAGCTTCTCTGTGGCTCTCCCTCTCTACATCTTCCAGTCAATCTGAAAATTTTACCCCTCATCTCACTGCTCTTACGCGTATCCGACCAAAATTCACAGTAACCAAATAACTCAAATGATTAAGGGAGAATGAAAGAAAAGTGTTCTTAAAATTGGGAATTCACATATGAGTTTTTTTTATCAAAAGTTAATTAAGAAATGTCAAAACGTGATAATAAATTCTCAACTTCTAGATTTGCGAAATCACCTATTTGTCATTTCCTAATTTCGAGATCACTTTTCCGTCATTTTCCCAATAATTAAACCCAATAGGCCAACACCTTAAAATAAAGCTTTCTCAGCTCACAAGACAAAACAAAACAAAAGTCAGAATCAGAGAACTCTTTAATTGTCCCATTCCTCATTTTCTTCTCTTAATCTTATATCTACAATTAGATTTAAATAATAAATGGTTTTGATTTAATCCGTTATAAAATTTTTTTTATAAATAAAAATAAATAAATTTAAACTCTTAAAATATAATTTATACCATTCATAACGTAGAACTAGAAAAAATAAATAAATTTTAATTTATAAAATATTATAATAATAATTTCATAAAATATTAAATTTAAACTATCCATCGTGATTTAAGAGCAGAAATAAGACTATGACGAGATAATAAAAAAGAGTCCTCTTCGGCAATGTAACCGTCAATTTGACCAACAAATGGCCCACGAAACTTGAACCAGGAATAAAAACCCCAAATACAGAGATCCCGTTGGGAATCGACGGGGCTGTTTGGCTTTATACGTCACCAGGCAGTGTGTGCTTGAGTGTCTCAAGAAAGCCGGGGAGAACCCGGCGACAAAAAATGGTGGTGTCGAAGGGCCCAATTGAAACAACAATCACTCAAAATAACTAATTTTTACTCGAATGAGAAAGAGAGAGAGACTTAGAAATAAGATTAAGGTCTGACACAGATGAAGATTGGGAAGTTGAAGAGAAATTGGTGGATGGTAAACAGTGGCTTTGTCGAATAAAAGGGCATGTACACTGGGTTCGAGTTGAGTCTCTGCCTTAGTGAAAGGTTAAGCAAGAAAGTGAACGAAGTTAAGGGTGTGTTTGGTTTAATGCGGGAAGGTCATGTGAGGTGCATTAAAGTTAGATTGTTGATAGGTGGAAGGATGCTGTGAGTTTTTTTTTTCTTTTGGTTTGAATGAGATTAGAGTGAATGTTTGGTTTTTTGTTTAATTTAAAAGGAGAGGAGAATAAGTGAAAAGAATTAATTATAAATTGATAAATATGCCTTCTTTTAAGTATATATTTTCTTTCTTTAACAAGTTTTATATCAGAATCACTATTTCTTAATTTATGGATCTCAAAAAACCTGATATCACACTTGTCTATGATAAAAAATTTATTTACATTTTAAATGATCATTTTATTAATTTTGACATGCTACCTCTTCAATTTAAATGTGTTTGCTAAAATCTATTGGCTCTCTAAAACATGACAAAATTTTAACATTATGTCTTATTAATTTTTATAATATAAAACTAAAATTACTAATTTGTACATGGCATCTTTTAAAAGTAAGTATAGTTACTAATAAAAATGCTTCCATTATCATTTCAGAAAATGCTTATAAAACTCCGATCATGAAAAAAGTTTAAGTAATAAAATCAATTAAAAACCACCCTATTCATTGAGTTTAATAATCATCAATAGATAATATAGTCTGCATATTTTACATATCAACTTATATCATTATCAAAAATCTAGAGTCTATGACTTTGTTTTGGCCTAAATGACTAGGAATAATTACATATTCTGCCTATGAATTTACGTCATTTTCAAAAAGCAGTACCCAATAGCCCACAACATTACATGCATAACATCAAAAGTTTTTATATGATTAGCAAACTGTACAAATCCTATGTTACTAAGTCTTTCAAAATATCCATATTGTTATCAAATAATTATAAAAAATAATTACCCAAAAAGCAAACTCAATTGCTAACATCAAGTATACTAAATTGCTAAATCTTTCTTAACATCCATAAGCAAGTACTTACGGGCAAGAACGAGACATTCAACAAATGTCCTTAATATGTTACCATCACTTATAATAACTCTATAGATCTTGGTAACATGGATTGTTGAGAAGCCACAATCTTAAATCATATTCGATATTTCTTCACTAGACAATTGAGGAAGCTTTCTAGTTCTTTCTCTAGCTACTTCAATTCCTTGTGTAGCTATTTTATTTGCTTCTCTCAATGTTTCATTTTTGGCATTAATCATTGCTTGATTCCAACATTGATTGCATTTGCAACTTCATACATGACATCCTTAAGCCCAACCGAGTCAAGGATCTTTTCTTTATTTGAATTCACCTTTTACTTCTTTCTTGAGGAATCACTTGCAACTCTAGATGAATTCTCTTGATTGGTACTACCACAAAGAACTTCCAAATGGTCTATATTTTTGTCATCTTAGAAATCAACATTATCAATGTTGTTGGCTGCACCAACTAAATCCGCTTCATTGAGTGTGTGACATCTCTTTTGCATCTCATCAAGCGTATGAGTTCCCTCCCTTGATGTTCTATCAGTCCCATATAAAATGACAATCTTATCATTGTTGGGGATAGGAACATTTCTCCAATTTGCAGTTTGAGGTTTGGACTACAAAAGGCAAATTTTAAAAAGTAAAATTGTCAATGAATAATTTTAATTAAGGAAGATTGAAGTTTGGTTTATGAATTCCCAGTAAATACCTTAAAATTAAAATGGGAAAATCACTCCTAGGTCCCAAGCAAGGAAGATAATATCAGAAAGGTCCCTGGGTACAACCCCTAAAGCGCGCATTCACAACCTGATGAGTGCGTTTTTACAACCTCAAGGGACCTTTCTGATATTATCTTTCTTGCTTGGGACCTCAGAGTGATTTTCCCAATTAAAATCTTGATAGGCACATATGGTTTACAAATCTAAACATCATAAACTAATTTCATTTCCTTTCCTTTGCTATATGCACCCAAACAACTAAGTACCTGTCTATTTCCAGATTAGCAGTTCTAAAACAAATGTTCAGAATATCACCATCACTTCCATGCAATCAATAACAAATCCAACATTTATTTCTCTTACATTTTCAGGAGACAAAGGGTGTGTTTGTTTTGGCGATTGGATAAGTAACTTATTTTTACTTAAACTTATGGAATCTTAAGATTGGAAAAAAATTAGATTGGGTAAAATGATGAGTGTTTGAATTAGCGATTGGATAAGTAACTTAAAGTAACTTATGTAAACGTGAATGATGTTTAGTTTAACTTTTGCATAAGTGGCTTTTGTATTAATTAAAAGAAAAAATTGTAAAAATTATGAAAAATGAAAAAATGAAGGGCTAATTGTGAAATTATATCGTGCACCTCAAGCTTCAATCTTTAAAATTATATCAAAATTTAATTTAAATATTAAATCCTAACTCATATTTTCACATAGTTCAAAATCTAACAAAATAAATCGATTAAAACCTCAATAATACCTCCAATAATCCAAATAAATTATTTAAACTAAATTTAATGGGTAAAAACACTATATAGAAACTAATTTATGACATGTTTATAAAAAAAAGTGATTATAAAATCATAAAATAACTAAATAATAAATCTACATTGATTAAAATTAATTATTAATTATTCTCTACATTTCTATAGTCATATATTAACAAAACTCAAAACTTGCCTAAACTCTTATCCCAAAGTATTATCTAATTAGCAGAAGATTACTATCTAAAGAAAGAGAAAATTATTTAGAACATTTTTCATAAAAGAATTTTTGTGATTAGAAGTGATTTTGAGTACCTCATTGATCCCCAAAAATATGAAAATACTCCTATCAATATTATTTTACACATACACATGCACATAAGCTCCAATAAGCTCCATTTTGAGGCTTATGACTTTTTCCAACTTATGACTTTTTTTACCTTAAATTCAATCGCTGAAACAAACACCCATTATAGCTTTTTTATTGTTCAAGTCCGTCTGTGACACTGTATAAGTCTGATTTCACGTTAAAACACTGAAACAAACGAGTACAGAATCAATAATGTACTAAATCTTAAGCTTAACCACCACTACGCGCCCTGTGCAATGCTAAGTTGCACGCAGAGCCGACATAACGATTCAAAAGTTATAAAGAAAATGCTAAGATAACTAACCTCAAAAGGTTGCTCCCAAAACTTCATCCTCTGCCTTTCACATATATGATGTTGCGTTTGAACCAAACCCACTTATTCCATATTCAAAAACATCATAAGTATCAGGAAAAGGTTTTTTCCCCATGAAGTTTTTCACCTGTTTTTAATTCTGTTTTTGTCCATTTTAATGAGAAGCAAAGCACTCATCTCTTTTACAATGTTATCATGGGAACGTAACATTCACCTTGTTGCCACAATTTTTTGAAAGGTTTGTTTTTTAATCTCTAACTCTCACCTAATTTAATTTAAAAAAAACCTCCATCCAAACGCGGTGTAAATTAGCATAGGTGGATTTGCCCCGCGAAGTCTCCATACTCTGGTTTACTTGAAGCTTTTCCCCCGAGGAAATCGGACGTTAAGCTTCTGTTAACTTCCCTTTTTATTATTTTTTTTGGAATGACCCTTTTTAATTTATTAGAGGCCAAATTGGACCAGTAAATTTACATAACTTCTTTCATGAAAGTATCCGAAGATGACGTCTTTTATATGGAGCGATAAAATTTGCAACGGTCATGAATGAAAGGATGGCTCTTGTTTAATTACTGACATTTTTAATTAATTTCCATATATTAATAAAAACAGTTAAAATCGTTAAATTTTAACAAACAAATTTTCTTTTACATGATTTGAATAATTGTTATTTACATTTGAGACTAAAGGGAGTATCATTTTAGTATTGTTAAAAAAAGCACAGCAGATATTAAATCTTCTTGATGATGATAAGGTTTGTATGAAGACAATAATAACAAAATTTCTCGGTTTTTAATTATTTTTTCCATCTCCTCCCCATTAGGAACCCTTCTCTTGGGGCCAACTCCCTTATTCCTCCATGAATCTCCCAACACACTGGCCATAGTTTCGAATAAAATATTTCTTAATCAACAGCCCCCTCTCCACGGTATCCTCCACCCGATTAAATGGAGTATTTATCAACGCTGGGAATTCAACTCTCTACCCACTTGAAAGAGTGTTACTTGCCAATTATTTACCAAATTGTCAGATTTAATTTGTTCGATGCTGGGGATTGAGGTAATTAAATTGAGAAGTGTAGTTAAAAAAGGATTGTGAATTGGGACTGAAAAAATGGGAATGAATTTGATGAAATATGTTTCTCGGGGAATTCTTGTGTTGTACTTTCAGCATCTGGTAGAGAAGGCAAAGAGAGAAAGGAATCAGAGGACGATGGGAAATGCCATATCCTGAACTTATGGCCTAGAAGCTCAAAAATATAAGCCTGAAATAAATAGGCTATTAAGCCAGTCGAACAAAAAATATCTTGAAGGGATAGACGGTAGTAACATTCAGCTTTTTCAAATAAAGGCTAGACGCATAATTAAAGGACAGCCAAAGGTCAAATAAAATAGTAGATTTGTCAAGGTAACCTTTTATGTCTACTGTCTCAGGTTTGGGCAAAACTGTAATTTCTTAAAATTAAGGATATGTAAGGGTAATTTTAAAAATCATGCATGGAATTTTAGGAAAAATCTCCGGAGACACATGAAGGTAGAAAATAATTCCCTGGGATGTATTTAAGGCTTAATTGAGGTATAAGCGGAAAAAAAAATTGCCTCAAAAAAGTATTTTAAAGAATTATTAGAATTTTTGTTAATGAGAGGATAATTAGCCAAATTTAATTATGAAAAATACAAGACGACCTCAAATAATTGGGCAACAATAGAGGAAAATTATTTTAGGGAAGGAAGAATTTTGGAAGAATCATACCAATTTTTTTTTTTTTTTCATAAACACGGGGCATCTGGGAGATTATCCCTTATCCACTTATAGAAGCCTAGTCAACTCAGTAGAGGCTTGATGAACCATGTGGAATATCCTGGTGCAATAGCTAAGCTCTCTTTAGCAAGATAGTCGGCTTGTTGATTTAGCTCCCTGCTGATCCTCTTCACGTCAAAATGCCAGTCCCGATTCAGCATCATCTGGGCTTCGTCAATAATTTTACAGTCTTCATGCAGCTCATGTCCACTTCCTAGTAGTAAGTCGCACGCCTCTATAGAGTTTATCTCCAAGATGATATCTCTATAGCCCAGGTCCCACTAGATCTTCAGTCCATGCAAGCAACCCCTCAACTCGGCACAAAAAGCCTGAATCATACCAATTTTAGTGGTTTGGAATATTCGAAGAATTAATTATTGAATATAATTACATATATGTCAAGAAATTGTCCCAAAATTGCCATCATAAGTCCAAAATTAATTTAGACCAAATTAGGGCCTAAAAATTGAAAGATAAGAGCGTGATTTGGACCAGCTACTGAGGAAGCAATTTTTGGACAAATTAATAAGATGACTGATTGTACCAAAAAAAAAAAGATGTCTTATTCATTAGGTTGGGAAAGATTTTATTTTCCCTAATTTCCCTTGGAATGTTGTGCTACATAAGGATGAATGGGGGAAGAAGAGTTTTCCACCCTGTGTTCAATATGAAGCTATCAAAAAAATAATATTTCAACGGGGTGGACTTCAAACATAATTAAATTGAGTTAATAGATTAATTTAACACTCTCAAATAAGACAGAGAGAACCATGAAGAAGAGGAGGAAGTAGCTAGGAGGAGGAGGAGGAGGAGGAGGAGGAAGAATTTCTATAGCCAAGTGGAAATAAGTAATTTCCTACCTCTACATCATCATACAAGCTTTGTTTTATTATATAGATGTTGTTTTCATGCTTAAATATCTCTCTAAATAGTTGTTGGTAAGAGCAACTAAAGAGAAAAATTGAAGTAAACAAGCATGTGAACCGATATGTAGTAAGGTTATGATGTATAGTTGAGGCTATTGTTATTGTTGACGATTTGCTTTTGTTGTTCTTGATCTTTTGTAAATTTTTGGAAGCTTAGGAAACTTAGGGAGATGCTGTCCAAATTCTTAGACGATATGAAAGCTTGATTAAGAATAAAACATGATTAAGAAAAGGGATTAGGACTTGGATTATGGTTGGTTGTGGAATGGGATATTGAAAATTCATTTGTTATTCTCCCTTGAAAGCCTCAGCCTGGACAAGACAAGCTAGAGATGTAGGATTTTTCTATTTTTATTGCTTCCAATAAGTTTAGAATGAAAATTTTGTAGGGCATAAGTGAGAAAACAAGTTTAGAAGCATATTAGAAAGCAAAATGGCAATTTTGTACAATAAGGCCCTAAGTTTTTGATTTCATATGGATTAAAGGGAAAGGAAGTTTATTTGATTGATTTGAACTTACAAATGGAATCTACATGAAAACTTGAGTGTGGAATGGCCTAGAGAATAATTTTAGAGGCCAAGAAAAAGAAAGTGAAAATTTAAGTTAAAGAGTAAGCTTGAGAAGTCAAGAGGCTTAGCATGGTCAATGGCTTTAATTAATGGAATAAATCATGTATGCTGTCTTTAGGGCCATGGGATATCAAAGAAGGTGAATTGGAGATTTAGTGCTGGTGGTTCAAGAGAGGGAATAAAGGAAAACAAAGAAGAAATAATAAAGTTCCAAGGTAATGAACTTTACCTTACTCTTCTATACTTGCTTATTGCATGCATGAATTGACATGTTAGTATGCTTATGTGATTAAGTCAAATCATGCATTTTTATATGTGATTATGTTTGAAACATGTCATATGCCTATGTGATTACAAGTAATGTATGATAGTCTTAACAAACGTAATTATATTATGAAGTTACCAAGTTGTAAGCATGTTATGATGCCAAGCTTTCCTATGTATGTTTGAGCTTTAATTGTTTGTTACTGAGATTCTTTAAATCTCACCCCCAATAACTAACCATGTTATATTACAAGTTTCCAAGGAGAAAGCTCAAGAAAGAGGCAATAGTAAGTAGAAGGAGAAATGAACTCCCTATGTCAATATTTATTTAATTTGTTAAAAGTTGTTAATTGCTTAACCAATTCTCTGAGTTGTGTAAATTAACTGTGAGGCCTTGGCATGTACTACCTCCGGTCCTAAATATAGGACATAGTTTGTAATGCAATTTGTACTATAAACTATGTCCTATATTTAGGACTGGAGGGAGTATCTTTTATTTGTCATGAAGAACCACATAAGTTTGCATGTCCTAAGATGACGACCATAAGGCCATGATTTTATGATGCTCATTCATGATTGTTTAGATTAAGTTAATTTCGGAGCAGAGTCACTGTTTGGTTTGATAATGAATACTAAGGATGTCCAATGCTCTTGAGATTTCCTGTGTATGAAGTAGAGACAAGGATCTTTCCAAAAAGTCCTATATCAGTTCAATTGTGTGTTTATACCTTGAGTTGTGAATTTTTTAAGGCACAAAATTTCTCCAAAAATCAGAGAAAGGATAGAAAACATAATTAACTGTATTATTAAGGATATGATCAAGCTAGAATGATTCTTATGGAAAGGACTTCAATATATTTCAATAAAATTTTAGAGTATCCTCATATGACTTTCCTAGAATTCGTTGTGAATTTTCAAAGTTGGACCATTAAACTTGAAATGCGAAATGAATAGTAACCCAAGGATAAATATGCAAGTTTCAGTTTGTGGGCTTCAATTATCAATTCACCAAAATCAAAGCACTTACGTATGCATCCTAAAAGTGGTAAAATGACAGTTGTTATAGGAAAAGACAAAAATTCTGATGTGGATGAAAGCGATTCAATAGTTTTGGGAGAAATTGATGTGCTTTCTTGTAATGAAAGAACAATTTGGTGAAACCAAAGGCTTTCCGCCACTTCTATAATGCAGAGAGAGTTGTTATTATATGTCATTGAGAAATAGAGATTGATTTTGGGATATTGAAGGCATAACACCTGATTGTTATAGAAAAAAGGACTATGTTAAAAAATTTGAATCGATATGCAGCCAATAAGGATATAAATAATTCCATGAGCTGTGTAAACTCATATTGTGGCATTGGCATGTGTAATTAAAGTGCTAAGATGGATTGTGGCCAATTGAAAGTCATATAATAGCCATTAAACTATGATTTTAGCATGTATATTTATGACTTCCTAGTTTGAGCTCTTTCCAGAGCATAGTCAATGCTCCATTGTATGATATATAGCAAATGATGTCCAATGCTGATGAGAGTTTGTATGCATTAAGTGGACACATAGAGCTTTCTAGCCAGTCCTTAATCAGGTCTATTGGGTAAGTATAGCATGAGTTATGAACTTCTAAAGTTAAGGAACATAATCCTGTCCAAAAAGCAGAGCAGGTATAGAAAAGTAATAAACTGTATTAGTTCGGACATGATCAAGCTTGAATGATATTTTTATCAAGAAGTGGACTTCAAGAGCTTTCAAAAGAATTTTAGAGAACCCTCATACGTATTTTATAGATTTAATTATGAATTTTTAAAGTTACACCATTTAACTTGAAATGCTAAATGAATAATAACCCAAAAATAAACATGGAAATTTCAGTTGATGGGCTTTCATTATCGATTCATCAAAACTAGAGCATTTCCTAATGCACGCTAAAGGTGGTAGAATGGCGGACATCACATACTAGATTCTGTTAGAACCGGCTCACACCCAAGAGGGGGTAAATTGGGTGTAAGATAAAAAACTTAAGAACTTTGAAAATCTTTTCGCATTTTAGTAGAAGCAGTAAATATGAAGGTAATGAATCATAAATCAACAATTAGATTTAATAATGTATGCTAGAAATATAAGAGCCATGGGTGGAAAAAACACTTTTTAGACCGGTTTTGGATGCGGTCTTGATACAGTAGGTCTTAAAAGTTTGTTACTTTTTAGACTGGTTAAGAAACCGGTCTAAAAAATTAAGTTTTTAGACCAGTTGTTTATACAATCAGTCTAAATATAACGACATTAAGCCTTGAAAAAGTATGACTTCTTAGACCAGTTCTATACTTTTTAGACCAATTCTTTTAAGAACTGGTCTAAAAATTGTGTTTTTTAGACTGGTTATTCAAAGAACCGGTCTGAAAAGTGATTTTTAAGACTAGTTTTTAAAATAACCGATCTTAAAAGTTCCTTTTTTTAAAAAAATATTCCTGTTAGCTAGCCAAGAAACCATTTCCCTAGTTAAAACATTTTACCCAACAAACCATTCCAGTGACATCCAAATAAATTCTTCTCTTGCACATTATAACTAACACTTTATATAGAAGCATTTTCATCAATTAAAAATACAATTTCAACTAGTGTAATACTTACATGCTCCTTCTCTTCATGCTCTTTTTTATATAATATGCAATCATTAGGGTATGAATAGATCTTTTTATTCTTCATCCCTAGTGAACACAGTATTTTCTTAGCATCAAAGTATCGATAAGGCAATACATTATCATCTAGAAGCATGTCCTTAAAAGCCTTAAGCGTTTCTGAAAAACTCTTGTTGCTCCATCCATGCCGTTCTTTCAAGCTTATCAATTTTAATACTGCTCTCAACAATTGGTATTTTTTATATCCCGGGTATAGCAGCTTCTCAGCATGACTGCACATATTACCATATGCATGTGATTGCTCAAAAGCCTCTTCTCCTACATCACGAATAATATCCTCTATCCGATCATCCATATCTGTGTCATTATTATCAAAGGTCAATCCCCCTGTTGAGATGCACTTGGCATTTCTAATTTTTCACTATGCTATACCCATACTGTATAACTCTTACAAAAATCCTTCACAAATTAAATGTGAATATATATATTTGCAGCACTTAGTAGCTTCTCATTCAAGCATACTACACAAGGGCAATAAAACATCTCACTATCATCATTGACATTTCTTCTCGCAAAGTTTAAAAAACCCCTCACCCCAACATCATATTTAAGACTCGTCCGTTTAGCTCTTATCCAACTACGATTCATATATTTCAACAACTAGTAGCACCATATCCAATAGCAAAACGATAGGCAAAAAAACAAGATAAGAAAGTATAAATAACTTATAGCACTCTATCTATTATCAAACTCTTGTTCATAACTTTATATTCAATTCAAACCCACATAGCAAATATCATAATGTGATCATTAATGGCAATCCAAGATAAAAAAAAGTATAAATAAAATATCATAATGTGATCATTAAGCTAGTATATGAAGTTATCATCACTGAGTTCAATGGCGAGAGTAAGATAAAGAGCAACATTGGGCATATTCAAACAAAGCCGTAATCATAAAACAAAACACCTCCATTTCCTACTTCAATAATATCAGAATTTGATGCCAAACATGGTTAAACCGACTCGAAACGATATCAAAAGGGTCAAGTTCAAATTATTAACAACAATCAAAACAAACTTGGAAAGTGGTTTCACAAGTAGTCACTCTTTGTGCTCCCATTTGGAAGAAGAACAAGCAATGATTTAAGGGAGGAGAAGTCGAAGCTGGAATGTTATCGATTGACAGCGAAATGAAGGTCAACTAATGGCAAAGTATATGGGTAGTGACTCTTCCTCTGCTAATACATACTCAGCCCAATGCTGCCCCTGAATTGGGAAAAAGAACACCGTCGGTTAGATTGCGAGATATTATGTTCTGAAAGAAAGATTGCTCCAGATTTAGAGAGGAAGAGGATGGCAGCGTTGTGAACAAGAACACTGTCGAAGAAATTTCAGGGAAAAGTAAGTTCAGAGAGTAAGCTACAATTCAACGGGAGGAAGAGATTTTAATTAGGGCGTGCACTTTTAAGACCGGTTTTTTTTTTTTGGAATAACCAATCTTAAATATATATTTTAGACCGGTTTTTAAAATAACTAGTCTAAAAGGTTTCAACATTTAAACCGGTTATATTATATAACTGGTCTTAAAAGTTTTTTTAAAAAAAATTTAATTCCGAGTTTCTTATTTAGACCGGTTATAGAAATAACCGGTGTAAAAGTGTATTTATTTTTAATTATTTTACCCTTTTAAGACTGGTTACACATAAATAAGGTCTAAATAATATATTTAAGACTTGATATCCAAGGAACCGGTCTCCAAAGTTATATATAATCATAAAAATGCCACTGGTCATACATTTTAGACCTTATCCCTATATAACCGGTCTAAATGCGCCAGTCTAAAAAACAGGTTTTGTACTAGTGAGCTTAGGGAAGAGAATATACCAGCTGTGATTTATCCTGGTTCAGTCCAATCTGTGATGACCTACGTCTAGTCCTCAGGCTCCTCCTGAGATTTTCAAATACACTATCTTCTTGTTTAATCCGGGCACAAGAAAAGCCTCTACAACCCACAGGTTTAACCGGGCACTTACGAAGTCTTTTACAAATATCTTACAGAGTTACTCCCCCTTAGACACCGTAAGGATACAATCGAGTTGCTCGCCCTTACACACTATAAGGATACATCTTTGATGATGAAAGATTACAATCAATCTTCTCTCTCAGAAGTGAATAAGATGAACACTGAAGTACAATACAAATAATCTCTCTCAAATATACATGATATAGAAAATAGATAAAAACAGAGAGTAGTTGGGTCGGAGTGGATGATTCATTATCTTAGCATATTTTTCATTGTTGTTGTCTGCTTGAATCTTTGGCATTTATAATTGAGTAGAATATGACCGTTGTGAGTATTTCAACCTATCCGTTGAGTCTTGTTGCTTCATTTGACCATTTTCTTGAATTTGAAAACTAGCCGTCACGAACATTGACGCTTCGCTTCCGTAAAGTCATCTCTTCATTGTATTCTTGGAGAAATACATTAAACAGTAATACAGTGAAGTGTTAGAATGATTGGAGGCAAGAAGAGTGAGTTTCATAATCATTCCCAAGGTTTTCAGAAACTTCAGAACGTTGTCGGTCGTATTACTTGAGTGGTCCATCGAGTAATTCTTTCTTTTTCAATTCAGATTACTTGATTGCTTTCTCGAGTAATGTCATTCAAATCTTGGCCGAGAGCTACTGCTTCTTTTCTTAATTGATTACTCGAGTGATCCCTCAAATAATACTTTATTTTCTTTTCTGATTACTTGGGTGATCCCTCAAGTAACTTTTCATTTTAATTCTAAACATGGTAAATAATATATCATTAGAAAGCTCTTGCTGTATACATTCCAATACAACAAGAATTAGCTCCAAACTCATTGTATTCAGGAAGTTATGATCTAAAGAGTATATACTATTCCCGACAGTCTTCAAAGTTTCCAACGTCAACTTTCAAAAGGCATAACTCTTAGCATATAACTTCAAATATGACAAACTACCTGTCCATGGAAATCTCTTTAAGTCTACTTTCATATGGCACTGTTTTAACCTTAATTCGATGTGTAGTTTGAGAGTTATGTCTAAAATACCGAAGCTGCCTTGTACTATAACTGCGATTTTATTGTCCACTTTCGAAGCTTATATCTCTCTCATATGAACTCCTTTGAATGTGATATTTAGTCAAAATGACACATTAAGAGTTTAATTTCATATGCCATTGTTTTGGATTAATCCAACATGTTGTTAGAGAGATATGCCCAAAATACCGAACCTCTATCCTGCTGCGCAAAAACAGAGCACATCCGACTTCTCATTACTCCAGGGGTCATTGGAGTAATTATGGGTCATTACTCGAGGGATACCTCAAGTAATCACCTCCAAAATGAGGCAGTGGCAAATTACTCGAGGGATTACTAGTGTAATCATCTCTGGAGGTAGCATAACTTCCGTATAAGTCATTTTAGAACCATATTGACCCATTCCAACTTTCGTTTGACCATAGAAACCTCCGATATCATTTCTAATAGCTTGGATCTTGATATTCTCATTCGATCTTAAAGCTGTTCTTCTTTCTTCAATCTCTTTCTTCTTGTTTTTCCACTTGATGATCATTTTTCATAACTCAACTAGATATCTTCTTGAATTGATGATAATTCTTCATAACCCAACTAGATATCTTCTTTCTTTGCTTGACTAATTAAATATATTTTTGATATTCCCATTAGTTATTGCAATTTCTTCTTTCTTCAATCCCTTGCTTCTTGATGTTCTTCTTGATGATCATTCTCCATTGGAGGCATTATAAGCACAATAACATCAACCCACTATTGGATTTATGACTAATCTACAAGATATACAACATTAAATATAGTAGTTAGTCAATGTAGAAGATAAGTATATTATGCAAACTTTTTGCTCTTAATATTTGATATCTATATTTAACATCATCAAAACTAATCATATCCAACATATTCATTACTTCATTATATTCTATCCTTTTTTTATTGTGGGGTTAAGGTGTAAATTTGCCCTCAAAGTTTTTACTGAGGAGCAATGTTGTCAGGTTCAATATCACCTTAAAAGTTTCAAAACAAACTGATGTTGCCCCATACCATTAAAAACAACTTTACCTTTTAACAGTAAAGGGGCAACACTACTTTATTTTAATACTTTCGGAACAACATTCAACCTAAAAACAACATTCAATCTAAAAACAACTTTCAGGTTAACATTACTCCTCAGCGAAAACTTGCAAGGTAAATTTGCACTTTAACTCTTTTTGGTGAAATTATTATATTCTATCTTTTATTTCAACTAATGAAACCTCATTTTAATTCTCATGCCCACTCTTGACATTGACCACCAAAGCTTTTATTTTTTTTACTCCTTTGTTGTCTTTATAGATATAGGTTTGAAATAGGGTTGATCATGGACTAGACCAGACCGGGTTTGGCCTCAACCCGAGGTCTGGTCTGGATGGTACCTCGCTAAACAAGATAGCCAGAGGTCCTGTTTGGTCCAGCACCGGCTTGAGCTCTGTTGGATTAGACCAGGTCCAATGGAATGCCTGGACTGGGACCTTTTAGGTTCTTTTTTTTTTTTTGCCTTTTTGGAGATTGAGAGGCAATATTTGAACCTAGCTACTCTTTTTTGCCAACTAATATTTGAACCTATTAAGACCATAACAATACATACAATCATATAAAACTCTTTACAAAACATTAAAATCCAATCATAAATCCATAATAATCTCCAACAACCTTTAACAACAATATTCAAGTTATTTTAATACAATCCATAGACACATTAAACCTAACAATCCTCATTGTCCTTACCTACAAAAAAAATGAAAAACAAGTATTGGAAGATTGAAATAGGTCAACACTTGAACTATGCTCATTGTCCATGCTTGCAAAAAAAATGAAAAATATTCATCAATTAAGGAAACAACAAGAGTAGTTTCATATAATTAAGACAGGGAACATCAAACATAGCTGCTATGCAATGCTGAGATATTGCATCTTTGATCTATTTTCATGATAGGTAACCTACTAATACTCTAATATAGGGCTTTCCAATTTAACCAGCTCTTAAAAAGCCTCTTAAATGAGAATAATTCATATGTAATGAAACTGACAATATCAATCATTATAAGCTTTTGTGTTTCTTCAGCAGAAACACTACAATTAAAACTAATTCTTATTAAAACAATACTACACATTAAAAGCCTCTTATCATATTAAATAAAGCCTACAATTAATTAAAATCTTTTGTGTTTCTTCAGCAGAAACACTACACATTAAACACTAATTCTCATTAAAAAAAATATCTTGTGTTTTTCACAGAACTTATCATATTAATTAGTATGGATTAGCCATGTTGAAGCCTATCTAGCTATTAGAGTATCAGCTATGAGAACAAAAGACCGTTTTATTGCAATTGGTTTTAGTATTTGTTACTACATATTAGAAACTAGAGGAAAAAGGTAGAGTAATTGGTGAAAAGGACTGGTTTATGGCAACTGGTTTTAGTATTTGTTACTACATATTAGAAACTAGAGGAAAATGGCAGAGTAATCGTTGGTTTTAGCATTTGTTACTACATATTAGAAACTAGTATTTGTTAGTATTTGAAACACAAGATCCAGCAATTCCAAGTATCCAAATCGAACAAGAAACTAGAGGAAAATGGCAGAGTAATCGGTGGAAATAAATGCACAATAATTTTCTCACCTTTGAGGCGCCGACAGACTGAGTGACCGGTGAGCGGGGGACAGGCGATGGAAGAGCCGAAGAGGATTGTAACGCCTTTGAGTCGTCATGGATGCAAGACGGAGACTGAGATGCCGACTCGCCGAGAGGGGAGTGATTCACCTAGACAGGGATCGGAGACACCGTGATCGGAGACACTGCGAGGGAGAAGGGGTTTGAACTCTGACCTAGGGTTCTATACTTCACAGGCTTCTGCAACTTCAATCTAAACTCTGCAGTGAACTCCCATGATAGGCATTAGATAGTGGGCCAGTGGCTTTAAGTGGTGGATTAAATTAAAAAAACATCAAGCATAGTAGCACACTACTCCGACCAGACCGGATCAGACCAAGAGGTCTGAGGCCTTGGACCGAAGTCCAAGTCAGCCCGAGAAGACCAATTTGGTCTGGTCTATTAGAAGTGCTTCAGGCCAAATTTTTTCCCACCAAACCGGTTCGAGTCAGATCGGGTTACCTAGACTAATGGGTTTTTTGCTCATCCCTAATTTGAAATATCTTTTTCAGGTTAGTGTATGATGAGGTTTCCTTAGTATTTTCATTTGCAAGACCGTTTAGGGTTTTGTGTAAGATATTTTAATTATATTATAATCATTATTATATATTATATTAGTTATGTTAGAAGCTTGAATTAGTTAAGACCCAACCCTCTATATAAAGGGTCTTAGTCAATAGGTTAAGACATCATATGAAGAGAAAGGATGACTTGAGTTTTTCTAGAGAGAAAGGATTCTCCCTCTCAAGTCTCCATGTGGGGGTTTGGTTCATCACTTTCAAGTGAGGGATAATTAGTGTTAAATTTAAGTGGGTTAGATTGTTGTATATGAATGTTTGCTCAAAGGTTAATGGAGGTGTTTTCTCCTATCTTGTTCGGATTATTCTCATCTAATCAACATTGTTTGCAAGATTATATTAGTTAACAAATTAAAATATCCTGATTCTTGAGTGTGACCTGTTTAGACCCACTCTAGTTAGGGTTTTGATTTACTCGGTCATTATTTAGTAATTAATTCCCCTAATGGTGATCCTAACTGGTGACATATTGATTTTGATTGCCATCACTATGCCACTAGTCCCTGATATATCTTTTACTGATTTTCCTTTCTGTTTCCAGTTCTTAGTGATATAATTAGACTGTGAGCAGCTTCAAACTACTTATTGAGAGAGGCATTTATTTTGTGTGCTATTTTAATTATTTAAATGAAGAAAAATTAATTTTTGGCCATTCTAACGTTCTAGAAAATTTGCAAAATTTATTTTTGTGTGCTATTTAATTGTCTACATAACTATATTATTAATTTTAGGCAATTACATGACTACTTGAATTTTGCATAATAATATGAGTTTGGAAAGTAGGAGAATTTAATTTTTGTTATTTAGTCACTTTTGTTGATTAATTTAATTGGTTAAGTTCTCATTTAAGTTGTGCATATTTGGAATTTGAATGCAATTCATGATATCTACAATTAGCATGCTTTTTAAGGGGTATCACAGTATCCTTTTTTGTTGCATGCATAATTATTTAAAGATGGATTGTTTTAAAAGATCAATTGTAATTAAATGTTCACTTATAATTAATGTTTGCCCATACGAAGATAATTATGGGTGCATGTTTAATTAGGTTGAATAGAATGACCTTAAATTTTTTAAGTGGCTTGCATGTATTAGGAAATATAAATGTAGTCTATTTTCATCCATTCAAGATAAATGCATGATATGCTAATTTCTTTACCCACACTTGTAGATATTAGCGATAGGTATTTACATAATAGGCACTATAAATTATAGAATCAAATAAACTCACATATTAGTTAATCACAATTACTGATCCATACATGCATGCTTAAACATCAATGAAACACACAATTATATAAATACCTATCACTAATGTCTACACTTTGTGGCAAAAAAATTAGCATAGTATGTATTTATCTCAAATTAGTGAAACTGTACTAGACTACTTTTATATCTCCTAATTCTAGTACGCTACTTAAAAAAAAATTAAATGTAAGGCTATTATATCCCATCCTAACTAAACATGCATCCATAATTATTACTTGTGGCCAAAAGTTAATTTTAATTTCACATTTAATTACAATTCACATTTTAAAAATTTCATATGTGATTAGTTATGCATGTAACAGAAAATGCATGACGTGGCAACAGAAAATTTCATACATTAAATATTTTAACTAATTTTCAGTGAATTTTTTAATTTGTTAATATGTCTTTGTATAATAAGAATATATTAAGGATAAAAGGGAGTAATATGTTACAATTCATAGATCATTATTTTGTTGTTTGGGAAGGAGTAAGCAAGAAACTCTCTCTTTTTAAACTAGAGAAAATGATATCTATTAATACAAGAGTACATGCTACATATTACGTACCCTTAGCATGTGTTTGGTATAAGGGAAGTGGAGGAGACAAAAAGTGGGCGGAGAAAAAAAAATTTGGTTCAATTTAAAAAATGAGATAAATGGGTTTAAAAGTTTTTAATTAATTTTTTTTATTCTTTTATCTTACAACTTCTTTATATTAAAATTTGGTAATCCCACTTCTCCAATTTTATTAAATCCAACTCATAAAATTTTTTCCCTCCCCTCCCTCCAAATCTCTCATACCAAACAGACCCTTGGAGTTCCTAAAGAGAACTTAGTATAGGAACAAAATTCTGAATGAGTACAGTTAGTGTTTGAATAAGAAAATTAAAAACATAAATCAGTTAAAGGATTTCCTGTCAAGTTATACAGTTTATACTAGTATCTAAGAGTGAATAGTAAGAATATGACTGAAGCATTCGCTAACGCGATACAGAGAGTGTGGAGGTTTTGATTATTTCTCCGGTAATAGTAAATGCAAGGGTTAAAGTGCAGATTTATCAATGAAGTATTATTTCTCCGGTAATAGTAAATTCAAGAATATATTGGCTTATTTTTTTATTATATATAGTTGTTTTTATTATTTGTTCGTATTTATTTTTGCTATTAATATTTATTATATAAGACACGATATAAATATTGATAATAACAAGATAATAATATTAAATAAAAAACTTATTTACACAAGTCAAAATCCAATACATTGCAGATAAACATTATATACAATTTAAAAGAAATTAATAACTCAAACACTCTCACAATAAAACATTATCTTATAATGTTTTGAATTCTAAAAGAAAATCAATTAATAAAAATTTCCACAATATTCTTTAATGCTTTTTATTATAGATTGTCCATAAATCACATATAAGTGCACTCCAAGAGTTTCGTCACATATCTTTTAACTGCAAAAGGGTAATATAAATATAAAAATAAGAATATATATAATAAAAATAAAGAAATATAAAAACTTAAACAAATCTCAGAATATAACTTTGAAAATCAGAATGTAATAAAAATTGAAAAATGTAAAAATTTGAGCAAATCTTGGAACTTAATTCAACAAACTTGTAGTTTAGATCGCTAAATTTAGGAACATGATGCTTAACAATAAAAAATTTAACATTTTACTTGATCATTTTTTCCGTGTTCTCTGATTTCTCTTGTGTTTTCCTCTCTTTTAATCTTCAAACTAACTATCATCATTATTTTGGATACCGAAATCCTGATTGACGACCTTAAATATCGACTAGCGAACTCTCTTTACATACAAAAAAATAAAATGAAACAAAAAATGTTAACTAAAAAAATGAAAGCTTACACGAGGAATAATCACGAGAGAAAGGAGCTGCAGAGTGAAGGCTCGTGGTTGTGGAAGAGAACAAAAACTGCAACGTTAGAACAAAACTTATGGAAAAAAGAGTATGAGACACATTAAAGAAGCTAAAAAACATTTGAGAAGGAATTTAAAAAGTTGCGTCAAATAAAATTTTTTGAAAATCCTACCTCCTTATATTTTATATTTTTCAGAATCCCGCCTTTTAATAAAGAATACTTAATTAATGGTTCTTAGTGAAGAGCCATAAGGTATTGTTAAATATTTTTTTAGAATCTCACCTTCTTATATTTGATATATTTTAGAATACTTAACAATTCTTAGTGAAGAACCCTAATATATTGTTAAATATTTTTTTTTAAAAGTTCCACCTTCTTATATTTGATACCTTTCATAATCCTACCTTTATTTATATTAAAGAATACTTAACAGTTCTTTATGAACAGCCGTAATGTATTGTCAAATTTTTCTTTTTTAGGTTCTTGCCTCCTTATATATATGTTATCTTTCACAATTCCCGTTTCATTTATATTAAAGAAATACTTAACGGTTCTTTGTAAAGAATTGTAATGTATTATCAAATTATATCTTTCAGTTTCAGGGTCCTGCTCCCTTATATATGATATCTTTTAGAATCTTACATTTATTTATATTAAATAATACATAACAGTTATTTGAAAAGAATCATAATATTTGTCAAATAATTTTTTTATTGTTAAGCATTATTGAAGAATATACAAGGGTTCATTGTAAAGAACTATCAAATATTATCAAATAATTTTTTTTTTCAAAATTGTCTTTTTATATATGACAGATATCATTTTTCACCGATGCATGGGTTTGGGCTAGTTCTTCAAAAAAGGAAAGTATTTAGAAATCATATTTGAAGGTTAATTATAATAATTTTTATATATTTGTTTTTGCTGATATAAGTTGTGAAGATAAATTGTTTGAAAGTGTTACATGACGTTATTTCATAAGAAAACCGTCATTTTTGATAATAAATATATGACAGTTAATAATTTCAACCGTTATATTTTTATTTTTATAAACTCTGTCTTTTAATATATGACGATGCATATATTTAACCGTTAGATTTTAGTGTTATATATTTTCACGCAACCTTTACTTCAACATATATAACATTTTTTGCTATAACCATTATTTATTAAGTGTTATATATGTGTGAATCAGTGGTAGTAATTATAACAAATAATCTCATAACAATGATGCAAATTATACCCGAAGCATGAGACAATTGCTTTTTATCAATATTAACGGAGAAATCTTCTTGAAAATAAATGAACATGTTAAACGCGATTAAAATTTATATTGGGTGAAACAAGAGTTGTCTCATAAATTTGTCCATTAATAAAAAAATAAATTTGACGAAAATTATTCAACACTCAACAGTAATGAATTAATAAAAAGTACAGTACTAAATTTCAATAAATTTATATACATACGTTGAACGTACTCCACACATGTCCAACACTGCCCACAGTTTGACACATCAATGAATCTTACAAACCAACTAGAGGAAGAACAGAAATTAAAGACTAACTTTCCTTTTACATTTGTAGACATATCCTTCATGGCATATGAGTATGTAACATATATGGTTCACACTAGAGTAATCCCAGTATATTAATTCTAAAAATTGACATTATCAACGTATAAAGTATAGAACTTTATATTTTAAATCTTTAGAAAATTAATTAACGGTGACGAATTTAGCAATAAGCTGTACTAGAATTGATTGTAGACGACGGTTTTCCTGCTTGGAGACAATCATCCAAAGCAGGGACTGTTTTAGTCTTCAACTCTCCAAAAGCCTTCCAACATAAAGCACCATTACCATCATCTGAACCTGAACTCTGTTTAGCAGATTGAGGTTGAAGCTGCATGGTGTCCAACGTCAGATCAGTACAGGGAACAGCATCACTACAAGCGAACCTAACAGCTTCCCTAGAATATGTCCCTTTGACTTTATCAAAATGGACGCCGGACACAGCCACGGTCGACGAAGAATCATTCGAGCACTTGCTCTTGTCACAATAGTATTGATCAATCATTATTGGGGTTTCAACATCTGAGACTTGAATTCCTGAGAATTGGATGCCATGAACAGAACCTGAACCTCCTTGCCATGTCTTGATTCTGACGGCGGTTAAGGTGTTTTGGAATGTGCTGTCCCTGACAGTGACATTAGAAACGCAGGCTTTTGTGTTGTCTTTTCCTAAACCTCCGATGCTTATCCCATGACCAGGTCCACAATTAACGTTGTGTATGTATACATTGGAACATCCAGTTTGTATAGACACGCAGTCATCTCCTGCGTGATTATATATGCACGTAACACCAACGTTAGTTTACTAATCTCATTATTGTATTCTTCTGTGTTTTGTTGTTTATTGTACTAGCTTCAATATTTAATGTAAGAGCTAGTTGGGGAAATAAAATCCGTCCAAATTATTTTTTATATAGCCTTTTAGGCCACCCAGCGGTAACAAGAATTTTTCTATATCCTATTATATATCAAGTATATCCAATCAACCAACTAATCCGGATTGAGTCTTTGTGATCATGATACCTATCCCTAGGGTTTTTTTAGACAAGGTGGAATTGAAACTCAGTTTGGCCCAAATAATAAGATATATATATATATATATATAAATTCATTTTATCTCATGTAATTATTATTTTTTCGCAAACTAATTTTATTAACTTATAAACTGATATATAATATAATATTACAGAAAGATATTTTAGGGAGATCATGTTACATTTATTCAAATTAACCAATTTATTTCATTTCCTTAATCTAATCCAAATTAGTTTGGGAAAATTGTGAAAAAATCCCTCATTATCAACTTATTTGCCAATTGGGACCTTCACATGCAGATTATCTTCCGTGTGTGCAGAATATCTTCCCTGGTGTTCAGATGATTTTCCCTGTATGCAAAATTCTTCCCTACATGTGCAAAAACCTTCCTACGTGTGCAGAAATCTTCCTTCCGTGTGCAAATATCTTTCTAGGTCTCATTTGATAAATAAGTTGCCAATAAGATCTTTTTTAACAATTCTCCTAATTAATTTTGTAGATCTTATATTCGGGACTAGGGGAATATAACGGTTTGATTATTATTTTGAAGTTTTAAGAATTGTACCGCAAGCCAGACTACTGCTGTAGATGACGACGTCGTGAGAATTTTGGAGATGAATGCCATCAGTGTTAGGACTATCTCTAGGTGAAGAAACAGTAATGTCAGAGACTTGAACGTTACTGCATGAATCAAACTTGAGATGCGTCTGTTGACCCTGCTGAATTGTTATGCCTGTCACTGTTACACCATTGCAGCCATAGAACCTTAGTGCCTACATAAACAAACATACATGAATTCATCAATATATCATTATATATATATATATATATATTTCACTAGTGCAAAGAGAAACTTTTAATGTTGGTCAGGGAATACTTTTCACCTAGTTTTTTAGAACATTGTAGTTTATCGGAAGCACATTTTTTGCTCATAAAAAAGATGAGTATGGAGTTCTGAGCTTAACCAAGATCATTTAGATTGACTTTGGAAAGTTTAGATTAATTAATTTAATTTTTTATTTTAATAGATACAAAACTTAAAATTAAATATATACTACTATTATAACTGAAAATTCTAAAAAAATAAATTATTATTAAAACTGTAGACTAAACATTTTAAATTTAAATCGTCCAAATCGAATTTGAGATGGTCTAAATTTCATTACTCGTTGTGATGAGAATTGAATGAGAATTTGCAGTTTATCCTAAATTTATGTTACAAAAAAAAAAATCTATGTCTGTTAAAACATTTTACCAAAAATTATTTTATTCATAATATTCTAAGTTATTACCGTTGGTTTTGTGCTGCGCAATCCTGAGTGACCATTCCACCAGACAGAGCCTTGCCCGTCAATCACTCCTTTGCCTGTGATTGAGAACTCATTCAGATCTTTGAACTCAAGCCATTGCAATGTTCCTGAACCCCACGCTGAAGAGCTTGTTGGTGCTAAGATTTTTCCATCCAACTGTATATATATTCATGTGCAGCTAATTAATTAATATAATACAATCTGAGCAAGCTTGTCAATATATTAGTAAAATAGAGAAAATCATGTAAAAACCTGAAAAACGATCTTAGGCTGGCAGGTACGGCCTTCGAAGGATATTATTTTCACCAGAAACACAGACCATGATGGAACCAAAACCGTTGATGCCTCTACATTGCAAGCTGCGGCCCAGGCTTGTTCAAATGCCTTTCACATTTCACAGATAATGATAACTATAGATTCAACATGATTCGCATTAATTGGGGAAAAAAAAAAGAATACATACATATTTAGTTAATCAATTTAATGAGGTTAAAGAAGCGGCCTTTGACTTTTCGTCATACATTTGAACTCTAATCATTTTTTTTTTGCCAGATATTTGAACTCTAATTAATCATTACACCCACTTGAATTCAGATTCTTTAATTTGAAATGCTGAAATGAGATGAAATAATGCCAAGATGCTACAAGTCTCGCTTCACGCGCCTCCTGTGCACGATAAGTCTAGGGTTCGGTCGAAGCGGCGTCTTCGTTTGGGTTTCCCCCACTGTGAGAGAGATGGTGACGGCGATAGGCGGTGGGTGTTGGTTTTTGCTCGACAAGGGTGAGATCAAGGATTGGGGCTTGACTTTGAAGGGACCGAGTTGTCAAATCTGTTGGTGGTGAAAGCTTCAAAGATTGTCGGGAACAAGAATCTGAAGATCCCGAAGCCAGATGCGCACAAGCAGTGGAATGGACTGTGCTTGGGTTTGAAAGAGGTGAATCCTGCATCGCATTTCTCACTGATGGCTGATGGCTGGCCTACAGCCACCCTGCCACCATGAGTTCCTCTGCTTGGTTCTACCAAAGTTGGGGGCCATCTTTGGTAGTGGTTTTGGTGTCTTGGTCGCCCCTGTTAATTTTGACGTTTTTGCTTTCAGTCTTGTTTCTTGTTTTTCTTTTGCAGATGTTTGGGTGTTGTTGGTTTTGCCTTCTTTTGTGGTTTAATGTTGGTTGTGTGGGAGGTTGGCTTTCTTCTACTATGATCGTTGTTCTTTTGGGTTTGTTCTCAAATCCCAGATGTTTAACCACTCTCCTATCATAAGGGGTGGATTTGAAGCTGCGTTTGAAGTTGCAGCGATATTGGCATCAAGGAGGGTGGGCTCAGGCGAGCATGTCTTTGGACAACCACCCTCTATCGCCCATTCATTTGATCATGGTGGAATGAAAAATGGCCCCATACCTTTAACCTGCAAAATCTTGGCTGCAGTTGATTCTTTGGTTTTGGTAGTATCTGGTGTGTCTATAAGCTTAATTTCAGCTTTTTGTTTTGGTTTGTTTCAGACTTAGACTTTCAGTGTCTGTAGTTTGATTTCTAGTGAATGAAATTCTTCAATTTGGCCCAAAAAAAAAAGAGATGAAATAGAAATAACTAATTCACATACGGCGGGAGAAACCATTGACTTTATTTTATAAATTTTTAATTACATGTACACTGCATGTGATATATACATACATACATATATATATATATATATATATATATATATAATATGCCTGCTTTTATTCTGTCTCGTGAACTTCGATGGCTCTCTAATGGCTATACTATGTGAAATGCCACAAAAATACAAGGAAGCAAAATTCCTCAGGAGTTTTAGGCTATTTTGAATGGAGAGAAAATTGATAGGGAAGTAGATAAAGGGATACTAGGAAGGAACACTTTCAAAAATGGTAAAAAAATTTACCATTTTTGGGAGTTCTCCTTCCTAGTTTTCTTCCCTTGATTTTCTCTCTATCCAAACACACAGGGTTAAAGCTGTCATCATCATCATCTTATATATATATATATATATATATAAAAACATATATATATAAACACATATAATTTAAATAAGATGACACTGTAAATTTATATATTTGTACAAGTGGTAATAATTTTAGCAACAAATGTTGTACTTCTACGTTACTTTAATTATAAGCATATGAACTTTTTTATTAATGGTCCAATTTAAAAATAAAATGAAAAAGAAGCTTACATAATTATATTCTAAGTAAATAAAAACTTAAAAATAAATGTTTGAGAAAGAATAAAAATAAGTAGTAACAAAAATAAATCATACTAATCAGTAACCATAAAAATCATATTAATTAAAAATACAAATCCTAACCTTTGTATCATATGATTTTCCATCACCTTTAGCACCATAGTCTAACACATTAAAAGTGGTAGACCCAGAAGAGGCTTTGAGTTTTCTCCAATATGGTTTCACTTGTCTGCCATAACAGGTTTCAAAGCTTGAACAATACACACAAAGCACCATCAAAAATATCAATCTAAAATTGTTTAGGTTGATAAACTTCATTTTTTCAAGAGACAGAGAAATATAGAGTTAATTGTGAAGTGCACAAGAGAGACTTGTCTCTCTTTCTATGGCTATAAAGGGTCAGAAATGGTGATCTATTTATAGAGCAAGTATTTGGGGCACTGTGCTATCATATGAACTATAGTACCGTATACATTTGACAATTTAGTTATACCTTACAAGTCTACAGCTTGATATACTAATCAATTGATTATATTTCTTTTAGGCTTTTTTTTAAAATTTTAGATTTGATTCACAACCTCTAATCACAGGTATGATGCTATACTTTGTTAGGATCTCATTAGTTATGGATATTATAAGTTCAAGAAGGCTGTAGTCAGATTACGTAGCTATAGAATAATTAAGGAGACGCTGCCTTAAATCGTTATTTGTTTAATAAATTGAATTTTATGACTGAAGATACAAAATGATGTCATAAAATTTGAGAATTACTAAATAATAAATTATTTTTATGATCATAATCAACCGTAAAATAATTTTTTGACTTTTTTGCAAAATTTTCAGGTAATAAGTCAGGTTAAAATTATACAAATGGCTCGTCTATTTTCAAAATATACACACAAAAAAAAAAAATACAAAGGACGTACACGCGTGATTTCAATGAAATTAATTAATAAAAATGCGTTCCAGCGCAATCACATGAACCCACTTATAAATATTGTTCATATAGAAGATTGCTTTTGTCAGCCCCACGAAGATTCATTAAAATTGTCCTCAATGCGAAGGGACATTATTTCCAAAAAAAATATACAGGGTTATTAATGACAAAAAAGATTAGAGAAATAAATACGTTGATCCTATGGAACATTGAGCTGATTTAACGGTGTAAGGTCCTACTAATTTTGTTTGAATCTCGAGTTCAAGTCCTAGAAAAAACGCATATGCTTGGAGGGTGAAGGAGTGTGTCGGCTTATGCCTTAATAACCTCTTTAAAAATAATCAAGGATAGTAATATAGGGTGCAATATCGTATCATCTCTTGAGAAACATTTTATTAATTATCTAGAAATTAAGTATAATGATTAACATGAAACAATTAAAAAGGGAAATTTGATCTTTTGACTACAAACGATTTTTTGCAATTGAAAATTAAATTGGTCCTAAGCCACTTCTTTTTGGAATTTTTTTTTAAATATGAAATGGAATGATGATGGAATTAATGAAATCAGAGAAACAATAAGATCAATAATAAGATGAGCAATCCTTCTTAACAATTATACAAGCAATCATTACTTCAAATAATTATGGGAGATGAAATATACTAGCTTCAAAAGACTTTAAGGGCTATTCCTTAGACTAAGCCTAAGTTAGATTAATTAATATCAAGCCACCTTAAACATTAATTTCTCTACATTATGTTGATTAAACACTCTAGCAATTGAATAAACTTAAAATTGTATTTAACTTTTAATCCAATAATCAAGCCACTTTGCATTTCAACTTAATTTTCTCATTAATTTTAATTTAACAATTGTCACCCATATAAAAAATCAAGATGAATGATGCTAAAGTCCAATACTAAACACAATTTATAAGCTTAAATTCAAGAAACCAATACAAACACATGATACCATTGATCCACTAATCAAGTTATTTTGAAATTAGCATAAAATGTTCATAAAATCACCAATTCAATGTCTAACCAGAATAAAGAAATGATAATTAAGTTAATTAAATACAATATCAATTATCTAAAAAAGATTTAGCTACGTCAAATCCTCCAAATATATCAAACTAAATCAGTCTAATATTATAAAATCCAGCCTAAAACTTAGAATAAAATCCATCCTAAAACTTAGAAATAATAGATACAAAGTAGGAATAAAGAAACGGAAGAGCCAAAACTCGCCCGTTGAAACTTCAAGTTTATTCCATTGCTTCTTGCTATAAAGAATTGAAGGATTTTAGCTATTGCCAGCCATCAAAACAGCCTCACCATAGAGATTCAGAGCTTTATCCATAAAGAGCACCACCAAACAAATTAAATTGAAGATGGAAGCGATGTGGGTGATGATGGGAGAAAGAATAACAGAGGAAGCAAAGAGAGGGTGATGAAAAAAAGGTGAGGTCTCTCAGCTGCTGCTCGATCTGATTCCAGGCTAAAACTGGATTTGGGATGAAGAGGCGACGGTGATAAAGGTGAGACGGTGGCTGACGGAAATGAGGAGTGAAGGCGGAGGTGAAAATGTACGAGGTCTGGAGGCCGAGTACGTTGGGTCTGGTTTTTTTCTTGTCCAGATTCTGTTGAATCTCGACTGCTGAAACTCTGTTCCAAGTTGCCGTCGTTAATGGTAGTGTGGTGATGGGTGAAGCTCGCCGGTGACGGTGAAAGTGAACGGTGTCGCCAGCCTGAAAAAAGGTGAAGGACGATGGTGTGGTCTCTGTTTCTGGTTCGTCGCTGCTCACAGTCTCCTTTTTCCCTCCTTTGCTCTACTTTTTTCATCTCCACCATTGGATGAAAATTTTAATGGTCCAGATTTTACATTTTATAACAAAAAATATTTTTAGTTTTACTTAAAAAATACATAAATAAATTTAAATTATTAAATTTTGACCTGAAAAGAAGTAAATTATTATTATGGAGTAAATTTTCTTCCTGTTTTTTCACTACAAACGTGAACTATTCAAAACAAATTTTAACACTTAAAATTTGTTTATGTATTTTTAACTAAAATTATAATAATATTTTTATAAAATGTAAAATCTGAACCATTAAAACTTTCATCCGATAACGGAGACGAGAAAAGGAGAGCAGAGGAGAAGATACGGAGAGTAAGACAAAAGGAAGGAAGCCACTCCCGCTGCGGACTCCCGACTCTAATCTCTGAAGCTTTTCATCTAGTTAAAATCTCCAGCTGCCCTAATCTGATCAAACGTTGTAGTTTTGGTGAGGGATCTAACTACAATTCTCCAAAGTTTATGGTACTGAGCTGTAATTTACAATTTGAGCCACAACTTCCACTTTCAAATTTGAGTCAATTTCTTCCCGCACTTACAATCAAAACAATTAATTCAACATCTAATCTTCTCAAAAAAATAATGATTAAGTGTAATTATAATTATTATAACAATTTTAGTCCTTTTTAGTTATAATTTAAGTTTATATAATTATTATGAAAATTTAATCCTTTTTAGTTCTAATTTAAGTTTATTTACTCTTAATCCCATTTTATCACAAGAGAGGAATTTTAAACTCAATAATTATGACAAAATCTCTATATAAAGTGTGAAAATATATAACAAAAATAGGAATTTGTCAAAGGGGTAACCACGAACTTTGAAATTAGGGTCCGTTTGGTATGCTGGAATTGATTTTGATGGAAATGGATATGGATATGGAAATGGAAATGAGATTTAAGAGTATATTTGGTATGTCAAGGAAATGAGATATGATTTTTAGGTGAAAAGACCAAAATGCCCTTCTCATACAATTTGTTTTTTCCAGAAATAACTTTGGGGAAAAAATCTTTTTCCATACATGAATTACAGAAATGAGATCTTAGGTTGCTCTCGGGTCCATGAAGAAAACTACGGGATTTGAAGGTGTTAGGCGAAGCTCGATGAAGAAGGTGACGAGATGAAGGCGGCGAAGCTCGATCGTGGATCTCATGCGTCGACGAAGCTCGAGCAACCCAAGCGTTAGCGAAGCACAATCATGGGTTGTAGGAGACAGCGAAGCACGATCGCAAGTTGCACGCCTCGACGAAGCTCGAGCATGGGTTGCAGGCCTCAACGAAGGTCCAACGGGGTCACAGACATCGGCGAAGCTTGAGCGTGGGTCACAGGCATCGACGAAATCGTGGGTTGCAGGTGTCAGGAAGCTCGATGAAGAAGACAGCCAAGCTCAATGAAGGGGCAAAAAAGAATTTACCTAGATGAAATTGGGAATCTTTGGTTTTTGGGTGGAAGCCAATCTGATGGAATTGGGGAGCTTTGGCTTCCACATGGAATTGGAAAATTTTCCAATTCCATCATACCAAACAAACTTAGGTATGGAATTGAGATCCAATTCCAATTCCACACCTCCCAATTCCATCATGCCAAACGCGCCTTAGAGTATTTGATTGTTTGGACTTTGGATACCTACTATTAATAGGATCTAGAAGGTTGATAGTATAAAAAAGGGTTAGAGGCCATTTTTACCCTAAAAGTATAGACTTAGGGGCAATTTTGTGCTGGAAGTTTCATCCGGGGAATTTTGCCTTGGAAGTTTCTAATGTGAGGCAATTTCGCCCTGATTATCGTCCCAGTTAAATTTGACCGTTAGTTGACCAAATTTCAGGGCAAATTTCCTCTTGAGTGAAAACTTTCAGAGCAAATTTACTCCTAAGTTGAAACTTTCAGGAGAAATTTTTTGTTATCTCAGGGACAAATTTGTCCTGGAAGTTTTCACTTTGGAGCAAATTTGCCCCTAAATCTGGTCAACTAATAGTCAACTTAATTGTTATAACGGTCTGGGCGAATTTGCCTCACATTTGAAACTTCCGAGGTAAAATTGCCCACGAGACAATACTTCCAAAACAAAAAAGACCTTTAGCCCTACAAAAAAAAAAAACATGGGCTACGTCTCCTTTTGGTGCACTATATATGTTGCAGCAACAGAACCACAGTCCACAAATATGAATGTGATCCTAAAGTCGTTAAAGAATATTGGTGAAAGATCAGGATTCTCAAATCAATAAGATAGTGATGATTAAGAGGGCATAAAACCCGGCAAAGAACATGGCAAGGACTTGTGACGAAAAAAAGAACTAATTAATTTAAGCACAAGCAAGATTATGTTTATGCTTTGCGTGAGATTATACAATTTCCCAAATCGATTCATGTGAGTTGATTGCATAATCATCTATAATTCAATTATAATATGTGAAATCATGGCACGTGAACGTCACTTCAGATTTTAATTGCCATATTAAGAACCTTGCACGTTAAACCAGTTGCAAAAAATAATAATAAGTTCTCTGTCATCACGCCAAATTAGTTATTTAATTCAAGTTTCCCCTTTGCCTGCTGTATGTCATGCTTACATGTTTACTCTACTAATATTTTTAGAATTTTAGTTCATTACTTTTTTCCTTTTGGCATAAACTTATTGTTAAGTGTTTATAAAATCTATAGGTAAACAATATTATGAGAAAAACCAAAGTCTAAACTAAAATTATGATATATATATACACATATATATATGTATACATACATATATGTATGTGTATATATATATATTATTACCTTGTTAAATGAGTTAGTGATGTCCTCAGTGGTGATTTCATACATATATTGCATTACATAATATCCGCAGTTAAAACTTTTAAGTTGTTTATGGCACTTAAATATACACAAACAAGAACAATCAAATTCAGTAAAATAGTAATATAATTCATCAATTCATTGTTTAAATTTAAAGTATTTACCTTCAAAAGGACCCAATTGACATTACTTTGACCATTTTTTCCCACTAACATAGAATGCATCTTCAAAAATCTATTATTAAAGAATTATAAGAAAATGATATATTCAAATATTATAGAATAGAGTTTTATAAGAAACTTACGTTTCAAACACTCACTTCGTATCTTCACTCATTGCCCATTATAAAGAACATAACCAATATATAGTATATTCACGTGGGCAAATAACAGCGAGCCTCCAATGATTACTACAATATGAATTCATATTAATATTATGTCATTAAGAAAGTTTTTACTTAAGTGATAAATGAATTAGAAATAAATATCTTTCTATAAATAATGCAAACCAACACTCTTCATTCCCTTCTTTAATTGTCCTTCCAATATATGACGTTTCTCTCAATTACATTATTGTTTCTAGACGATAGAACAGAATGTGGGCACAAGAATCTATAATTATTAATCTTACCCAATTCTTTGCAAAGATTTTGGAGATACCTATGAAAATGGGAAATAAGTTAGTGAAGAAATAAAAAAATTAAATGTTAAATTCAAAAATAAAAGTGCATACTTACTTAAGAAAAAAGTTAAATAATTAAAATGTTCAACCAATCAAAAGAAATGAGGTCAAGAACATCTCACTTGAAGATCTTTAATTCAAAAGGGTGCCCTACAATCTCCTTATTCACATTCAAACCAATGAAGTAGTCTGTATAGACAACAAAAGAAGCCAACCGTCTCAAGCCATTTTGCTTTGTTTTGACACTGGGTCCAATTGCTTGTTGAGAATTTGAATGGAAAGAATCCTTTGATTGTTCTAGTTTCTAATTAATAAATCAATAAGTAATAAAAAAATTGAAAATGCATACCATTTTAATTCAACTAAGATGCTTACAAACAAAATTTAATAAAGACTAAGATGCAATAATTCAACTAAAGTCATCCAGTGAACAAGGACCATTAACAGCCTAGAGACTATAGAGTTAAAGATCAAATATTAACAATAAGAAATTGAAGCACAACAACAAAGGGAATAGAAGAAATAATTCTCCTATTTTAATTTTTGAACTTGGCAAAAATCAAATATTATTGAGGACTGATCAGAATATAAGAAACTAATAAACCTGGAGCTTCAATAATTTATATATGATCTATGATCTGAAAAGGAAGTTATGAGCTTCCTAATAGACGAGTAATGAAAAGGAATCTTGGTCAAAAACATGAAGATGAAGCAATTAATGTATATTTGCGATAAATTAAAGCAGGGATTGCTGGTCAACCTATGGTGTACACAACCGTTAATCTTGCCAATATATCAAAATCACAAAGAAAAATGTTACTGCATCACTTGATAAGATCACACTATTTGCATTTATTTACACTATTTGTTAATATTTTACATTACATTAAAACTACTATGAGTTTTTCACATTGGCTCATGAAAACAGTTGTAGTAATAATGGGAAGAACTAATGGCGAACAACTTATGTTGATGTTTTGAGGGCATTTTAGGGACCTCTTTTGGAATAGACTGAGAACATATGACTAGTTAAGCTTGAACCTTTTAGAGTTTAACCTAAGCTTCCTGTGGACGGCTGGACCCCTTCGATTTCATTAATTATATATACATTTGAAGTTCAGCTCTCTGGGCATTTTTTTAATATAAGAGAAAACAAATAAATAAGTTAATTAGTAGAGTGGACATAGCTTGATATAATGCGAGGCACAGATGGACTTTTGGAGCATAGAAAGAGTACTTCATCTAAAATATAAGCTCTAAAAGCTATTTAAGAAAAAACTTACCCGTAGAGCTTAGGAGTTCAACGCTTCCAACCCAAACTCTGAACCAATTTAACTTCTGCAACCCATGAACTTGACGATGGTGATAAAGTGTTTGAGGCGAAATACAAATGGTGAAATGACTTGTTGAGCTTATAGGGAAGACGAGGGAAAAGAAGAAAATTAGAGAACCAAGAGCTTAATAGTTGCGCGGGACAGGAAAAAACAAGACGGGTGTTGAGTTTAGGGGTGGGTCGAGGAAAACGGGATGGGACTAAGTGTGTGTTCTTTTACTCCTAAAACCGTGGTTTCAGAAGCATTTTTCCGCAAATCGAGACAAAACTCCTCTCACATACTTACCTAGTAAACTGTAAAAGCTATTCTCCAAAAGCTAATCAGAACACACACTAAGTAGTAGGTGGGAGATTAGATTTAGTTTAATGATAAAAATATTAAAAATTTAATAATATGTTAAAAAATATACACACTGACGTTTTAGCCAAAGAACGCAATCTATAAATAAATTAATAGATAGATATTAGGTTCCATGATCTTTTAAAAATATAATATGTGCAGTAACATTTAATAATATACAACGTTTTGGCTAGGGATGGAAATAGGCTAGATCCCTAACAGGGGCTTACGGCCTAGCCTACATAAAGCCTAGCCTAGCCTATTTAGTAAATAAGCCAGGCTCAGGTATATTGCTAGGCCTATTTAGATAAACAGGACAGGCCTATTTTTATAAGGCCTAGCCTACAAGCCTACAGGCCTAGCCTATTTAATTTTTCTTAAAAAAATTATACTATTATATAAGTATATATAATATCATCTAAATAATTTTATAAATTTACCAACTTAATCTTAATTCTAAGTTTCATATTTTATCGTTATTATACTCAACCCTTGTTTTCGCATAAATCATTCACCTCTACATCTCTTCTCTTGGATCGCTCGAAATGACAATACTAACTCACTTTCTCTCCCCTAATTTGTGCCCTCCACTAAAGCATAAAAATTGTTATGAGTTTATTTTAGTGTCAAATGAAATATTATAATCTTAACAAGGGGAGTTTGTCCCAATTTACGTGCAAAGAGTAAAATAGGTAAAAGTCTAGTTTTACATGTTATTTGTTATGCTTAGTCGATTTTAAAAAATATATCTCATTAGTCAACAAACGATTAGTTTTTCTTATTCCTATTTGCTCGGACAAGTGTTGTCACTAGACATTATTTTCTTTTCCTTACTAAGCCTTAATATTACGATAAGAATAGATGTTAGCTAGGCTTTTAAGATATAATGTAGGATTGTATATAAGCATGAAGGGTTAGATATGAATTTGGCGGCATAGACTTTAAAGGCTATTTAAAGTCCTACATTTTAAGTAGGCTTCTAAACAGGCTTCAGGCCTTGTCAGGCCTTCTGAAGGCCCAGGCTCAGGCCTAAAAAATAGCCTACATACAGGCTCAGGCTTTGAATCTTTGTTACAAGCCCAGGCCTATTTAGGCAAAGCCTAACCTAGCCTAGCCTATTTCCACCCCTAGTTTTGGCCAAAAGATCATAATCTTTTAAAAAAACAATCTATAAATAATAAAAAAAAATTAAAAAGCATGTCGGTATTGTTTAGCCTATAGAACTATCATTGTTAATTTTTTTTAAAAAAATATATATATTCCCTCATTAAGTAAGGTTGATTTATTCAAAACACTGTCGCTATATATTTAAAAAAAGATAAAAATATAGGAGGTTACATTTTATCAACAAAAGTAATTTTTAAAACGAAATATAAATGTTGTAGCATTTATTTAAACATAATGCTATCTAATTGATTTTTTTAAAAGATTAACAATATTCGGGGAGATATCCTATAAAACAGCTTTAAATGTTACAATTTATCTTTTTTAAAATATAATCTTATTCTTTATATGTAATTATCACAAATGCTAATGTCCTTTTTAGTAATTTAACAATAAAAACAAAAACTATTCTGATCACAATATTCAATCACTCTCATTTTATCAAAATCATTTTTTCTCATAATCTATTATCTAAAATCTATTCTCCACTTTTTCTCCTGAAGCTATTTTCCAAAAGCTAATCCAAACACACTCTTTGGAGAATATCTTCTAAAAAAAAGCGATAAAAGTGATTTTAGAACTTCCAAGGCTCATGTGAAAACTTCCAGAGCAATTTTGTCGTTATTTCAGTGGTAATTTTGCCCTAGAAGTTTTCAATTTGGAGCAAATTTGCCCCTAAATTTGGTGAACTAACAGTCAATTTAATTGCGATAACGGTCAGGGTGAAATTGCCTTACATTTGAAACTTCCAGGTCAAAATTACTCCTAAGCCAATACTTCCAAGGCAAAAATGACCTTTAACGTTTGATAAAATGATAGTGTTTGTATATTGTGATCAGAGTAACTTTTTTCATGGTCAAATTACTAAAAAGGACATTAGCTTTTGTGATAATTACATTTAAAAAATAAGATTATATTTTATGTATTATTTAACATTAAATTTCATAATAAATACCAAAAATAAAATAAATTTGTCTACAAAATTAAAATTATAACATTAGTCAATTATGAAATATAAAAAAAAAGATCAAACATACATATATACATATATATATATATATATTAATAAATTTTTGAATAAAAAATTTTATTTCATATAAACTATGGTTTTGAACAAAAAAGGGATTATGGCATTTTGTAGAGTGTTTGGATAAATTTTTTTAAAACCTTGGTTTTGATTCTAAAAGCACTTTTTTTTCCTTTAAAAAAAATCATGGTGGCTCCTGACTTTTTGAAAACTAGGGTGTTTGAGTTGACATTTTAGCAACTGGGCTTTTTTTTTTTGTTGCAAAAGTAGCTTTTGAGAAAAAGCTCAAGAGTATGGCTTTTCCAAAAAAAAGCCACTTCTGCTACCGCCAATCCAAAAGCAAATCACATTTACAATCTGATTTTTATCCTATCTGACTTTTGTAAAAATTAGATTAAAAAAAAGCCACTTTTGCCTCCTCTAAGTAGAGCTGGTAATATGGGTTTAGATTGCGAGCCAAACCTGCCCAACCCGACAAAATGGGCGGTTTAGGTTCTGCAAAATTGGAACCGTTTAGGAGCGGTTCTTTTAGGCCCAAACCCATATGGTCCCAACCCGCGGTGGGTTGGACAACCGGGTTAGCGGGTTGGACCATATTATTATTATTATTTATGTAACCCAAGATCCAAGTATTATTGATGATGGTAATATAATTATATTTACTTATTTATCTCATTGTCATTTACTCATTTATTTAAAATTAGCATAATATTATTTTTCACTTTGTTTTATTATCTGTGGTAGTGATGGATTTATTTGTGGAAAAACAAAGTGATCGAGCTTAAGAAATCTTATATATTCACATCATGCTTTAAATTCGAACACCATTAATATTAACTAATTATTGATTATTTTTTAGTTCTACTAATGGCTTTTGGATTTCTGTTTATTTTGTCGTGTGTGGACTTGTGATAAATGTTTAATTTGCAATGTATTTTTAATTTTTTTATGGTCTAAATTTGTAGAAAAAACAATTTTAGTATATTGTTTAAAAAAATTGAAAATAATAATAATAATATGGGCTGGGCGGGCTAACCCATAAACCCAGCTATTATGGGTTGAGTTGGTTGAATGCTGACTCATATTGATGTAGTCCTTTTAGGTTTGAACCTATAAGGTCTCAGTCTGTAACGGGTTAATCCAAACCGGATGAACAGAACTATATTACCACCTCTACCCCTAACCCAGACAGGCTTTCACGTGTAGGACTTGTCTTCTGCCTTTGGATGGATAGGGATGTGAACACAAAAGAAAAGTTGAGAAAAGCAGTAATTTCTGGTGAGTGGTACTAATCCTTTTTTGCCCCGCTAGTTATATTTTTTTTTATTCGATTGTTAAAATATTACTGATTACTGATACTGATGACTCTATCATTTTCTTTTCTTTTCTTTTTGTTTTTTGTTTTCTATTTTTTTGGAGTGGATGTTTTGAATGTAGATAATGGCCTGTGCACCAAAACAACTTTACCACCATGTTTTTCTAGTTCTACCCAAATTTCTCTCGTATACTCGCTTCCTCTTTCAATCCCCGTGAATTGGTTCTTTTTAGCTCCATTTTCTCTCACATGAGCCCTCACCTGGAGCTCTTTGATCCTTCTAGCGTTGCTTTGTGTAAATCCTTACTAGGCTGCTTCCCGGTGGGTTAGTCAAACCTTCAGCAATCACAAGCTTCTGTTGGATTTAGGAGTTCAAGGAAGCTAGATTTCTCGTTTTGTGATGATAAATTTCAGATTTGATAACTACGATAGAATCTTTATGGGTTAGTTTTGCCCGTTTTTTTTGTTCTGCGTCTTGGTTGGTATCTGACAGGATAACATCAATTTCTGTTTAGAATTAGAAACCTCGGAATCTCGGCGATTCTTTTATTCTTTAGGGGGTATTTGAGTTTCTTATCTGCCTCAAATTTCTGTATTCCCTTTGCATTCTCAATTTCAGTCTATTCCGGTGGATAAGACAGCATCTTTTTAAAGCGCATCTTTGTTTCCACTTTGAAACCCACTTGTTTTCTGGGATTGTGAGGTGTTTAGCGTTGTTCTTGCCCAAATTTCCTATTTCGATATCCACCTCTCACAGTCACTGGTCGAGAATTCGGTTTGCTAGCTTTAAACGGGAGAGATTCTCTGGATTTGACAATGGTTCTCTCGCTGGACTACCTGGAATTGGGTCGAAATCCCATCCAGTACCTCCTGGAACTGTTTCTTGTTAACTTGTGTTGGTTACTGTTGTGGATGGGCCTGCTCTATGTAGTTGGATTTGGCCTAAAGTTGGGGAATCTACTCTTGGCGCTGTGTTTCTGGATTATATCAGTCATGTACATGAAGTTCAACAACGGAGGAATTATGGAAACCAAAGTCGGTTTTCTTGGTGGTGGCGGCAAGATGTGGCTCAAGTGGTGGGAGAAGATCTCAGGCAATAGTTGTAAAATTCATCAACACTATTACCATCGTATTGGATCCAGGAGAACTCTGTGGAGAAAGCTTTTGCTGACATGGGTACTGGGCTGGACCATGGTATCTTTGTGGGTCTTTTTCTTCATGACCGTTCAAGCCACTGAGAAGAGGAGAGGGACCCTGGCAAGTATGTGTGACGAAAGGGCTAGGATGCTTCAGGATCAGTTTAATGTTAGTATGAACCATATCCAAGCCATGTCAATTCTCATCTCAACCTTCCACCACGCCAAGTCCCCTTCTGCCATCGATCAGGTAACTAGATCTCAATTCACTACCAATGATTTAACAAGGTTAATTGAGCATAGGCTGGGATGAGATCTGGTGTTTTTCTGTCTTTGTGAGGAAATCATTCTAAATTCTAACTTATAAAACCCTCAGAGGACATTTTTTAGGTACGCAGAACGAACTGCTTTTGAGAGGCCCCTTACTACTGGTGTTGCTTATGCTGTGAGGGTGCTTCATTCTGAAAGGGAACAGTTCGAGAAGCAACAAGGCTGGACCATTAAAAGGATGGATACCCTTGAGCAGAACCCCATTCATGAGGATGACTATGCCCCTGAAGCATTGGAGCCTTCCCCAGTTCTAGAAGAATATGCTCCCGTCATTTTTGCACAGGAAACAATTTCCCATGTCATTTCTGTTGATGTGCTGTCTGGAAAGGTGGGTTTCTTTTGCATCTTCTCTAATAATGTTTCTGAAGCGTTAATTAAGTTTGTGTTTTAACATGTCACGAGTACACTTCAACCATTTTGTGTTCGATTCTCCCTCCCAGTTTGTTGGGGCACACATTTTCTTTTTGTATTGCCTATTTCAGTGAGACTATTTTTTTCTGAAAATAATAATATACATGAATAATCTGTTTTTGTGAATTTCAAGTTACTCTTTTGTTCAATTACACCTATGTCAACTACATTTTGAATTATGACTCTTGGTGGCTTGTTCATCAACAGGAAGATCGTGAAAATGTTCTGCGCCCTAGAGAGTTAGGGAAAGGAGTTTTAACTGCTCCTTTTAGGCTGCTCAAAACAAATCATCTGGGGGTTATCCTCACTTTTGCAGTGTACAACACAGATCTTCCATCAAATGCAACCCCAAACGAAAGGATTCAAGCAACAAATGGGTGTGTGTAAATTTTAGGACTTGCTGGGATTTGACATTGTTGAATTTTTGAACATTCACATAGCTTATTTCCTGGGAAGTTATAGATCTGAAGTAACTAATCCGCTCTGCTGGGTGACTTATCTCTGCTTTACGATTCAGGGAAAAGAACAATTCATGCGTGATGTTTAGGTTAGAGAGCGCTTAATGTTTAATCACTGTTTTGCAGGTATTTTGGTGGCGTCTTTGATATCGAGTCATTGGTTGAAAAATTCCTTCAACAACTTGCTAGCAAGCAAACTGTGATTCTTAATGTGTATGATACTACTAATCATACCCAACCTATTCCCATGTATGGTGCAAATGTATCAGATGATGGATTCTATCATGTTAACTCCCTGAACTTTGGAGATCCTTTCCGGAAGCATGAGATGCACTGCAGGTAATTGAAATGATGCATAAAGAGTCTGATGTCTCTATACTTCCTTGCTCTCAGGCAGAGTTTTAACATGATGCTGCTTCTTTAAAATAGAAAAGAATATATCCAGTGTGATGAGGTTAGTCCATATAAGATGATGTCTGATTCTTGAGTCTTATGAGGTTTTGCCATTAGCACTACCAAAATGAGTGCCTTTTATGTTATTGTTCCCTTTTTTAGGGGCTTGCTAGTCTCAATGTTCATTTATTTGTTTATTGCAATAATTGAAATGTGGAAATCATCTAAATATATGAACTTTGGATGAAATTCAGGTTTGATTCTGGCACAGGTTCAAACAGAAACCTCCATGGCCATGGTTGGCAATTGCTACATCAATTGGCATCCTTGTTATTGTGCTTCTTGTTGGGCATATTTTGCATGCTACTGTAACTCGAATTGCTAAAGTGGAGGATGATTACTGTGAGATGATGGAACTTAAAAAACGAGCTGAGGCAGCTGATGTTGCAAAATCCCAGGTATGTGATTTTTCCATTTTTTTTTTGTAAACAACTCAAGGCTTCACGTTTGTACTATTCAAGTAGGACTAACCAAATATTAATACTGCAGTTTTTGGCCACTGTTTCTCATGAGATCAGAACACCAATGAATGGTGTTCTTGGTAAGTAGCTGAAAACTTTGTTCTAGACTTGTCTTAAATTGCCAAGGTTACACACACACAACACCGCACACATGAAAGCTTGTGCTCTGTGTACTGGCCTCACTCTAAAATTTAACATTCAGGGATGTTGCATATGCTTATGGACACAGATCTAGATGTAACACAGAAAGAATATGTCAGAACAGCACAGGGTAGTGGAAAAGCTCTAGTGTCGCTTATAAATGAGGTTTTGGACCAGGCAAAGATTGAATCTGGTAAGCTTGAGCTTGAGGCAGTGCTATTTGACATCCGAGCTGTTTTGGATGATGTATTGTCACTATTCTCTGAGAAATCTCAAGAGAAAGGAGTAGAGGTAATTTTTCTTGCTTTATGTGGTTGAACTTTCTTCATGTTGTTAATTATAAAATGTGCACCGTATAATTATAATTGGCTCTTCCTGATTTATTTTTTGGGGTAACAGTTGGCAGTGTATATCTCTCATAAGGTTCCTGAACAGCTTGTGGATGATCCAGGAAGGTTTCGGCAAATAATTACAAATCTCATCGGCAATTCAATTAAGGTGATTCTGGGCTGTTCCAAAAGAAAGCCTGTGGAGAGAAGAAAATATTCTTCAGATTTCATCAAACTTCCCATGTTTTATTTTGCAAAAAATTGCCTCTCTGTTATAATGTGAAGTTATTCTGGTACCCTGATTTTGCACTTTTTTTGTTTAAAAAGCGTGTCCTATTGCTCATTGGGAAAAAGTGGGCGAAGCCTAATTTATTTAGAGATCTACTTTGGTCACCTGTATTGTTAGTGTCCTAGTCAGTTAAATGTAATTTTATAAAATATTTTCCATAATGAACTTAGTTTTCCGTTGTTCCAGCCAATTGTAGTTATCAAAAGAGCTAAAGTGAAAAGTGTTTTTGATTTGGTAATTCTTTGGCAGTTTACGGACAAAGGGCACATATTTGTCACTGTCCATCTTATTGAGGAAGTTGGCAATTCAATTGAAGTTGCAACATCAAGGAATACCTTGAGTGGCTTTCCTGTTGCTGATAGATGTAAAAGCTGGAAAGGATTCAGTTTTCTCAGTCAAGATGGACCTCTGGGTTCTTTCTCATCTTCCTCCCCTGGTCGCATTACTCTTATTGTTTCTGTAGAAGATACAGGCGAAGGAATTCCTGAAGAAGGCCAACCCCGCATCTTCACTCCATTCATGCAGGTTGGTCCATCTGTCTCCAGGAAACATGGGGGAACAGGTATTGGGCTAAGCATTAGCAAGTGCTTGGTTGGCCTCATGCATGGCGAAATTGGATTTGAGAGCACACTGAAGATTGGATCTACTTTCACATTTACAGCTGTCTTTACCAATGAATCCTCTAGTTCAACTGAGGGTAAAGCCCAGCCAATTAACAACCAACCTAACATTGCATCCTCAGAATTTCAGGGCATGACTGCACTTGTAATGGACCCTAGAACTGTCAGATCTCATATGTTGAGATATCACATTGAACGTCTTGGCATTCGTGTTGAAATAGCTTCAGATTTAAATCAAGGTTTGTCAGTCATAAGCAATGGGGATATAGTTATTAATATGATCCTAGTTGAACAAGAAGTCTGGGATAGGGATTCTGATGTTTCATCTCAGTTTATCAATAACATGAGGAAAATTGATTGTGGGGTTCCTCCAAAGCTGTTCGTTCTTGTTAATTCTAGTAGCTCTTCCAGAGCAAGTTCCATAACATTGGGCGTTCATAATCCAACTGTCATTGTAAACCTCTGAGAGCAAGCATGCTTGCTGCTACACTGCAGGGAGCCATGGGTGTTGGGAACAAGGGGAATCCTCAAAATGGGGAGCTTCCAAGTTTGTCTCTCCGCCACCTTTTGCGTGGGAGGAAAATCCTTATTGTAGATGACAATAGTGTGAACCGAACAGTAGCAGCTGGAGCTTTAAAAAAGTATGGAGCTGATGTGGTCTGTGTTGACAGTGGACAAGATGCCATCTCTATGCTGAAGCCGCCCCATCAATTTGATGCCTGTTTTATGGATATTCAAATGCCAGATATGGATGGGCATGCAACAACTGAGCTTTTTCTTTACAATTTAATTGAAAGTATTGATATTGTTTATCCTTTAATTTATGTTAATTTGACAATGAATAATAATACAACTGTTGGCTTGTACATTAGTTGCTAATATAGCCTATGGACTGAAACAAAAATAAGTTTTATGGGCATAATGGCAATAATGCCATTGCTTTATTTTTTTTTTAAAAAAAAGTGTAAACATCTCCAGAGCACTAGCAACCATTCATTGACAGTTACCAAGTTGGAGCTGCCTTCGGTGGTCAACCATCGAAGCTCTGATGCCAATTGGAGCCCCAGCCACCAGATAATTAGTGTTGTTCATAGAATCCTTTGGATCAATGGATGGTGTTCTTGGTAAGTAGCTGAAAACTTTGTTTTAGACTTGTCTTAAATTGTCAAGGTTACACACACACAACATTGCACAAATGAAAGCTTCTGCTCTGAGTATTGGCCTCACTCTAAAATTGAACATTCAAGAATGTTGCGTATGCTTATGGACATAGATTTAGATGTAACCAGTGTTGCTGAACCCGGATTGGACCGGCCGGTCCGGCCCGGAAACCGGCGAACCGGCCGGTAAACCGGTCCGGTCCAAGTTCACAATTTAAAAAAACAATTTTTTTTTTTTTACATTTTTCCTTTAGAATTTCATACTATATGTCTAGAATTTTCAATTTCTCACCGGTTTGATCCTGGTTTAGCTCCGGTTTGGCCCTGGTTTGGCCCACTGACCCTTAACCCAGTACCCTGACCGGTTCAATGCCCGGTCCGAGTTTTAATACCTTGGATGTAACACAAAAAATATGTCAGAACAACACAGGGTAGTGGAAAAGCTCTAGTGTCGCTTATAAATGAGGTTTTGGACCAAACAAAGATTGAATCCGGTAAGTTTGAGCTTGAGGCAGTGCTATTTGACATCCGAGCAGTTTTGGATGATGTGTTGTCACTATTCTCTGAGAAATCTCAAGAGAAAGGAGTAAAGGTAACTTTGCTTGATTTATGTGGTTGAATTTTCTTCATGTTGTTAATTATAAAATGTGCACCGCATAATTATAATTGGCTCTTCCTGGTTTATTTTTTGGGGGTACAGTTGGCAATGTATATCTCAGATAAGGTTCCTGAACAGCTAGTGGGTGATCCAAGAAGGTTTCGGCAAATGATTACAAATCTCATGGGCAATTCAATTAAGGTAATTATGGGCTGTTCCAAAAGAAAGCATGTGGAGAGAAGAAAATGTTCATCAGATCATGTTTTATTTTGCAAAAAACTGCTTCTCTATTGTTGGATAAGGGTGTGGCAAGTGCGCGCAAAGTTGGACAAGAATCATGGACCTCTGGGCAATGCTTCATTAAAAAATATCTTTTTTTATCTTTTCAACTATCTTCAATTTTTATTTCAAACAATAAAGGCATGATGGTTTTTTAACAACATCCAGACATCCTTAATTAAGCCTCTAAGCCTCATTAAGAATTTATTAAAAATATAGACATAATTTTGATTTTGACCATTTCAATTGGATTTAATTGAGATTATTTTTATATATATACATATATAATAATGTAAAGTTGATCATGCAAAATAAGTTTCACAGAAGCCCCACTTTTGATATCCCTAATATAAATTTTGCAACGTGGCTTTTACCCCTAATATAAGAGAGTGTTTGGCGTTGAGATTTAGGGCCCAAGACGCACGATTTTGAGCAAAAACTGGGCTTATGTATTTTAGACCAGCTTTCCTAATAAGCCACAGCTTCCTATTTATTACATAAAGTGTAAACATCGCCAGAGCACTAGCAACCATTCATTGACAGTTACCAAGTTGGAGCTGTGTCTTCGTCTTCCCAGTCTCGGCGGCGACACCTGGTTGTAGCTGAACGGCGCTGCATCTTCATCGGATCTGTCCCACAGCTGCTTTGCCGGCTCGGATTTGTCTTCATCTGCCCTCTCTCGGCGGCCAGACGTGCTTCAACCTCAACAGGGCCTTCATCTTCATCTTCGATCTAGCTGCATCTTCGATCTAGCTTCATCTTCGTTCTGTTGCACAGGTCCGTCGTCCCCTGCTCCCTCTGTCTCCATCTTCCCTCTCTCGGTGGCCACAAGTGATCGAACCTGCCCGTGGTTTGCTTCAGGTGTCAGTGTGAAGAACGAGCTCGAAAACCGACGTCTTCAGCCGTGGGTGGTCCTAAGTCTGCAGCCAGCGGTGAGTGATAGCTTCAACCGTGGGTGGTTGTAGCTGAACGGCGCTGCATCTTCATCGGATCTGTCCCACAGCTGCTTTGCCGGCTCGGATTTGTCTTCATCTGCCCTCTCTCGGCGGCCAGACGTGCTTCAACCTCAACAGGGCCTTCATCTTCATCTTCGATCTAGCTGCATCTTCGATCTAGCTTCATCTTCGTTCTGTTGCACAGGTCCGTCGTCCCCTGCTCCCTCTGTCTCCATCTTCCCTCTCTCGGTGGCCACAAGTGATCGAACCTGCCCGTGGTTTGCTTCAGGTGTCAGTGTGAAGAACGAGCTCGAAAACCGACGTCTTCAGCCGTGGGTGGTCCTAAGTCTGCAGCCAGCGGTGAGTGATAGCTTCAGCCGTTTTTGATGCTCTGCCTGTGGTTTGCCATGAATTTCTTAGTTTTGATTGGTCCTTTGTTTTGATAAGTTGAGCTTTGGATTGTTCTGTTTTATTGTTTTGAAATACCGATGTGAGCGTTCTTGAGCCATATATGCATAGTGTCCGTGCGTTATGCTTCTTAGAACTGCTATGCCAACTGCTTATTATATGGGCATTTACACTTGAGATTCCTTAAATTAAATTTAATTTCATAAACCAAAGGATATTATAGAAGCAAACATATGCAGTGGTTTATAATGCTCTAGATGCAGAGAAAGAGGATTGGTGTGATTTTTGCACCATCTAACCAGACCGACCCCTAGAACCACAGACCAGGTTGGAGGAGTTGTTTTGTTTGGCATATGAGAATTTATTAAGGAAGATAACAAAAGGCAAAGTTGTCACCATTTACTGGTTTGCTAGTTCCTATGCGCATGAAACAATTGCACATGACATGTATGTTGGTTGAGATGCTGGGGCATGTTTTTTAAGGTGGATAGTGATAATATTGCACATGGCATTTTTTAAGGTGCCCACACTTGTGTTTTGAATTAATTTTTTTTTGAAAAAACACTTATGCAATCGCTAATCCAAATAAATTTTGACTTATATAAAAAAACTTATTTAATTGCTCATCTAAACATAAATCATATTACATAAACTGGCTTTTTTATAAAGTTATTTTTAATAAGTCAGATTTAAAATAAGTCAATTTTTTTACCGCTATCCCAAACATACACTAAGTTTCACCAGAGAGGGGGGGACAGGGCAAGAATGTCTGAAAGTGATATTTTGTGGGGCCACTTATATTGATTTTGTTAATTTTATCTATTTTTAGGGTGTTAATTACACCTAAAATAGTGGTTGATGTGAGCTTTTAAATTTAATTGAATATAACGAAATGAAATGCTAGAGGATGCCTGGCGGTATGGGTATGCTTGCTTGGTTTCTAGAAAGTATAGCATCACAAGAAATTCGACTGGTTCTTGGTGTACACATTGCAATTTCATTGATGAGATTAATTTGTTGTAGTAATTATTAATTTTTCTTGATATAAGGGAGACTTATTGAATGGGAAGAAAGAGGTCTCGTAGTTGGCCCATCTCGACATCTGGTCTTCGTCAAGAGCAAATTTGGCGGACATTCGACCAGGTAAGTGAAAAAATAGTCATTCTATGTCTGTTTCCTACACATTTTTCCCTTTATTATTTTCTTTCCTTTTCTATGGCTAAAAGAAGTGCTGTATCATAATGTGTTTGGATGCATTAGTAATGTAAAAAAATCCTTTCCTTGAGTACGTAATTTTAACTCATCTTTAAAATAATAGAAAATGTAAGCTATGGAAAATAATGTTCAACCTTTTATGTATATTTATTTTTAAAATATGTTTTTATTTTTTTTATATTACACTTTAATTCTTTCATTTGTATATTTGATTTTTAATTAGTTGTTAATAATGTATAATTTATTTATCTTTTTTTATTATACTTAGTTTGAAAAAAGGGAGAATCTGTAAGACCCCACCTTATATACCACTTATTATCGATCTTAATCAGAGTAGCAATGTGTAATTCGGTGAGCAACACAAGAATAACATAAATATACTGATAATATGTGCATGATTACAAAAATTTTCCATAGAGATTGTATATAAAAATTACAAATTATGTAGCTGCACAGGGCTACTAAGGTGTTAAAACCCGTTCCAGTGATACGTAGATATCTTTCTGTCTTTGTTACACCACTGCGTTCCGCTCGTACGGTTTTCTTCTTTGTTCTCAGCATACCTTATGTCTTCACCTGTCTAAATTGTTGGTAGGGGAGAACGAGATTCAAGATAATCTTAGTACTCCCTCCGGTCCTAAATATAGGACATAGTTTGTAGTACAATTTACACTATAAACTATGTCCTATATTTAGGACCGGAGGTAGTAGGAAACAGTGCCAATATGCATGCAGGATAAGTGTTTAATGCATGACATGCTTGCATTACATAAACTCATGCTAATACAATGACATATCTGCGTGCTCAATATTTTAAACAATATATTTATGGCCATAGTATAAATAGAAACAGAGCTTCAATCATTTTTATATATTTCACATAATCAAACAAAACAATAACATGCATTAATACATATACCAACACAAATATCAAATAGATGCAGGAGAGGTGAGTTCCCTACCTTAATCGGCCTTCCCTAATCCTCTGGTTGTTCCACTGTCTATCCAATCTTATATTCGGCTTGGGCTACTGCCAAGACTTAAAATACCAAATGTACAAGAATTATGTTAAAATCCACTCATGTATCACTTTAGACACTTCCAAAATGTTTTTTGTGGTTATAAGAGTCTATAGTGCAAAATTACCAAAATGCTCCTGGGACTCAGCCCAGCCCCGACTTACTTGGTCCGATCGTACTTTTTCTGAAATTTTGACCCTGGCTATTCTGACATATTTTTGCCCAAGGAAACCATTTCCGGCCTCGGAATTACCAAATTCACTGTCAAAAGACAAAAATGCCCTTGCCAGTCCCTAGTTTAGGATTTTGGGGGCGTTTTGGTCATTATGTTTTTTAGAGCGTTTTAGAAAACTGTTCAAATGTAATCCCATCTAATTTTCCCTCTTGCACACCATGAAATCATCAAATTATCAAAAATCCAACTCTAAGATTCTTCAGAAAAAATTGGGGTTTTCAAATTTTGACTCTGCAGACGTGCTCTTTCCTACTTCTAATTATTTTATTAACTATTTAATTACATTCCCAACATGATTTAGACTCAAGTTGGGCAGTATAACGTCCAGGGTTGAACATTTCTCAAATTTTACATTCGCATCGGATCAATCAGAAATTCACTGATTAAACCTTCCACAGTAGTAACAACAATAATAATTTGAAGTTTAGGAAGTCACATTCGTTTTCTTCTTGCTCTAGCTAAACCCTCCTCCTCCATAAACCTTGAAATTTTCTTGCTAAACACGCGGAATCATGGAGAAAGGTAACTTGAAGAAGGAATTACACAATTTGGAAGCCACATCCAAGAGGAAATCACCCTTACCTTAAGATTTGCTCCTCTCTCTTCAAACCTTCAAGCTCTCTCTCTCTCTCTCTCTCTCCCCATGGGGTTGACGTGAATGAGAAAAAAGATGAAGGGGATGAAGTTTTTAAAATACCCTCTTTTCTTGCCCTAATTATTTAATTAGCAGAAAGTTGACTTTTATGGCACTTGATGACTAGAGCTTACCTACATGAAATGTTGTCATAAAGCCCCATTTGATTTAAACTCCTCCTTGGTCAGCCCACTTTCACGTCCCACATCCTATATGAGAGGCCTAATAGGCTGGTAGGAATGTCTCAAAATTACATCATTTGCCATCACAAATTTTTCCATTTTCAGATTTGTGGCATTTCTGGTAGATTTTCTACCCAAATTTTGAAAAATCCTAACTAAATTTATAGACATCTAATTGGATTGATTCCAAAGGCTATAGAACTCTTATTGAGTCTAGTTTCAGGGAAAAATATAGCCTTTAGCCAATTGGAAGCTTAACATCCCCATATTTCAAATCTTTGGACCATGTTCCAGAAAATCTCCAGTTTCACTGGGTAAACTTCAAAAATTCATAATTTTTTGTATACATCTCCAAAAATTGCCCATTACCTATCAAATTAAAGCTTAGGATGTATATTTTCACCCTGTGAAATTTCATAATTTTTGAACATCATGTGATCTTCCAAAATCACGTGACAAAACTCACTGCCTTAGAAGAAATCTCACTGACACCATAATCACATTCTCCAAAATTCACCCTTCCATTTCATTAAATGCCATAAATGTTTACAAGGCATAATGGGGAATAAAGTTTGGGGTGTTACAGAATCCCTAAAAAAGAACTTGGAAATTGGGAAATGACAAATCAAGTTTTATACTAAAAGTTGATTAGAAAATGTCGAAACGTGATAAGCAATTCCCAACTTTTTTCTTGGGAAATACCTGATTTGTCATTTCTCAATTTTTAAGTCCTTTTTGAGGATTCTCCCTTGAAAAAATTGTCCAGTTTTTATTTTTTACCTTGAAAACATTTTTTGTTAAATTATTTGGTTTTTAAATATATCTGTATCATTTTAAATTATTTGATGATGTTAGTATTAAAATGTTTTTTTGATTGTGATACTTACTTTAATTTTAAATATGATTATTTCAAGTAAGGGTATTTTTGTCATAAGATATTTGTTCATTTTCTTTCTTTCCAGTTTTCTTCCACCCAACCAAACAAGGAGAGTGATAATGTTTTTTTTCCTACTTTTCTCTTCTCTTCATTTTCTCTCTTCCCATTTTCTTTTTCCCCTACTTTTCTTCCCATCCAAGCGGTAAATCTCAAACTTAAACCATCAAATTTAATTTAAATTAATCGGTAAAAATATCATATGTATATATACGTGCGTATGTATATATATGTATATCAAAAACCCCAAAATTTTGAAATAGAAATTAAATTTTTAAATCCTCATGACAACCAATAATCAACTACTAAAATAGCTTTACAATTTTGTGAAAACTCAACATTTGCTTGAAGCTCAAATTCTGTTCCAGTTTCTCTTTTTCTTTTTTCAATTCTTTTCTTTTCATTTTGCTTTTATTCCTAGTTCATTAATATTTTATAATCTCCCCTATCCTCACGAATTATATTTTGCATAAATTTCTTTTAGTTAATTATTGTATGGTGATATTCCATTTACCATGAATAATTTCTTCCAAAAATTATTTAAATTCTAGGAATAAAAACTAAGATGTTACAAGTAATGAAATGCTAAATTTTTCTCAAGGAACAACATTCATTTGCTTTGATATCTCATCCATTTCCATTTGTATTTTTAGATGACTTCTGGTACTCCTACTCGGTCCAATATAAAATGGGGACATAATGAAATAAAAAGTTTGTTGGAAGTACTCGAAAACAGGCTCAAAAAGGGAATGATATGGGTTGATCCAGGAAGCAATAAGCTTGCGGACCAGGTCAATCATAAATCCAACACTTCTTTTGATGACACGCATATAAAAGCACAGATGAAGTTATTGAAACATGTTTATAAGTACCGGGTAAGTTGATTTAACTGTCTTGAGTAACCCAAAAGTTAAGTCTTGTGAGTGGTTTCATTTCTGGATTTTGTATCTAGTTCTTGAATTGAGAGGGACTAGTTCTGCTTTAATCATTTAGTACGTAATTTGCTATAAATCTCTCAAATATGATTTCTCTGCTTATCAGACTAAGTCCTCTATAAAAACTAGTATTTGTTGTTATGTTACATATATTCATCAAATATCAATAAGATAACCGCTTTCAACCTATTTAAATCTTTACTGTGTAAGTTGATTTAACTATTTTGAGTAACTCAAAAGTTAAGTTTTGTGGGTGGTTTCATTTCTAGTTTTTGTATCTAGTGTTTGAATAGATTGTGAGGGACTAGTTTTGCTTTAATCACTTAGAACGTACTTTCTCATAAACAGGACCTTAAATTATTTTTGCCGTTCTGTTATATATATCCATCAAAGATCAATAAGATAACTGCTTTCAACCTGCTGCTTTCAAATGTAGGAGAAGGGTATTCCAAGTGTGAGAAGTTTACAGGCTTCTTTGAGTGATGCAGACTGGAATAAATTCCTTTATGTATTTAGACACATCAAATTCAGAAGAGGGACATTTGGAGCTTCCACTAGTAGCCAGGCCACCAGTGAGACGGAGGCCAATAGCCAGGTGGAGAGTTCTCTGGAGGAGAATTCTGTGGGGACTCCAATGCATGACCCCAAGAGGCTTTACAAAGAAGCCCGTGAAAAGCTGAAAAGAATCACGTTGCCACCTGAGCTTGTCCCTTTTGCAAATGCTTGTATGTTTAATGAACGTTCCTTAATGTCTTTGTTATCTGTTCCAGATGAATTGGTGTTCAAGTTTCTTAACTATAGAGTAACAGCAATGCATAAGAAAGGCGCCAACTTTTTTAATATAAAATGAACGGCATGTATATTTCAGAGTCTTATGTATAATTTTTATTACTTCACAATGTTTTGATGATAACAAAACTTCAAGACTATGGAGGAAGAAATCAATTTGGCAAGCAAGCGACAAATCCTGCAGAAAAAGCGTAGTGTTGAAACGGGGAGTAAATTGATTTATGGCTTACATAAATCCTGTGTTTGTTGAGGTCTATTGGTATGGTTTTGTTATAACTCCTCCGCCCTTGTTTTGCATGTTAACTCCTCCTTACCTTTTATACAGTGAACCAATGACTATTATGCATCTTTTAGTCTTGATTGTATGAAGATTTATGCACTTGTTGGCTATTATGCATCTTTAGTCTTGATTAACAAAACCACATCAATCTTCATACAAGACTAAAGACTAAAGACTTGTTGGCTATTATTATAATCAAGACTAAAGATGCATAATAGCCAACAAGTGCATAAATCTTCATACAATCAAGACTAAAAGATGCATAATAGTCATTGGTTCACTGTATAAAAGGTAAGGAGGAGTTAACATGCAAAACAAGGGCGGAGGAGTTATAACAAAACCATACCAATAGACCTCAACAAACACAGGATTTATGTAAGCCATAAATCAATTTACTCCCCGTTTCAACACTACGCTTTTTCTGCAGGATTTGTCGCTTGCTTGCCAAATTGATTTCTTCCTCCATAGTCTTGAAGTTTTGTTATCATCAAAACATTGTGAAGTAATAAAAATTATACATAAGACTCTGAAATATACATGCCGTTCATTTTATATTAAAAAAGTTGGCGCCTTTCTTATGCATTGCTGTTACTCTATAGTTAAGAAACTTGAACACCAATTCATCTGGAACAGATAACAAAGACATTAAGGAACGTTCATTAAACATACAAGCATTTGCAAAAGGGACAAGCTCAGGTGGCAACGTGATTCTTTTCAGCTTTTCACGGGCTTCTTTGTAAAGCCTCTTGGGGTCATGCATTGGAGTCCCCACAGAATTCTCCTCCAGAGAACTCTCCACCTGGCTATTGGCCTCCGTCTCACTGGTGGCCTGGCTACTAGTGGAAGCTCCAAATGTCCCTCTTCTGAATTTGATGTGTCTAAATACATAAAGGAATTTATTCCAGTCTGCATCACTCAAAGAAGCCTGTAAACTTCTCACACTTGGAATACCCTTCTCCTACATTTGAAAGCAGCAGGTTGAAAGCAGTTATCTTATTGATCTTTGATGGATATATATAACAGAACGGCAAAAATAATTTAAGGTCCTGTTTATGAGAAAGTACGTTCTAAGTGATTAAAGCAAAACTAGTCCCTCACAATCTATTCAAACACTAGATACAAAAACTAGAAATGAAACCACCCACAAAACTTAACTTTTGAGTTACTCAAAATAGTTAAATCAACTTACACAGTAAAGATTTAAATAGGTTGAAAGCGGTTATCTTATTGATATTTGATGAATATATGTAACATAACAACAAATACTAGTTTTTATAGAGGACTTAGTCTGATAAGCAGAGAAATCATATTTGAGAGATTTATAGCAAATTACGTACTAAATGATTAAAGCAGAACTAGTCCCTCTCAATTCAAGAACTAGATACAAAATCCAGAAATGAAACCACTCACAAGACTTAACTTTTGGGTTACTCAAGACAGTTAAATCAACTTACCCGGTACTTATAAACATGTTTCAATAACTTCATCTGTGCTTTTATATGCGTGTCATCAAAAGAAGTGTTGGATTTATGATTGACCTGGTCCGCAAGCTTATTGCTTCCTGGATCAACCCATATCATTCCCTTTTTGAGCCTGTTTTCGAGTACTTCCAACAAACTTTTTATTTCATTATGTCCCCATTTTATATTGGACCGAGTAGGAGTACCAGAAGTCATCTAAAAATACAAATGGAAATGGATGAGATATCAAAGCAAATGAATGTTGTTCCTTGAGAAAAATTTAGCATTTCATTACTTGTAACATCTTAGTTTTTATTCCTAGAATTTAAATAATTTTTGGAAGAAATTATTCATGGTAAATGGAATATCACCATACAATAATTAACTAAAAGAAATTTATGCAAAATATAATTCGTGAGGATAGGGGAGATTATAAAATATTAATGAACTAGGAATAAAAGCAAAATGAAAAGAAAAGAATTGAAAAAAGAAAAAGAGAAACTGGAACAGAATTTGAGCTTCAAGCAAATGTTGAGTTTTCACAAAATTGTAAAGCTATTTTAGTAGTCAATTTCTATGGGGTTAGATTTGATTATTGGTTGTCATGAGGATTTAAAAATTTAATTTCTATTTCAAAATTTTGGGGTTTTTGATATACATATATATACATACGCACGTATATATACATATGATATTTTTACCGATTAATTTAAATTAAATTTGATGGTTTAAGTTTGAGATTTACCGCTTGGATGGGAAGAAAAGTAGGGGAAAAAGAAAATGGGAAGAGAGAAAATGAAGAGAAGAGAAAAGTAGGAAAAAAAACATTATCACTCTCCTTGTTTGGTTGGGTGGAAGAAAACTGGAAAGAAAGAAAATGAACAAATATCTTATGACAAAAATACCCTTACTTGAAATAATCATATTTAAAATTAAAGTAAGTATCACAATCAAAAAAACATTTTAATACTAACATCATCAAATAATTTAAAATGATACAGATATATTTAAAAACCAAATAATTTAACAAAAAATGTTTTCAAGGTAAAAAATAAAAACTGGACAATTTTTTCAAGGGAGAATCCTCAAAAAGGACTTAAAAATTGAGAAATGACAAATCAGGTATTTCCCAAGAAAAAAGTTGGGAATTGCTTATCACGTTTCGACATTTTCTAATCAACTTTTAGTATAAAACTTGATTTGTCATTTCCCAATTTCCAAGTTCTTTTTTAGGGATTCTGTAACACCCCAAACTTTATTCCCCATTATGCCTTGTAAACATTTATGGCATTTAATGAAATGGAAGGGTGAATTTTGGAGAATGTGATTATGGTGTCAGTGAGATTTCTTCTAAGGCAGTGAGTTTTGTCACGTGATTTTGGAAGATCACATGATGTTCAAAAATTATGAAATTTCACAGGGTGAAAATATACATCCTAAGCTTTAATTTGATAGGTAATGGGCAATTTTTGGAGATGTATACAAAAAATTATGAATTTTTGAAGTTTACCCAGTGAAACTGGAGATTTTCTGGAACATGGTCCAAAGATTTGAAATATGGGGATGTTAAGCTTCCAATTGGCTAAAGGCTATATTTTTCCCTGAAACTAGACTCAATAAGAGTTCTATAGCCTTTGGAATCAATCCAATTAGATGTCTATAAATTTAGTTAGGATTTTTCAAAATTTGGGTAGAAAATCTACCAGAAATGCCACAAATCTGAAAATGGAAAAATTTGTGATGGCAAATGATGTAATTTTGAGACATTCCTACCAGCCTATTAGGCCTCTCATATAGGATGTGGGACGTGAAAGTGGGCTGACCAAGGAGGAGTTTAAATCAAATGGGGCTTTATGACAACATTTCATGTAGGTAAGCTCTAGTCATCAAGTGCCATAAAAGTCAACTTTCTGCTAATTAAATAATTAGGGCAAGAAAAGAGGGTATTTTAAAAACTTCATCCCCTTCATCTTTTTTCTCATTCACGTCAACCCCATGGGGAGAGAGAGAGAGAGAGAGAGAGCTTGAAGGTTTGAAGAGAGAGGAGCAAATCTTAAGGTAAGGGTGATTTCCTCTTGGATGTGGCTTCCAAATTGTGTAATTCCTTCTTCAAGTTACCTTTCTCCATGATTCCGCGTGTTTAGCAAGAAAATTTCAAGGTTTATGGAGGAGGAGGGTTTAGCTAGAGCAAGAAGAAAACGAATGTGACTTCCTAAACTTCAAATTATTATTGTTGTTACTACTGTGGAAGGTTTAATCAGTGAATTTCTGATTGATCCGATGCGAATGTAAAATTTGAGAAATGTTCAACCCTGGACGTTATACTGCCCAACTTGAGTCTAAATCATGTTGGGAATGTAATTAAATAGTTAATAAAATAATTAGAAGTAGGAAAGAGCACGTCTGCAGAGTCAAAATTTGAAAACCCCAATTTTTTCTGAAGAATCTTAGAGTTGGATTTTTGATAATTTGATGATTTCATGGTGTGCAAGAGGGAAAATTAGATGGGATTACATTTGAACAGTTTTCTAAAACGCTCTAAAAAACATAATGACCAAAACGCCCCCAAAATCCTAAACTAGGGACTGGCAAGGGCATTTTTGTCTTTTGACAGTGAATTTGGTAATTCCGAGGCCGGAAATGGTTTCCTTGGGCAAAAATATGTCAGAATAGCCAGGGTCAAAATTTCAGAAAAAGTACGATCGGACCAAGTAAGTCGGGGCTGGGCTGAGTCCCAGGAGCATTTTGGTAATTTTGCACTATAGACTCTTATAACCACAAAAAACATTTTGGAAGTGTCTAAAGTGATACATGAGTGGATTTTAACATAATTCTTGTACATTTGGTATTTTAAGTCTTGGCAGTAGCCCAAGCCGAATATAAGATTGGATAGACAGTGGAACAACCAGAGGATTAGGGAAGGCCGATTAAGGTAGGGAACTCACCTCTCCTGCATCTATTTGATATTTGTGTTGGTATATGTATTAATGCATGTTATTGTTTTGTTTGATTATGTGAAATATATAAAAATGATTGAAGCTCTGTTTCTATTTATACTATGGCCATAAATATATTGTTTAAAATATTGAGCACGCAGATATGTCATTGTATTAGCATGAGTTTATGTAATGCAAGCATGTCATGCATTAAACACTTATCCTGCATGCATATTGGCACTGTTTCCTACTACCTCCGGTCCTAAATATAGGACATAGTTTATAGTGTAAATTGTACTACAAACTATGTCCTATATTTAGGACCGGAGGGAGTACTAAGATTATCTTGAATCTCGTTCTCCCCTACCAACAATTTAGACAGGTGAAGACATAAGGTATGCTGAGAACAAAGAAGAAAACCGTACGAGCGGAACGCAGTGGTGTAACAAAGACAGAAAGATATCTACGTATCACTGGAACGGGTTTTAACACCTTAGTAGCCCTGTGCAGCTACATAATTTGTAATTTTTATATACAATCTCTATGGAAAATTTTTGTAATCATGCACATATTATCAGTATATTTATGTTATTCTTGTGTTGCTCACCGAATTACACATTGCTACTCTGATTAAGATCGATAATAAGTGGTATATAAGGTGGGGTCTTACAGATTCTCCCTTTTTTCAAACTAAGTATAATAAAAAAAGATAAATAAATTATACATTATTAACAACTAATTAAAAATCAAATATACAAATGAAAGAATTAAAGTGTAATATAAAAAAAATAAAAACATATTTTAAAAATAAATATACATAAAAGGTTGAACATTATTTTCCATAGCTTACATTTTCTATTATTTTAAAGATGAGTTAAAATTACGTACTCAAGGAAAGGATTTTTTTACATTACTAATGCATCCAAACACATTATGATACAGCACTTCTTTTAGCCATAGAAAAGGAAAGAAAATAATAAAGGGAAAAATGTGTAGGAAACAGACATAGAATGACTATTTTTTCACTTACCTGGTCGAATGTCCGCCAAATTTGCTCTTGACGAAGACCAGATGTCGAGATGGGCCAACTACGAGACCTCTTTCTTCCCATTCAATAAGTCTCCCTTATATCAAGAAAAATTAATAATTACTACAACAAATTAATCTCATCAATGAAATTGCAATGTGTACACCAAGAACCAGTCGAATTTCTTGTGATGCTATACTTTCTAGAAACCAAGCAAGCATACCCATACCGCCAGGCATCCTCTAGCATTTCATTTCGTTATATTCAATTAAATTTAAAAGCTCACATCAACCACTATTTTAGGTGTAATTAACACCCTAAAAATAGATAAAATTAACAAAATCAATATAAGTGGCCCCACAAAATATCACTTTCAGACATTCTTGCCCTGTCCCCCCCTCTCTGGTGAAACTTAGTGTATGTTTGGGATAGCGGTAAAAAAATTGACTTATTTTAAATCTGACTTATTAAAAATAACTTTATAAAAAAGCCAGTTTATGTAATATGATTTATGTTTAGATGAGCAATTAAATAAGTTTTTTTATATAAGTCAAAATTTATTTGGATTAGCGATTGCATAAGTGTTTTTTCAAAAAAAAATTAATTCAAAACACAAGTGTGGGCACCTTAAAAAATGCCATGTGCAATATTATCACTATCCACCTTAAAAAACATGCCCCAGCATCTCAACCAACATACATGTCATGTGCAATTGTTTCATGCGCATAGGAACTAGCAAACCAGTAAATGGTGACAACTTTGCCTTTTGTTATCTTCCTTAATAAATTCTCATATGCCAAACAAAACAACTCCTCCAACCTGGTCTGTGGTTCTAGGGGTCGGTCTGGTTAGATGGTGCAAAAATCACACCAATCCTCTTTCTCTGCATCTAGAGCATTATAAACCACTGCATATGTTTGCTTCTATAATATCCTTTGGTTTATGAAATTAAATTTAATTTAAGGAATCTCAAGTGTAAATGCCCATATAATAAGCAGTTGGCATAGCAGTTCTAAGAAGCATAACGCACGGACACTATGCATATATGGCTCAAGAACGCTCACATCGGTATTTCAAAACAATAAAACAGAACAATCCAAAGCTCAACTTATCAAAACAAAGGACCAATCAAAACTAAGAAATTCATGGCAAACCACAGGCAGAGCATCAAAAACGGCTGAAGCTATCACTCACCGCTGGCTGCAGACTTAGGACCACCCACGGCTGAAGACGTCGGTTTTCGAGCTCGTTCTTCACACTGACACCTGAAGCAAACCACGGGCAGGTTCGATCACTTGTGGCCACCGAGAGAGGGAAGATGGAGACAGAGGGAGCAGGGGACGACGGACCTGTGCAACAGAACGAAGATGAAGCTAGATCGAAGATGCAGCTAGATCGAAGATGAAGATGAAGGCCCTGTTGAGGTTGAAGCACGTCTGGCCGCCGAGAGAGGGCAGATGAAGACAAATCCGAGCCGGCAAAGCAGCTGTGGGACAGATCCGATGAAGATGCAGCGCCGTTCAGCTACAACCAGGTGTTCGCCGCCGAGACTGGGAAGACGAAGACAGAGCTCCAATGGCGCCCGTGGCCGCCAAGAGAGAGAGGGAGAGAACGATGGAATCGTTCGACCGGAGCTGAGGGCGGCAGTGAGGCACACAGAATCGGTGGAGGGACAGCAGATTTTTGCTTTTTCCAATGGAGGCACACCAGATGCAGGGCAATTGATAAGACATATGAAATAAATAGGAACCTGTGGCTTATTTGGAAAGCTGGTCTAAAATACATAAGCCCAGTTTTTGCTCAAAATCGTGCGTCTTGGGCCCTAAAACTCAATGCCAAACACTCACTAATATTAGGGGTAAAAGCCATGTTGCAAAATTTATATTATGGATATCAAAAGTGGGGCTTCTGTTAAACTTATTTGCATGACCAATTTTACATTATTATATATGTATATATATAAAAATAATCTCAATTAAATCCATTTTTTTTGTTCAAACAATTAAATCCAATTGAAATGGTCAAAATCAAAATTAGGTCTACATTTTTAATAAATTCTTAATGAGGCTTAGAGGCTTAATTAAGGATTTCTGGATGTTGTTAAAAAACCATCATGCCTTTATTGTTCTAAATAAAAATTGAAGATAGTTGAAAAGAAAAAAAATGATTTCTAAATTAGGCATAATCTAATATAAATTAATTAATAATTATCCAATATAATTGGTGCACATTTGTTATTTTAACTTCTTACATTTAGCATATTTTTTTTTAAAATATGATCATTTATTTATATACTTATATCTAATATAAATGATGATATACTTCAATCATTGGTGCAACATCTACAAGAAAAAAAATCCCTTATGATATTCATTATAGCTTCTTCCCTTTAACCAAACTTAATTACTACTTTCTTCACATAAAATAATTCAACAACTAATTTAGAATCTTTTGCTTCATTGTCCGCAGACCTGAATAAATAAAATGAAATCAAATTTGTGTGGGACCAAAAATAATATGCAAAATACATAATCAATATTTAACCAAACTTGATCACTTCAGATAGACTTTATCAGAATTTTCCCTATATATATTGTGCTAATTATTAGAAAAAATTAAAATTATAAAAAGGTGAAAAAAATTAACCCTAAAATACATAAATAAATATATTAAAAATGCATATAAATTAAAAAAATCATAGAAATGCAAAGTTTTTTACCGGGCTTTCTTTGTTTGTTTGTTTTTTTTTTGCCATCTTTTATCAGGCTTTTAGACAACGCTTTCCTCATAGTTGGTTGTCTTATAAAAGAAGATATTCAGGAATTAAAACAAAAAATAGACGGATGCGAAAAGCGGTATGGAAGCAATGAATACAATAGCTTATTTGTCTACAAATCTATAAAGAAAAAGCTGATAGATTGAGACAGTATAGGGTGGAAGAAGTGGGAGATTCAAGAAAATGGAGATCAAAGGACAAAGCAAAGTATCTCCTGCCTGATAATAGATCTAAATATGAATGAAGCTGAAGAAGGTACCGGTATGAAACTAAAGAGGAATCTGGGTATTCTAGGTTAAAGGAAAGTTTAAATCTTACCAAGAAAATACCACAAGACTATCGGTTGAAGAGGAAAGAGAGGCTGGAACCGCAAGCAGAGCAGAGTAGAGCATATTGAAGACGCGGTCTGAGGCTGCAGAGTTGGAAAGTTAGAACATTGAGGTGACAATTGTACCCCCTAACCAGAAATAAAAACCCATTTTACCAGTTACACACACTATCCTATATTTCTTATGAACATCATTTGGGGCGTTGTCTTTGTGAATTAATCCTTAGAAATACCCATGTGACAGGTTACCAAACACTGGAACAACGTTGCAAGAGTCTTCAAGAGACAATTGATTGGCAACTTATTAATTAACTGCGGCTAAGAGTAGTAAACCATCCTGTATAAACATCTTTTAATAAACTAAAATTTATACAGATTAGAAATCCTAGGATTAGGTGATGAAATTGAAAGGGGGTAATTAAATAAGCACAAAAGACGTTTGGTATGATGAAGCTGAAAGAATCTTGGAAATTTGAGTACCCAACAGATGTACACAAATTACAACTAGTATTTTATAACTTAAACTAGAATGGTAAGAGAAGCAATATAAAAGATGTAACTAGAAATGGTTAGAGTACCCAACAGAAGTACACAAATTAAAAGAACTGGATAACCACAATAAAGGGGCTTAATGTAGTTGGCCGTGGATCAATGTACAATAAAGTAAGTAACTAGCTAACTTAGACAATGCTATTAAACCGCAAGAAAGAATGAACAAGCTAAGGCTAAAAGCAGCAAATTATACAACCAATTTGGTTACGTGCACCAGAAATGTTACCATAAAAACTCTATTTTTTGTTTGTTTCCCCAGAACAGGTTCCTTAGAAATCGTTTCTGACATGAAAAACTGTTTATGTTTGTTCTTGATAAAATTTGGGCCTAGAGCCTTCACCTAATAAAAGCCATGTTTCTGGCAAGTTATTATATGAGAGCAATCAAATTAGAAGATCATTTCATGTTTCTAAATTATATAGACAGCAATCAAACTAATGGATTATTCTATGAAGTCCACATAAGAGCTTTGATCAACCTCTTGACCAAAACTAGCCTTTAAATACTTCATTCGTGTCTTCTTCAGGATATCCAAGCAGTGACTCATGAATTCAATCCCGAGCAACTTTCACTGCCTGCTTAAGCATATCGCCACCATTAGATTATAATGGAATGGAGTAAAAAAATTAAGCAACTTACTAACATGACATAACCTGAAGCTGAAGATGGTGCAGCTTCATGGATTACACTTTCTGGTGTCTGTTTCACAGATGAGGAGGGTTGCAATTGCCCACCAAAGTATTTAACAATTGAATGTGTTCCCTAGCACTAATGCAGTTCAAAAAACAACTTCTAAATATAATTGTTCAACAAAACTGTTCTGTTCCACCCAACAAACTAAACCATTTTTAGTAACTAAACTAACGTATGGTATTTTGCTGAACTACACTTGATATTTACTACTCTTATTTTAAAAATTATACAAAATTCCGTTGACATTTGATATAAACAGCAAAAACTTACTTTCATATAGGCATTAGTGGAAAAAAGACTTTTTAGACTGGTTAAAAAAGACGTTTTAGACCGATTGTAAATTAGATCTTGTTACATCCGGTTTAAAAAGTCTGTTACTTTTAAGACCGATTGTTAGAATAGGTCTAAAAAATATTTTTTAGACTGGTTGTGCCCTAAAAAATATGATTTTTAAGACTGGTTGTGGCCACTTAAAAGAAATATAACACAGTCACCTGCTATATATATATAAACTTGACTTGAATATTTTCTTTATAAAAAAATGTCTTTGTAATTTTACTTAAAATTGCATAAATAATTTCTTCAAACTACTAAAATTTGATTCGAATAAGGGCTGCTGCTATTATTATTATTATTATTATTATTATAATATAAATAAACTCATAATCTCCCGGTACATCTTTTATATCACGAGGGTATAACCTATAAGATGCAAACTTCAAATCGGACCATTGATGCTTGAATAGCCTGGGTTCAAACACACGAGCAAGTCTCACTTGCTTTTAGCATAACGGGGTTTAGGCTAATAAAACAGGGTAATTAAAAACAATTCGTAAGTTATTAGTTAAAAGACAAATTTAATTAGATTAAGCAAGTTAATTAAGTTGATTAATATGATGTATATTTTTTAAAACATCCCAATTATCTTCTTTAATACTCTCATTCCTTCTCTTCTTTGGTTGTTGTCAAGGGAATACCAATAGGAGTAAATTAGAAAAATATTGACAACTAAAAAATTATATCTTATAATTAGTACAAGCTGTGCAGCTTCTCTTATTTTTGCTGTTCATATGAACAGTACCGGCTCTATGAACGGTGCTGCTTGTCCACGTGGCCCCATGCTTACTCTTTTTCTGTAAGATGATTTCAAATTTTAAAATTCCCATCCATTTGAAATTCCTATTCCCTCTCGTTTCTTTTCATCTCAATAATATCCAATAGGACTTTTCCTTCTTTATTTATTACTAGGAGAGGAGCTCCTTTTATATACTAGGAGAGAGGAGGAAAGAAATAAGAGACACAAATTTCCTTGAGAATGCTCTTGCAAAATGAATGGGACACGAAACGGGGAAGGACAAGTTTTCACTAAAAAGGTGGATCCACACTATATGGTGTTGTGCCCCGATCCTATTTATAAATCCCTTTTAACTAAATTTCACATGCCGAGAAAATATAGCTAACTCAATAATTATGGAGTAAATTTCTAACTTTGCTCTCATTTATGAATGGATATTATTTTTAATTATTTTCTCTCTCTCAATCTTTAATAGGGCAAAATTATCATAATCTCATTTACTACCTTAAAATTGGACTTATAAATAAGACCAAATTTTTTTAATCAAAAAGATTTATAAATTGGATTTATAAATAGAGAATATAAATGGCTGGGTGGCTTACAACTTTGAAAGAAGGGTTTTTACTAATGAAGGCCTTCTCTTGTGTAACGCCCATGTGCTACCGCAGTGGATTCAATTATTGGTGTCCTCTTCCGCCACTGCTCTGGATAACGTGTCTCAACCACATTTTACCGACAAGATAGGGGTGGGGGGCCTTGTACCAAAGGATGAGAAAGCAAAAGAAAAAATTAAAGAAAGCACTCTCAAGTTAAGAGGCCATATTTGTCCAAAAAAAAAAGTTAAGAGGCCATATATCTGTATTACTCCCAAATAGTTTGTACATCTGATGTGAGGGAGATCAGTTGAGCAAAGAGAGAAAGGATAGAGGAGAGAGATTAAGGTTATAAAGAGAAAAGAGGAAGAGAGTAAAAATTGAGGTGCTAACGTATTTAGAACTGGTATTTTATTTTTAATAAAATATTATATATTATATTATTTAAATTTTTAAATCTGAAGTCCAATATGAGGCTGAAGGAAAACTACAGCAAATTGAAAATTTGACCGACATATTAGCTAGTGTTTTGTTTGGTTGCTCTCACTTTTCAATGCAATCCCCCATCATCTTTAACTTAAATTGCGTTTAAGAATCCAATCTACCATCAAACTCGTCTGTCTTTTATTTATCTTTCCTTTTTCCTATTAAACAATACATTTTGAGTAGGATGATGATTCAACATTTGTTGATTTTATTGAACTTTTTTTTTCTTGATTTGACAATGTTTAGTAACTCAATGTAAACTTCATAAAAACTTGTGTTAAATATGATAAACTATAAATAATTTCAATTTTTTAAGTTCAAATATTATAAATTTAATTGTTTCTTTTTCTAGATTTTATAATTTAGTTATATATATATTTAATAACTATTTTTTGATGAAGCATTGCCCAGAGGTCCATGATTCTTGTCCAACTTTGTCCACCTTTACGCGCACTTGCCACGCCCTTATCCAACAATAGAGAAGCAGTTTTTTGCAAAATAAAACATGATCTGATGAACATTTTCTTCTCTCCACATGCTTTCTTTTGGAACAGCCTATAATTACCTTAATTGAATTGCCCATGAGATTTGTAATCATTTGCTGAAACCTTCCTGGATCACCCACTAGCTGTTCAAGAACCTTATCTGAGATATACATTGCCAACTGTACCCCCAAAAAATAAACCAGGAAGAGCCAATTATAATTATACGTGCACATTTTATAATTAACAACATGAAGAAAGTTCAACCACATAAATCAAGAAAAGTTACCTTTACTCCTTTCTCTTGAGATTTCTCAGAGAATAGTGACAACACATCATCCAAAACAGCTCGGATGTCAAATAGCACTGCCTCAAGCTCAAACTTACCAGATTCAATCTTTGTCTGGTCCAAAACCTCATTTATAAGTGACACTAGAGCTTTTACACTACCCTGTGTTGTTCTGACATATTTTTTGTGTTACATCTAAATCTATGTCCATAAGCATATGCAACATTCTTGAATGTTCAATTTTAGAGTGAGGCCAATACTCAGAGCAGAAGCTTTCATTTGTGCAATGTTGTGTGTGTGTAACCTTGACAATTTAAGACAAGTCTAAAACAAAGTTTTCAGCTACTTACCAAGAACACCATCCATTGATCCAAAGGATTCTATGAACAACACTAATTATCTGGTGGCTGGGGCTCCAATTGGCATCAGAGCTTCGATGGTTGACCACCGAAGGTAGCTCCAACTTGGTAACTGTCAATGAATGGTTGCTAGTGCTCTGGCGATGTTTACACTTTTTTTTTTGATAAAAAAAATAAAGCAATGGCATTATTGCCATTATGCCCATAAAACTTATTTTTGTTTTAGTCCATAGGCTATAATGAAGTTTCATATTTTTTTAAAGATTGATTAAAATGAAATTAGTTCCTCCCCTTGGGTTAAGTGAAATTCTCCCTTTGAATCCCATCTATATTTATCAAAAAATAAAAAAGACAAGAGGGTAATTGCAGGGAAGAGAAGGACATGGATTTTCAATAGGGCATGTCATGCACTGTAATTGCAGTGCACCTGTTTTTCCTTTTACCTTTGCCCAAGGCTGTGTCTTATTGTTATGTCTCCTTCATGGTTAGTTTCACATGCATTCATTGCTATTGATGATGCTTTCAGGTTCCCTGTACGCACATAATAGAAAATTGGTGCAGCCGTACGCATCCTCTAATAACAACTTCAATAATATACGAGATCAATTAGATCCTTTTTCTAACTTATATGGACATAACCTAATCATTAAATAATTTTTCAAACTTCCATATAATTAAAATCATATCGAACTCTAACTCAAATATCAAATAATAACTCATAATTTTATATAATTCAAAATCCGTAAAACTAAATCAATTAAAATTTCAATCATACCTCAAATAACCTAAATAAGTTGTTTAACCCAAATTTAACGGGCAAAAAGTCCAAAAAGAAATAATTTATAATGTTTTTAAGACAAACTCATTATAAAACCATAAGATAATCAAATAATAAATCCAATCCAATTAAATTAGTTATTTGTATTCCTCAACCTATATACAGTCATCTATTGTCAGAATTTAAAAGTTTCCCAAAACTCTAACCTCAAAATTCTGACTAATTAGTATAATATCACCACATATAAAAAGATAAAAATACGTAAAATAATTTTTATGAAAAATATTTGATAAAAAGATGATTTTAAATGCCAAAATTATCTGAAAAGTTTGAAAGCTCACGTGAAAGTGACGATGGAGTGATGGACACAGAATAGCAGCCTCCTATCGTCATTGCAAGATGAAAACTGAAGTGGTGAATTAAAGTGGCGGGGTGGGGTATTTAAAAAAAGAAAGGGTTAAGCTCATTTAATACTTTGAAGCATATTTCTCCTCAATGTATTTAATATCTTAAAGTATTTTGTAGAAAGGGTTAAGCTCATTTAATACTTTGAAGCATATTTCTCCTCAATGTATTTAATATCTTAAAGTATTTTGTAGTTCATTAAACATGTTTAAATATTTTTTTTAAATACATATAGTATCCTAAATATTCTTTTGTGTGCTAAGAGTTAGATACTGGGTTGTACTGAAAAAATATATTAAGGTACTAAGTGGTCCAAAAATCATTTTAGGATGTTGAGTGGTGTTGAAAAAATATTTTAGGCTCTTGGATGGTACTATAATAGTCTCTCTGTTTGTTTTTATAAGGTAAACTTTTTTGGTATATCATGTTTCTTTTTGATATATCAAAAATTCAAAACTCATATTTTAACACTGTTGGGAAGCCGTGATAATTTTTTTGAAATTTTTTGTGTAGATAATTAGACAATAAAATACACGCATGCTTTGCAGTGTGCATAGTAAAAGCAAAGAATCTAAAATCACTATTTTCTCCAGATTTGTTCACTTCAAATGTGGCTTTTTCAAATTTAAAGGATTTGGTTTTGGGAAGATTCAACTCATTATTTTCTTGTAAAAAGCCACATCTGGTAGGGGTTTAAAATTCTTCAGCCCTAATATTATTAAAAAAAAGTTGTGGAAGGGAGGATGAGGAGAAAAAACTGGACGGTGATGACTAATGAAAAAGTAGGAAAGATAAAAGCAGGAAGAAGAGCAACAAAAACAGTAAGCCATGAGGCAGAGATGTGTGAGAGGAGGGAGAAATTATGAGTGATTTTCAATTAAAATTAGCAATATATTTGTACAACTTGAAATTTTTTTGCTGTTCCACTTCAACGGCCTAGACTTGGAGTTTTTTGTTCAAGGTCCGGGCAAGTCTTGGCAGCCTTGGACAAGGTGGTTGCAAGGTTTGGCAACCTTGGAAATGGTCCGGCCAAGGTTTGGCACACTTGAGCAGGGTCCGGGCAAGTCCTGCCACGTCCAGGACTTGTTTTGGCACGTCTAGGACTGGTTCTGGCAGGTTCAGGACTTAATCAGGATGTGCCCGGGCAAGGTTCTGTGTAGTGCAAAAACTTCACCCCGTACCAAAATGAAATCTACTCGTTACATTTTCGATTTTTTTATTGCTTCCCCCCTTTCTAAGCCCAATGCAACTTTCTGGGGGGTCCGGGCAAGGATTTGCAACAGTCGGATTTTTGGTGGCATGGGTTGGAAACCTTGTTCGGGGTCCGAGCAAGTCTTGGCAGCCTTGGGCAAGGTGGTGGCAAGGTTTGACAGCCTTGGAAAGGGTCCGGGCAAGGTTGGCACACTTAGGCAGGTTCGGTCAAGTCCTACCACATCCAGGACTTGTTCTGGCACGTCCAGGACTGGTCTTGGCAGGTTCAGGACTTAATCAGGACGTGACCGGGCAAGGTTCTGCACAGTGCAAAAACTTCACCCACGTACCAAAATGAAATCTACTCGTTACATTATTGATTTTTTTATTGCATCCCCTCTTTCTAAGCCCAATATAACTTTCTAGGGGGTGCGGGCAAGGATTTGCAACAGTCAGATTTTTGGTGGCATGGGTTGGCAACCTTGTTAGGGTCTGGGCAAGTCGTGGCAGCCTTGGGCATGGTCGAGGCAAGGTTTGGTAGCCTTGGAAAGGGTCCAGGAAAAGTTTGGCACACTTGGGCATGGTTTGGGCAAGTCCTAGCAGGTCCAGGACTTGTTCTGGCACGTTCAGGACTTACTCAAGACTTGCCCGGGCAAGGTTCTGCGCAGTGCAAAAACTTCACCCCCATACGAAAATGGAATCTACTTATTACATTTCTGATTTTTTTGTTGCATCCCCCCTTTCTAAGCCTAATGCAACTTTCTAGGGGGTCCGGGCAAGGATTTACAATAGTTGGATTTTTAGTGGCATGGGTTGGAAACCTTGTTTGGGGTCCGGGCAAGTCTTGATAGCCTTGGGCAAGGTCGTGGCAAGGTTTTGTAGCCTTGCAAAGGGTCCGGGCAAGGTTTGGCACACTTGGGCAGGGTCCGGGCAAGTCCTCTCAGCTCCAGGACTTGTTCTGGCACGTCCAGGATTGGTCCTGGAAGATTCAGGACTTACTCAGGATGTGCCCGAGCAAGGTTCTGCGCAGTACAAAAAAGTTAACCCCCGTACCAAAATGAATTCTACTCGTTACATTTTTTATTTTTTTGTTGCATCCCCGCTTTCTAAGCCCTATGCAACTTTCTTGGGGGTCCGGGCAAGGATCTGCAACTGTCGGATTTCTGGTGGCCTGAGTTGGAAACCTTGTTCGGGGTCCGGGCAAGTCTTTGCAGCCTTGGGCAAGGTGGTGGTAAGGTTTGGCAGCCTTGGAAAGGGTCCGGGCAAGGTTGGCACATTTGGGTAGGGTCCAGGCAAGTCCTGCCACGTCCAGGACTTGTTCTGGCACGTCCAGGATTGGTCCTGGGAGGTTCAGGACTTAATCAGGACGTTCCCAGGCAAGGTTCTACGAGTGCAAAAACTTCACCCATGTACCAAAATGAAATCTACTCGTTACATTATCGATTTTTTATTTCATCCCCTTTTTCTAAGCCCAATATAACTTTCTAGGGTGTCCGGGCAAGGATTTGCAACAGTCGGATTTTTGGTGGCATGGGTTGGCAACCTTGTTCGGGGTTCAGGCAAGTCTTGGCAGCCTTGGGTATGGTCATGCCAAGGTTTGGTAGCCTTGGAAAGGGTTCGGGCAAGGTTTGGCATGGTCTGGGCAAGTCCTGGCAGGTCCAGGACTTATTCTGGCACGTTCAGGACTTGCCCGGTCAAGGTTCTGCGCAGTGCAAAAACTTCACCACCATACCAAAATGAAATCTATATTAGATCTCATGTTTTGATGATAACAAAAGAATGGTTTGAAAAGGAAATGATTAATAAACAAGTTTGAACAAAGTAATGATAGGAACAAGCATCACTTGAAGTAAGCATTGGACTAATGAAGAAAGACCAAGAGAAAATGCTGAAGAACTTGATCAGAAGCAAGTTTTCTAAGGCATTACTCGAGGAGCTACTCGAGGAATGAGACAAAACTTGAAGTAACCAGAGACAACTTCCAGTAACCTGCCATTGTTACTCGAGTAGGTACTCGAGTAATAGTGCAAAAAGTTTCAAGGTACTCTCGGCCTGCTAATGTTACTCGAGGAGATACTCGAGTAACTAGGTAAAAACTTGGAGTTGCTCTCGGCCTGCCAATGTTACTCGAGGCGTTACTCGAGTAACCATGTGAAAAACTTCCAGTTGCCTTCCAGTTGCCAATGATACTCAAGGAGCTACTTGAGTAACTCTATTTCTGAAAATGTGGAGCTCTCGGTACTTAGTACTACTGCTAATGTTACTGAGGAGCTACTCGAGTAACTCAATAAGGTAAGTTAAAACTTGAAGGTGGTACCCGGTTAACTTGATTTCTCTTTATCTCATTTTCCTCGAGTCCTTACTCTAGTATGCAAGTATCTAATGTTGTATTATAAGTGGATTCCTCGAGTAAGTACCCGAGTATGCAGAAATAATTTCAAGGTAAACTTCCAGTCATTACCAGGGTAAGTGATGCACAAAAAGTGCAGTTACTCGAGGTGGTACTCGAGTAACCGTTGCACAAATGTGTGAATTACTCGAGTCCATACCCGAGTAACAAGGTAAGTGCTCTCGGCCTTAAAATCCTACCAACATTACTAGAGTAGAGCATCAAGTAACCACAAGTTTATTTGAAGGTTTACTGGAGTTGGTACCCGAGTAACCCATAAAGTTATGAGTGCATTGCTCGAGTAGGTACCCGAGTAAACAGGCATTTCCAAAGGTTTGAAAATTGTTTATTCCATGCACTACCTAAGTATTCTTGTATTTGCTCATTGACTTGAAGTTAATTTAAGATTTCCCGATGATACTCGAGTAAGTACTCGAGTAATCTTCATGTGATACTCGAGTTGCTACTCGAGTAAGCAGACCTAGAAAGTTTGAAATCATTTCAACGGTCATTGTTCTGTTTCCTATTTGATTTACTTTTCATTATATTAGTGTACTTAGCATTTCAATAGGTAAAGAATGATGAGATCTTACCAAATTAGGAAAGTCAAAAGCAATGCTCAAATGTCACCGACCGTCACCTACCATAACGTATGTTTTTCAAAAACTGGAAAAGTCAATAATGGCTGTGCATGCTTCAACGGACATGAAGAAATATGTTCCAGCAATCATTACCTACGTATCTATATATATGTGGACATCTGAACAGAGAAGAACACAAGAATACACTTACGAACGTATCATCAAGTTCATTACTATGTTTTTTTCATTATACTTGTGATTCTATGCTTCAGTGATTCTTATTTACTCTGTAAGAGAGATATTTCATTCAAACTCAATATTTGTTATTGAGGTAACTTAAGGTTGTGGAACCTTGAGTTGGGATTGAATTACAACTTGTAAGGGGGAGCGAGTGTCCAGGTGTAGGAACTTGCTTGTACTGAGGTGCCAAGAACCCACTGAATCTTGGAAGTTATAGTGAAACTCTCAGAGAAGCTCTGAGGACTGGACGTAGGTCAAAGTGGTTGTGGCCGAACCAGTATAAATCCTGGTGTACACTTCGGTGATATTTCTCCTTACTCTTTCCTGTTTTAATTCCACTGTTAAAGTTTTATATTTCCGACGAAATTTTAAGGTCACCCAATTCACCCCCCTCTTGGGTGAAACGCTTGCTCTAACAATCTACTCGTTACATTTTCGATTTTTTGTTGCATCCCCCCTTTCTAATCCTAATGCAACTTTCTAGGGGGTCCGGGCAAGGATTTACCATAGTCGGATTTTTGGTGGCATAGGTTGGCAACCTTGTTGGGTGTCCGAGCAAGTATTGGCAGCCTTGGTAAAGGTCGTGGCAAGGTTTTGTAGCCTCGGAAAGGGTCCGGGCAAGGTTTGGCACACTTGGGCAGGGTCCGGGCAAGTCCTCTCAGGTCCAGGACTGGTCCTGGAAGGTTCAGGACTTACTCAGGACGTGCCCGGGCAAGGATCTGCATAGTGCAAAAGATTTCACCCCCGTACCAAAATGAATTCTACTCGTTATATTTTTGATTTTTTTGTTGCATCCCCCCTTTCTAAGCCTAATACACCTTTCTAGGGGGTTTGGGCAAGGATTTGCAACAGTCGGATATTTGGTGGCATGGGTTGGAAACCTTGTTCGGGGTCCGGGCAAGTCTTGGCAGCCTTGGGCAACGTGGTGGCAAGGTTTGGCAGCCTTGGAAAGGGTCCGGGCAAGGTTGGCACACTTGGGCAGGGTCTGTGCAAGTCCTGTCACGTCCAGGACTCGTTCTGGCACGTCCAGTACTGGTCCTAGCAGGTTTAGGACTTACTCAAGATGTGCCCGGGCAAGGTTCTGCGCAGTGCAAAAACTTCACCCCCGTACCAAAATGAATTCTACTCGTTACAGTTTCAATTTTTTTGTTGCATCCCCATTTCTAAGCCCAATGCAACTTTCTAGGGGGTCCGGGCAAGGATTTGCAACAGTCAGATTTTTGGTCGCATGGGTTGGAAACCTTGTTGGGTGTCCGGGCAAGTATTGGCAGCCTTGGGCAAGGTGGTGGCAAGGTTTGGCAGCCATGGAAAGGGTCTGGGCAAGATTGGTACACTTGGGCAGGGTCCTGGCAAGTCCTGCCACGTCCTTGACTTGTTTTGGATTGGTACTAGCACGTTCAGGATTTAATCAAGACGTGCCCGGGTAAGATTCTACGCAATGCAAAAACTTCACCTACATAACAAAATTAAATCTACTCGTTACATTATCGATTTTTTTTATTGCATCCCCTCTTTCTAAGCCCAATATAACTTTTTAGGGGGTCTGGGCAAGGATTTGCTACAGTCGGAATTTTGGTGGCATGGGTTGGCAACCTTGTTCAGGGTCCGGGCAAGTCTTGGCAGCCTTGGGCAAGGTGGTGGTAAGGTTTGGTAGCCTTGGAAAGGGTCCGGCCAAATCCTGGCACCTCCAGGACTAGTTCTGGCACATCCAATACTTGTCCAGGCTGGTTCAGGACTTCCTCAGGACTTGCCCGGGGAAGGTTTTGCGCAGTGTAAAAATTTGACCCCCGTACCAAAATGAAATCTACTCGTTACATTTTTGAATTTTTTGTTGCATTCCTCCTTTCTAAGCCCAATGCTACTGTCTAGGGTTTCCGGGCAAAGATTTGCAAAAGTTGGATTTTTGGTGGCATGGGTTCGCAACGTTGTTCACGGTCCAACAAGTGTTGGCAGCCTTAGGCAAGGTGGTGGTAAGGTTTGGCAGCCTTGGAAAGGGTCCGGACAAGGTTTGGCACACTTGGGCAAGGTCCGGGTAAATCCTGGCACGTCTAGGACTGGTTCTGGCACATCCAGGACTGGTGCTAGTTGGTTCAGGACTAACTCAGGACTTGCCCGGGCAACGTTCTGCGCAATGTAAAAACTTCATCCCAGTACCAAATTGAAATCTACTCGGTACATTTTTAATTTTTTTGTTGCATCCCCCCTTTCTAAGCCCAATGCAACTTTCTAGGGGGTCCGGGCAAAGATTTGCAACAATCGGATATTTGGTGGCATGGGTAGCAACCTTGTTCGTGGTTCGGGCAAGTCTTGGTAGCCTTGGGCAAGTTGGTGGCAAGGTTTGGCAGCCTTGGAAAGGGTCCGGGCAAGGTTTGGCATACTTGGGTAGGGTCTGGGTAAGTTCTTGCACATCCACGACTGG
>OY725331.1:58295130-58342630 GCA_963242795.1 Inga leiocalycina | reverse complement strand
AAAAGTCAAAGTATGATGAGAATGTGGCTAAAGCTATGGCTGGGATTCTTGAACAACTAGAAAAGGGCCAATCTTCCAAAAAGTCAGAATTGCTAGAAGAAGAAATCACTAAACCTCCAAAGGGGTTCAATGTCAACAAATTGGAGGAATCTCAGAAGTACCTCACACAGTTCTCAAGAAGAAAAGTCTGCAAAACTCACAGTCTGGATCTCAAGGTACTTCAGGAGGTATTGAAGTATGACCCAAGTCCCTTCCTTGAACCTTTTATGCCTTGACTATCAATTAAACTACCTTTTTGCACTAAAATAGTCACTCATTTTTACTGCAATCTAGAAATCCTAGATGAACCTAATAGGACTTCTGTAGAGGAAGAAATTGTTGGAAATTGTGCCCTAAGGGCCAATCATTGTACTTTAAACATTATTATTTTAATGAAATTTCTCCATTCTGTTATCATATTATTTGCATGTTAACTGTGATAATTGTATCCTTGGATAATTCATAAAGATTGTCCTAAAATGTCCCTGGTCGGTCATCTATGCGGGAGCAGAGATGAAACAAGACCAGTATGACTTTGATAAGATATGGAGATACGAATCAAAGTCTTAGGCACTTGTAAGAGTACAAGGTGCTGGACCGACCTACTATGAGAAAGCTACATGGATCAAGTCATAAGCTTTTCTCATGTATAACCACGTCATAATGCCCTTAGACCTGAGGTCATCATGGATTCCTACATGAGAGTTGCTAAGCTTTGAACTAGTCAAAAGTCACTTTTGACCGGGTGATGATAAAGGCTACGATCGGGCTTGGTGGTTTTTCATGTAGAGGAATATGAATGATCAAGATGGAATTTGTCCCTCACATTAGTAGAGAGATATTACTGGGCCCCTCGATGAGTGAGTCTGAGAAATGTATGGCCATACTATGATGAAAGGATTTTCTGTCTCTGTTATCAGGTTACTCAGGAATCGAGAAAGTAATGGTCAGGAACAAGAGGATGACATTTTCCATGCCTTATCCTTGATCGATATATCGTGTGACAAAAGGGACGTGACATGGTTGTATGACAGGTTGCATCGTGATAACGATCTTCATATGAATTGGGTACTCGTAATGTCTTGCTAGAGGCCGCTTGCGAATTTTGGGTTAGTGTAGTTATTGGCCCACTGCCAACTTCATATGGGCCTACAAGATCGCACATAAGAATGGCCCAACACGAGATAATGTTTGATTTAGGGTGGATGAATTTTATATTTATATATATATATATAATATAAAATTCATTAATAATATTATATAGATATATATATATTTTTGAAATATATATCTTATATATATATATTATATTATTATATTTAATAATATTATATAGATATATATATTTTCAAAATATATTATATATATATATGTATGTATATATATATTATATGATATTATTATATTGTGTTGGTTTTAAATTTAATTTATTAAGATATATTAAATTTAATAACTAACATGATAGAGATATAATATCTCAGATTTAATTTATGAAGATAAATTAAATCTAATGGCTCTTTCATTTGATTAAATAAATAGGTTAAAATTAAAATTGTTGGACAGATTTAATTTAAACTGAATTTATTGAATTAGCTCATAAAGATAATTAATTGTTAATTAATTTCAAAATTAATGATGATTAATTTTGAAATTTGAAAATAACTCTCATGGGTTATAAACTTGATAGAGCTGATAGACTCATGGTAGATCAGAATTGAGAGCCGCAAGTTAAACCCTTGGAGACATTAGAAGCGCTAGCACGCAGTCTCGGTTCGAGAGCATTCGTGTGGATACCGGTAGAGGGAGTGGACCTGACGTGTTGGCTCCTAGAGATTGTGAAAACTCTGAATAATAAAAAAGGTATGAATCCTTCCAACTTGGTTTAAACGCCGTTGATAGATCCTCGATTAGGATTGGTGAAATTTTTTTTTTAAATTCTTCCGCTGTGCCTACCAATCCTAACAGAAATGACCACAACAGTTAGAGGCCAGAAAATCCTTATCTCACCCTCTAGGATCAATATTTGGTTAGAAATAGAAAACCCTCCTGATGACATCTGTTCCAAGCTTGAACCTAACCAAATTTTCACTGTCCTTAGACCTGGAGAGCTAGTGGGTCCTCTTAACTTTAATCCGAGTGACATGTGTGACCATCACAGGGTTTTTTGGTATATTTACTCTAGATCCCTTGTGAACAAAGCCAATAACTACACCCATTTCTCTGACTGGGACTATAGGTGGTTTGCTTCTCTACTCCTGAAGGAACAAAAAGATTTGGGAGAATACATCTTCTCTGAGATGAAGAGGTACAGAATAGAGGGTAAAGCAATTACTCATATGCCATATCTTCTCTGAGATGAAGAGGTACAGAATAGAGGGTAAAGCAGCTACTCATATGCCATATCCTCAGATTATTTCTCTTATCCTGAAGAAAAACAAGATATGGTATTTGGAGAATAAAGACCTATTGAGAGGATCACTCCAATTGGAAGAAACCAAATTGGGAAGCTTAATATTGTGATTCCTCTTAAGGGTCCTCTGGAGTCAAGTCCCAAGAAGAAGAAGAAGATAGAGACTGAGACAAGCAAAATAGATGATACACAGTCTTCTGCTCTAGCTGCCACTACTTCTTCACCCTCATTCCTCAATGCCACACTTCAACACTTCATGGAGAATATGCTAAAAGGATTTCATATCGACATTGCAAATACCAATGCCAGTTGATCACTCACATAAATGACAAGATGGCTGAATTGGTTGAGAGAATGGACAAGAGGCACGAGGAGTTATTAGCAGAGCAGCGTGCCCAGGGAGAGACTCTGAAGTTGATTCTGGCAAGATTGGACTCTATGGGTCCTGGACCTTCTGCTGGTCCATCATCTGCTCCTGAGGCATTCTCACCTCTAGAGAACATCTCACCTCCAGAGAACATCCCTTCTGAGCATCATCATACTGAGGTTGAGCCAAATGTCCCTGAGATCTCATTTCCTAAACTTCCAGAGTTTAGCCCACTTGAACCGAGACCCTCTGCACTCAAAATCCCCATTATTCTTCCTAGAGATATCCTATGCTCAGTGGATGATCCTGAAACCAATGAGACTATCCACTGTTGTTGTCTATCAGCCCCCTCCAGTTCCTCCAAGAGATGACATTCATATCCCTCCACTCAATCTTCCTGAACCAGAATCTTCCAGCTCCTCTTCTGATTCTTCTAGTTCAGATGGCTTCTTGGTCCTTCCTATCAAGCCTATATCTGCAGTCAAGCCTTCCAGTCCTCCACTTGATTGATGAAGACAAAAAGGGGGAGAAGAGCTTGAGTGATTTTGCTTGAGTGATTTTGTGGTTGACTGAGTTTCTTTCATTTTGGGTATATGGATGTACATAGGATTTAGGAAGCTTTTCATACTTGTAATGTAATTTTAAGTTCAATGCAAGTTTCTTTAAGTTTTAATTTCAATTCAAATCCATTTAAGTTTTTAAGTTATAATACATTGTGGGACTAATGAGTTTATTATGTATACAAGGTGAATATGTTATGTTTTTCAAAATTTTCCAAAACTCTTTGAATTGACACTTAACAAGTTATTTCAAAAAGGTTTTCAAAATTATAATTGATTTCAAGAAGTGTTTATTTGAGAACTCAATTTCAAAAACTTTGTTCAAAATCACCAAGTTTTGTCATCATCAAAAAGGGGGAAAATGTTAGATCTCACATGTTTTGATGATAACAAAGAATGGATGTGAAAAAGATTTGATAAACAAATAAGTTTGAACAAAGTAATGACAGAGCAAATCATCACTTGAAGTAAGCACTGGAGTAATGAAGAAAGGCCAAGAGAAAAAGCTGAGAAATTACTTCCAGTTACTCTCGGCCTGCCAATATTACTCGAGTCTGTACTCAAGTCCCCTGCTTCAAGAAATATGTTGCTCTCAGCATTCCAATCCTGCCAACATTACTCAAGGAGAAACTTGAGTAAATCACTATGGTAAACAAAACTTGAAGGTAATACTCGATTAATCTTAATTGTTATTATCACACTTCACTTGAGGCAATACTCAAGTATGCAGGTATTAATTTATTCTATGTCAAAGACTTGAACTAGATTACTCGAGTCAGTAATCGAGTAATCTGCAGAATTATATACAAAGCACTTGAAGTATCTACCCGAGTAAGCTATGCAGAAAATAGATGTTTACTCGAGGCGGTACTCGAGTAAACAGGTAAGCAAACTTGAAGTGCTCTCGGCCTCGTAATCCTGCCAACATTACTGGAGTGAAGCATCGAGTAACCTGAAGTTTATTTGATAGACTACTCGAGTAGCCACTCGAGTAACCTGTGAAGAAAATTGTACTATATTCCAGTAAGTACTCAAGTAAACAGGTATTTCCAAGGTTTGTAAATTTGTTTACTCCATGCACTACCCAATTAATATATGTTCATTTAGTAACTTGCTATCTATCATTACTCTCACGAAGATACTAGAGTAATTACTCGAGTAAACTTAATGAATACTCGAGGAACTACTCGAGTATCCAAGTCCAAAAATTCAGAAATCATTCCAATGTTTATTGATTTGTTTCCTATGTGATTAACCCTTCATTGTATTAGTATTCTGTAATATCCCAAAAAGTGATTAAGGGCTAATGACTTTAAAAGTGGATATAATTCTTGTTGAATAAACACTTTTGGAGAATGTGTGATGGGAATTTGGATATTTTAATGATTCCAATGGCTTCCTTGTGAAAATTCGTGTGGGGAGAGTGTTTATTGTGAAATTGGAACCATTGGGAACAATCGTGCAAAAGTTGAAAACTCTGTCCATTGAAACTCTCTACAGGGCAGCCAATTTGTATGGACATTTTAAATAGGCAAATGGTGTCTAAAAATTCTGAAATTTTCCAGTATTAAATTTCACATGTCAAGCTTCAAAATGAACATATAATTTGTATCATTTTGATTTGTGACCTAAGAGTTTTGGATTTTTGAAGTTAGCCCAGCGAAATTAATTATTTTCTGGAACAGTATGCAAAGATTGAAATTCTGGGAATTTTGTGGTGATTTTCAGTAATGGCCAATATTTTTCCTATTAAGAGGACTTAAATATCTTTCATTTGGCTTTGGAATCACCTCATTTCGATTTTTCTAGAATTAGTTATGATATTTCAAAGTTGGGCAGAAAATCTGCCAGAAATTCCGAAAATGTGAAATTAGAAATTATGACATCATCATGTGGTAAGGTGACATCAACATGAAATTAAAAGCAATTCCATCATCTTGATCAGCCATTCCCTACCCATTTCAGAGAAAAAAAAGACGTGAAGAGAGCTTGGAGAAAAGAGAGAAAAAGAGGAAGAAATCTCGCAAGGTAAGCCGATTTCTCCGACGATCTAGCTTCTAACGCGTATAATTCCGACTCTAAGCTACTCCTCTTTATTCTTTAAGGTTGTGAAGCTCAAAATTTGGTGTTTCAAAGAGGCTAGGGTTCAGCCAAATTTGGGAAAAGCCAGAGGGAGCTTGAGGTAACTTCCAAACTTTCGTATATTGCTTATTCTGGCTGCTGTGGGCAATTTAATCGGTGAAATTTTGCGGGATTGCCATTGGTTTTAAAGTTTGGAAATTGAGTTTCCTAAGGGTTATGCTGCCCAATTTTGGTTCAAATGGTAGTTATAACCTAATATAATAGTGAATAAAGTGATTAGGAGTAGAAAGGAATGCGTTTACGGAGCCGAAATCATAAAACCCCAAATTTTCCCCGAGAACATGTATATTTTGGCCAAGGCTGTAAATGGGTCTTAGAGTTAGATTTTCAATGATTTGATGATTCCATTGGATTCAGTGGGCGAAAATAGGTGGGGTTACAGTTGGGCACTTTTTCAAAAAAGGCCGAGAAAGCATAATTACGGAAACACCCCTAAAACCATAAAAGTAGGGCTGCCAAGGGCAATTTCGTAATTTGACATTAAATTTGATAATTCCGAGTCCAGAAATGGATTCCTTGGGCGAAAATATGTCAGGATAGCCCATGTCAAAATTTCAAGAAAAGTACAGCCGGATTGGGTACGGCGGGCCCGGGCCGGGTCCCCGGGGGTATTTTTGTAAATTTTCATTATAGACTCATATAACCCCAAGTAACACTCTGGAAGTGTCTAAATGGTGCATTTGGAATTGTAGGATTCGATATTTGCCGCCCTCGGGAGCCAACTGCGCCGAAGGACGTCAGGAAAGGACAAGGTAGTGACTCTCTCTCTTATACTATGTGTAATACTCTGTATGTGTGTGTTATCACTATTCTGTGATGAATCTTTGATGCTGCTACGGTTACAGCTGGTGATAGCTGTCGTTTACAGCGTAAGCTGTCGTTTACAGCGCAAGCTGTCGTTTACTGCATAAGCTGTCGTTATTGTGATTACAGCGTAAGCTGTCGTGATTATGATTACAGCGAGAGCTGTCGTATTTTGTATACAGCCGTGAGTGCTGTCGTTTGTGGTGAAAACCATGTATCTTTGAGATTGATGCTGCTGTTGCTGTTTGTGATTTATGTACATACTTTGTGTTTATGCATTGTGTGAGTGGTTTGTTACTACTGAGATTCTCTCGAATCTCATTCTTTCCTATGACTAACATTTCAGACAGGGCGTGTGGTTCAAAGGAGAAGCGGCCAACCCGGAGCAATTAGGGCCCTTAGGGGTATATAGTTGAGTTGGAAACGTTGGTTAAGTATTTTGAACTTGGGATTACTGTATATTCTGAATCAGGAACACTACATTCGATTTTGGTTGTGTAATCCCCTAATGTATACTTATAAACCTTCAGGTTTTTATGCATAGAACCCGGGAGTTGCCAGGGATGCGGTTATACACTCTGATATGATTGAATGTACATTAACTGTACAGGTAATTATATTCGAATATTGAAATTGAGACCTGGATGGAAAAAAAAGAGTTTTGAAAGTTTTGTAAAAATTTTACTGTGAGACAGAAAGTTTAAAACGAGGTTAAAGCATCCAATGGTCTCTAATCCGATTTAAATATGTGTTATCGAATTATAATTACGTGTTTAAAGGTAGGGGGTTACATATTCTTAGCAAATTCACAGATAAACAATTATGAGATCTTACCAAATAAGGAAAGTCAAATGCAACATTCAAACGCTACCTACCGCCACCTATCGCAAACGGATATTTTTAAAAAAATAGAAAATTCAACAGTGGTTGTGCACACTCTAACGGGTAAGAAGAAAATGTTCCAACGGTCATTACCAACACATCTATATATTTGGGAACATCCAAACAGAGAAAAAGAATAAGAACATACACACGAACGCATTATCAAGTTCACGTTCAATACTCTATTTTTACATACTTGTAATTCTGTACTTCAGTGATTCTTATTCACTCTGTAAGAGAGATATTTCATTCAAACTCAATATTTGTTATTGAGGTAACTTAAGGTTGTGGGACCTTGAGTTGGGATTGGATTACACCTTGTAAGGGGGAGCGAGTGTCCAGGCGAAGGAACTTGCTTGTACCGAGGTGCAAAGAACCCATTGAATCTTGGAAATTATAGTGAAACTCTTAAAGATACTCTGAGGACTAGACGTAGGTCAAAGTGGTTGTGGACGAACCAGTATAACTCCCAGTGTACACTTCGGTGATATTTCTCCTTACTCTTTACTGTATTATATTCACCGTCAAGTTCTTATATTTGCAACAAAATTTTAGTATCACCCAATTCACCCCCGTCTTGGGTGAAACGCTTGCTCTAACATTGGCAACCTTGTTCGGGGCCGGGCAAGTCTTGGCAGCCTTGGGCAAGGTGGTGGCAAGGTTTGGCAGCCTTAGAAATGGTCCGGGCAAGGTTTGGCACACTTGGGCAGGGTTCGGGCAAGTCCTGGCACGTCTAAGACTGGTTCTTGCATGTCCAGGGTGGGTCCTGGCAGGTTCAGGACTTACTCAGGACTTGCCCGAGCAAGGTTCTAAGCAGTGCAAAAACTTCACCAATGTACCAAAATGAAATCTACTGGTTACATTTTTGATTTTTTTGTTGCATCCCCCCTTTCTAGGCCCAATGCAACTTTCAAGGGTGTCCGAGCATGGATTTGCAAAAGTCAGATTTTTGGTGGCATGGGTTGGCAACCTTGTTTGGGGTCCGGGCAAGTCTTGGCAGCCTTGGTCAAGGTGGTGGCAAGGTTTGGCAGGCTTGGAAAGGGTCCAGACAAGGTTTGGCACATTTGGGCAAGGTCCGGGCAAGTCCTGGCACGTCTAGGACCGGTTCTGGCACGTCTAGGACTGGTCCTGGCAGGTGGAGGACTTCCTCAGGACTTTCCCGGGCAAGGTTCGCCACAGTTCAAAAACTTCACCCCTGTACCAAAATGAAAGCTACTCGTTACATTTTTTATTTTTTTGTTGAATCCCCCTTTCTAGGCCCAATGCAACTTTCTAGTGGGTCCAGGCATGGATTTGCAAGAGTCAGATTTTTGGTGGCATGGGCTGGCAACCTTGTTAGGGGTCCGGGCAAGCCTTGGTAGCCTTGGGCAAGGTGGTGGCAAGGTTTGGCAACCTTAGAAAGGGTCCGGGCATGGTTTGGCACACTTGGGCAGGGTCTGGGCAAGTCCTGGCACGTCCAGGACTAGTTCTGGCACGTCCAGGACTGGTCCTGCAGGTTCAGGACTTACTCAGGACTTGCCCGGGCAAGGTCCTGCGTAGTGCAAAAACTTCAGCCCCGTACCAAAATGAAATCTACTCGTTACATTTTTTATTTTTTTGTTGCATCACCCCTTTCTAGACCTAATGCAACTTTTTAGGGGGTCCGGGCATGGATTTGCAACAGTCGGATTTTTGGTGGCATGGGTTGGCAACCATGTTCGGGGTCCAAGCAAGTCTTGGCAGCCTTGGGCAAGGTGGTGGCAAGGTTAGCCAGCCTTGGAAAGGTTCCGGGCAAGTCCTAGCACGTCCAGGACTGGTTCTGGCATGTCCAATCAGGACTTGCTCGGGCTAGGTTCTGCGTAGTGCAAAAACTTCACTCCCATACCAAAATGAAATCTACTCTTTACATTTTCGATTTTTTTGTTGCATCCCCCCATTCTAGGCCCAATGCACCTTTCTAAGGGGGTCCGGGCATGGATTTGCAATAATCGGATTTTTGGTGGCATGGGTTGGCAACCTTGTTCACGGTCCAAGCAAGTCTTGGCAGCCTTGGCTAAGGTGGTGGTAAGGTTTGGCAGCCTTGGAAAGGGTCTGGGCAAGGTTTGGCATACTTGGGCATGGTCCGGGCAAGTCCTAGCATGTCCAGGTCCGGTCCTGGCAGGTTCAAGACTTACTCAGGACTTACCCGGGTAAGGTTCTACGCAGTGCAAAAACTTCACCCCCTCACCAAAATGAAATCTACTCGTTGCATTTTCGATTTTTTTTGTTGCATCTCCCCTTTCTAGGCCCAATGAAACTTTCTAGGGGTCTGGGAATGGATTTGCAACAGTCGGATTTTTGGTGGCATGGGTTGGCAACCTTGTTCGGGGTCTGGGCAAGTCTTGGCAGTCTTGGGCAAGTTGGTGGCAAGGTTTGGCAGCCTAAGGGGGGATGCAACAAAAAAATCGAGACTTTTGCAAATCCATGCCCGGACCCCCTAGAAAGTTGCATTGGGCCTAGAAAGGGGGGATGCAACAAAAAAATCGAAAATGAAACGAGTAGATTTCATTTTGGTACGGTGGTGAAGTTTTTGTACTGCGCAGAACCCTGCCCGGGCAAGTCCGGAGCAGGTCCTGTACGTGCCAGAACCAGTCCTGGACTTGCAAGGACTTGCCCGGACACTGCCCAAGTGTGCCGAACCTTGCCCGGACCCTTTCCAAGGCTGCCAAACCTTGCCACCACCTTGCCCAGGGCTGCCACCACTTGCCCGGACCCCGAACATGGTTGCCAACCCATGCCACCAAAAATCTGACTTTTGCAAATCCTTGAACGGACCCCCTAGAAAGTTGCATTGGGCCTAGAAAGGGGGGTGCAACAAAAAAATCGAAAATGTAACGAGTAGATTTCATTTTGGTACGGTGGTGAAGTTTTTGTGCTGCGCAGAACCTTGCCCGGGCAAGTCCTGAGCAGGTCCTGTACGTGCCAGAACCAGTGCTGGACATGCCAGGACTTGCCCGGACACTGCCCAAGTGTGCCAAACCTTGCCCAGACCCTTTCCAAGACTCCCAAACCTTGCCACCACCTAGCCCAGAGCTGCCACCACTTGCCCGGACCCCGAACATGGTTGCCAACCCATGCCACTAAAAATCTGACATTAGCAAATCCATGCTCGGACCCCCTAGAAAGTTGTATTTGGCTTAGAAAGGGGGGATGCAATAGAAAAATATAAAATGTAACTAGTAGATTTCATTTTAATACGGTAGTGAAATTTTTGTACTGCGCAGAACCTTGCCCGGGGTCCTGGGCAGGTCCTGTACGTGCCAGAACCAGTCCTGGACGTGCCATGACTTGCCCGGACACAGCCCAAGTGTGCCAAACCTTGCCCGAACACTTTCCATGGCTGCCAAACCTTGCCACCACCTTGCCTAGGGCTGCCACCACTTGCACGGACCGCGAACATGGTTGCCAACCCATGCCACCAAAAATCCAACTTTTGTAAATCCATGCCCGGACCCCCTAGAAAGTTGCCTTGGACCTAGAATGGGGGGATGCAACAAAAAAATCGAAAATGTAACGAGTAGATTTCATTTTGGTACGATGGTAAAGTTTTTGTACTGCGGAAAACCTTGCCCGGGCAAGTCCTGAGCAGGTCCTGTACGTTCCAGAACCAGTGCTGGACGTGCCAGGACTTGCCCGGACACTGCCCAAGTGTGCCAAACCTTGCCCGGACCCTTTCCAAGGCTGCCAAACCTTGCCACGACCTTGACCAGGGCTGCCACCACTTGCCCGGACCCCGAATATGGTTGCCAACCCATGCCACCAAAAATCCGACTTTTGCAAATCCATGCCCGGACCCCCTAGAAAGTTGCATTGGGCCAAATTGAAAATGTAACGAGTAGATTTCATTTTGGTACGGTGGTGAAGTTTTTGTGCTGCGCAGAACCTTGCCCGGGCAAGTCCAGAGCAGGTCCTGTACGTGCCAGAACCAGTCCTGGACTTGCCCGGATGCTGCCGTAGTGTGCCAAACCTTGCCCGGACCCTTTCCAAGGCTGCCAAACCTTGCCACCACCTTGCCCAGGGCTGCCACCACTTGCCCGGACCCCGAACATGGTTGCCAACCCATGCCACCAAAAATCCGACTTTTGCAAATCCATGCCCGGACCCCCTAGAAAGTTGCATTGGGACTAGAAAGGGGGGTTGCAACAAAAAAATCGAAAATGTAACGAGTAGATTTCATTTTGGTACGGCGGTGAAGTTTTTGTGCTGCGCAGAACCTTGCCCGGGCAAGTGCTGAGCAGGTCCTGGACGTGCCAGGACTTGCCCGGACACTGCCCAAGTGTGCCGAACCTTGCCCGGATCCTTTCCAAGGCTGCCAAACCTTGCCACAACCTTGCCCAGGGCTGCCACCACTTGCCCGGACCCTGAACATGGTTGCCAACCCATGCCACCAAAAATCTGACTTTTCCAAATCCTTGAACGGACCCCCTAGAAAGTTGCATTGGGCCTAGAAAGGGGGGATGCAACAAAAAAATCGAAAATGTAACGAGTAGATTTCATTTTGGTACGGTGGTGAAGCTTTTGTGCTGCGCAGAACCTTGCCCGGGCAAGTCCTGAGCAGGTCCTGTACGTGCCAGAACCAGTGCTGGACATGCCAGGACTTGCCCGGACACTGCCCAAGTGTGCCAAACCTTGCCCGGACCCTTTCCAAGGCTCCCAAACCTTGCCACCACCTAGCCCAGAGCTGCCACCACTTGCCCGGACCCCGAACATGGTTGCCAACCCATGCCACTAAAAATCTGACATTAGCAAATCCATGCTCGGACCCCCTAGAAAGTTGTATTTGGCCTAGAAAGGGGGGATGCAATAAAAAAATAAAAAATGTAACTAGTAGATTTCATTTTAATACGGTAGTGAAATTTTTGTACTGCGCAGAACCTTGCCCGGGGTCCTGGGCAGGTCCTGTACGTGCCAGAACCAGTCCTGGACGTGCCATGACTTGCCCGGACACTGCCCAAGTGTGCCAAACCTTGCCCGAACAATTTCCATGGCTGCCAAACCTTGCCACCACCTTGCCTAGGGCTGCCACCACTTGCACGGACCGCGAACATGGTTGCCAACCCATGCCACCAAAAATCCAACTTTTGTAAATCCATGCCCGGACCCCCTAGAAAGTTGCCTTGGGCCTAGAATGGGGGGATGCAACAAAAAAATCGAAAATGTAACGAGTAGATTTCATTTTGGTACGATGGTAAAATTTTTGTACTGCGGAAAACCTTGCCCGGGCAAGTCCTGAGCAGGTCCTGTACGTTCCAGAACCAGTGCTGGACGTGCCAGGACTTGCCCGCACACTGCCCAAGTGTGCCAAACCTTGCCCGGACCCTTTCCAAGGCTGCCAAACCTTGCCACGACCTTGACCAGGGCTGCCACCACTTGCTCGGACCCCGAATATGGTTGCCAACCCATGCCACCAAAAATCCGACTTTTGCAAATCCATGCCCGGACCCCCTAGAAAGTTGCATTGGGCCAAATTGAAAATGTAACGAGTAGATTTCATTTTGGTACGGTGGTGAAGTTTTTGTGCTGCGCAGAACCTTGCCCGGGCAAGTCCAGAGCAGGTCCTGTACGTGCCAGAACCAGTCCTGGACTTGCCAGGACTTGCCCGGACGCTGCCCAAGTGTGCCAAACCTTGCCCGGACCCTTTCCAAGGCTGCCAAACCTTGCCACCACCTTGCCCAGGGCTGCCACCACTTGCCCGGACCCCGAACATGGTTGCCAACCCATGCCACCAAAAATCCGACTTTTGCAAATCCATGCCCGGACCCCCTAGAAAGTTGCATTGGGCCTAGAAAGGGGGGATGCAACAAAAAAATCGAAAATGAAACGAGTAGATTTCAATTTGGTACGGTGGTGAAGTTTTTGTACTGCGCAGAACCCTGCCCGGGCAAGTCCGGAGCAGGTCCTGTACGTGCCAGAACCAGTCCTGGACTTGCAAGGACTTGCCCGGACACTGCCCAAGTGTGCCGAACCTTGCCCGGACCCTTTCCAAGGTTGCCAAACCTTGCCACCACCTTGCCCAGGGCTGCCACCACTTGCCCGGACCCCGAACATGGTTGCCAACCCATGCCACAAAAAATCCGACTTTTGCAAATCCATGACCGGATCCCCTAGAAAGTTGCATTGGGCCTAGAAAGGGGGGATGCAACAAAAAAATCGAAAATGTAACGAGTAGAGTTCATTTTGGTACGGTGGTTGATTTTTTGTACTGCGCAGAACCTAGCCCGGGCAACTCCTGAGCAGGTCCTGTACGTGCCAGAACCAATCGTGGACTTGCCAGGACTTGCCCGGACACTGCCCAAGTGAGCCAAACCTTGCCCGGACCCTTTCCAAGCCTGGCAAACCTTGCCACCACCTTGCCCAGGGCTGCCACCACTTGCCCGGACCCCAAACATGGTTGCCAACCCATGCCACCAAAAATCTGACTTTTGCAAATCCTTGAACGGACCCCCTAGAAAGTTGCATTGGGCCTAGAAAGGGGGGATGCTACAAAAAAATCAAAAATGTAACGAGTAGATTTCATTTTGGTACGGTGGTGAAGTTTTTGTGCTGCGCAGAACCTTGCCCGGGCAAGTCCTGAGCAGGTCCTGTACGTGCCAGAACCAGTGCTGGACATGCCAGGACTTGCCCGGACACTGCCCAAGTGTGCCAAACCTTGCCCGGACCCTTTCCAAGGCTGCCAAACCTTGCCACCACCTTGCCCAGGGCTGCCACCACTTGCCCGGACCCCGAACATGGTTGCCAACCCATGCCACCAAAAATCTGACTTTTGCAAATCCTTGAACGGACCCCCTAGAAAGTTGCATTGGGCCTAGAAAGGGGGGATGCAACAAAAAAAATCGAAAATGTAACGAGTAGATTTCATTTTGGTACGGTGGTGAAGTTTTTGTGCTCCGCAGAACCTTGCCCGGGCAAGTCCTGAGCAGGTCCTGTACGTGCCAGAACCAGTGCTGGACGTGCCAGGACTTGCCCGGACACTGCCCAAGTGTGCCAAACCTTGCCCGGACCCTTTCCAAGGCTGCCAAACCTTGCCACCACCTTGCCCAGGGCTGCCACCACTTGCCCGGACCCCGAACATGGTTGCCAACCCATGCCACCAAAAATCCGACTTTTGCAAATCCATGCCCAGACCCCCTAGAAAGTTGCATTGGGCCTAGAAAGGGGGGATGTAACAAAAAAATCGAAAATGTAACGAGTAGATTTCATTTTGTTACGGTGGTGAAGTTTTTGTACTGCGCAGAACCTTGCCCGGGCAAGTCCAGAGCAGGTCCTGTACGTGCCAGAACCAGTCCTGGACTTGCCAGGACTTGCCCGGACACTGCCCAAGTGTGCCAAACCTTGCCCGGACCCTTTCCAAGGCTCCCAAACCTTGCCACCACCTAGCCCAGAGCTGCCACCACTTGCCCGGACCCCGAACATGGTTGCCAACCCATGCCACTAAAAATCTGACATTAGCAAATCCATGCTCGGACCCCCTAGAAAGTTGTATTTGGCCTAGAAAGGGGGGATGCAATAAAAAAATAAAAAATGTAACTAGTAGATTTCATTTTAATACGGTAGTGAAATTTTTGTACTGCGCAGAACCTTGCCCGGGGTCCTGGGCAGGTCCTGTACGTGCCAGAACCAGTCCTGGACGTGCCATGACTTGCCCGGACACTGCCCAAGTGTGCCAAACCTTGCCCGAACAATTTCCATGGCTGCCAAACCTTGCCACCACCTTGCCTAGGGCTGCCACCACTTGCACGGACCGCGAACATGGTTGCCAACCCATGCCACCAAAAATCCAACTTTTGTAAATCCATGCCCGGACCCCCTAGAAAGTTGCCTTGGGCCTAGAATGGGGGGATGCAACAAAAAAATCGAAAATGTAACGAGTAGATTTCATTTTGGTACGATGGTAAAATTTTTGTACTGCGGAAAACCTTGCCCGGGCAAGTCCTGAGCAGGTCCTGTACGTTCCAGAACCAGTGCTGGACGTGCCAGGACTTGCCCGCACACTGCCCAAGTGTGCCAAACCTTGCCCGGACCCTTTCCAAGGCTGCCAAACCTTGCCACGACCTTGACCAGGGCTGCCACCACTTGCTCGGACCCCGAATATGGTTGCCAACCCATGCCACCAAAAATCCGACTTTTGCAAATCCATGCCCGGACCCCCTAGAAAGTTGCATTGGGCCAAATTGAAAATGTAACGAGTAGATTTCATTTTGGTACGGTGGTGAAGTTTTTGTGCTGCGCAGAACCTTGCCCGGGCAAGTCCAGAGCAGGTCCTGTACGTGCCAGAACCAGTCCTGGACTTGCCAGGACTTGCCCGGACGCTGCCCAAGTGTGCCAAACCTTGCCCGGACCCTTTCCAAGGCTGCCAAACCTTGCCACCACCTTGCCCAGGGCTGCCACCACTTGCCCGGACCCCGAACATGGTTGCCAACCCATGCCACCAAAAATCCGACTTTTGCAAATCCATGCCCGGACCCCCTAGAAAGTTGCATTGGGCCTAGAAAGGGGGGATGCAACAAAAAAATCGAAAATGAAACGAGTAGATTTCAATTTGGTACGGTGGTGAAGTTTTTGTACTGCGCAGAACCCTGCCCGGGCAAGTCCGGAGCAGGTCCTGTACGTGCCAGAACCAGTCCTGGACTTGCAAGGACTTGCCCGGACACTGCCCAAGTGTGCCGAACCTTGCCCGGACCCTTTCCAAGGTTGCCAAACCTTGCCACCACCTTGCCCAGGGCTGCCACCACTTGCCCGGACCCCGAACATGGTTGCCAACCCATGCCACAAAAAATCCGACTTTTGCAAATCCATGACCGGATCCCCTAGAAAGTTGCATTGGGCCTAGAAAGGGGGGATGCAACAAAAAAATCGAAAATGTAACGAGTAGAGTTCATTTTGGTACGGTGGTTGATTTTTTGTACTGCGCAGAACCTAGCCCGGGCAACTCCTGAGCAGGTCCTGTACGTGCCAGAACCAATCGTGGACTTGCCAGGACTTGCCCGGACACTGCCCAAGTGAGCCAAACCTTGCCCGGACCCTTTCCAAGCCTGGCAAACCTTGCCACCACCTTGCCCAGGGCTGCCACCACTTGCCCGGACCCCAAACATGGTTGCCAACCCATGCCACCAAAAATCTGACTTTTGCAAATCCTTGAACGGACCCCCTAGAAAGTTGCATTGGGCCTAGAAAGGGGGGATGCTACAAAAAAATCAAAAATGTAACGAGTAGATTTCATTTTGGTACGGTGGTGAAGTTTTTGTGCTGCGCAGAACCTTGCCCGGGCAAGTCCTGAGCAGGTCCTGTACGTGCCAGAACCAGTGCTGGACATGCCAGGACTTGCCCGGACACTGCCCAAGTGTGCCAAACCTTGCCCGGACCCTTTCCAAGGCTGCCAAACCTTGCCACCACCTTGCCCAGGGCTGCCACCACTTGCCCGGACCCCGAACATGGTTGCCAACCCATGCCACCAAAAATCTGACTTTTGCAAATCCTTGAACGGACCCCCTAGAAAGTTGCATTGGGCCTAGAAAGGGGGGATGCAACAAAAAAAATCGAAAATGTAACGAGTAGATTTCATTTTGGTACGGTGGTGAAGTTTTTGTGCTCCGCAGAACCTTGCCCGGGCAAGTCCTGAGCAGGTCCTGTACGTGCCAGAACCAGTGCTGGACGTGCCAGGACTTGCCCGGACACTGCCCAAGTGTGCCAAACCTTGCCCGGACCCTTTCCAAGGCTGCCAAACCTTGCCACCACCTTGCCCAGGGCTGCCACCACTTGCCCGGACCCCGAACATGGTTGCCAACCCATGCCACCAAAAATCCGACTTTTGCAAATCCATGCCCAGACCCCCTAGAAAGTTGCATTGGGCCTAGAAAGGGGGGATGTAACAAAAAAATCGAAAATGTAACGAGTAGATTTCATTTTGTTACGGTGGTGAAGTTTTTGTACTGCGCAGAACCTTGCCCGGGCAAGTCCAGAGCAGGTCCTGTACGTGCCAGAACCAGTCCTGGACTTGCCAGGACTTGCCCGGACGCTGACCAAGTGTGCAAAACCTTGCCCGGACCCTTTCCAAGGCTGCCAAACCTTGCCCAGGGCTGCCACCACTTGCCCGGACCCCGAACATAGTTGCCAACCCATGCAACCATATATCCTACTTTTTGAAATCCATGCCCGGACCCCCTAGAAAGTTGCATAGGCCTAGAAAGGGGGGATGCAACAAAAAAATCGAAAATGTAACGAGTAGATTTCATTTTGGTACGGTGGTCAAGTTTTTGTACTGCGCAGAACCTTGCCCAGGCAAGTCCTGAGCAGGTCCTGTACGTGCCAGAACCAGTCCTGTACGTGCCAGAACCAATCCTGGATGTGCTAGGACTTGCCCGGACACTGCCCAAGTGTGCCAAACCTTGCCCGGACCCTTTCCAAGGCTGTCAAACCTTGCCACCACGTTGCCCAGGGCTGCCACCACTTGCCCGGACCCCGAACATGGTTGCCAACCCATGCCACCAAAAATCCGACTTTTGCAAATCCATGCCCGGACCCCCTATAAAGTTGCATTGGGCCGAGAAAGGGGGAAAGCAACAAAAAATCGAAAATGTAACGAGTAGATTTCATTTTGGTACAGTGGTCAAGTTTTTGTACTGCGCAAAACCTTGCCGGGGCAAGTCCTGAGCAGGTTCTGTAAGTGCCAGAACCAGTGCTGGACGTGCCAGGACTTGCCCGGACACAACCCAAATGTGCCAAACCTTGCCCGGACCCTTTCCAAGGCTGCCAAACCTTGCCACCACCTTGCCCAGGGCTGCCACCACTTGCCCGGGCCCCGAACATGGTTGCCAACCCATGCCACCAAAAATCGGACTTTTGCAAAAGCATACCCAGACCCCCTAGAAAGTTGCATTGGGCCTAGAAAGGGGGGATGTAACAAAAAAATCGAAAATGTAACTAGTAGATTTCATTTTGGTATGGTAGTGAAATTTTTGAACTGCGCAGAACCTTGCCCATGGTCCTGAGCAGGTCCTGTACGTGCCAGAACCAGTCCTGGACGTGCCAGGACTTGCTCGGACACTGCCCAAGTATGCCAAACCTTGCCCGGAAACTTTCCAAGGCTGCCAAACCATGGCACCACCTTGCCCAGGGCTGCCACCTCTTGCCCGGACCACGAACATGGTTGCCAACCCATGCCACCAAAAATCCGACTTTTGCAAATCCATGCCCGGAACCCCTAGAAAGTTGCATTAGGCATAGAAAGGGGGGATGTAACAAAAAAATCGAAAATGAAACGAGTAGATTTCATTTTGGTACGGTGGTGAAGTTTTTGTACTGCGCAGAACCTTGCCCGGGCAAGTCCAGAGCAGGTCCTGTACGTGCCAGAACCAGTCCTGGACTTGCAAGGGCTTGCCCGGACGCTGCCCAAGTGTGCCAAACCTTGCCCGGACCCTTTCCAAGGCTGCCAAACCTTGCCACCACCTTGCCCAGGGCTGCCACCACTTGCCCGAACCCCGAACATGGTTGCCAACCCATGCCACCAAAAATCCGACTTTTGCAAATGCATGCCCGGACCCCCAAGAAAGTTGCATTGGGCATAGAAAGGGAGGATGCAACAAAAAAATCGAAAATGTAACGAGTAGATTTCATTTTGGTATGGTGGTGAAGTTTTTGTACTACAAAGAACCTTGCCCGCGCAAGTCCTGTACGTGCCAGAACCAGTCCTGGACGTGCCAGGACATGCCCAGACACTGCCCAGGTGTACCAAACCTTGCCCGGACCCTTTCCAAGGCTGCCAAACCTTGCCATCACCTTGCCCAGGGCTGCCACAACTTGCCCGGACCCCGAACATGGTTTCCAACCCATGCCACCAAAAATCCGACTTTTTTAAATCCATGCCCGGACCCCCTAGAAAGTTGCATTGGGCCTAGAAAGGGGGGATGCAACAAAAAAATCGAAAATGTAACGAGTAGATTTCATTTTGGTACCGTGGTGAATTTTTTTACTGCGTAAAACCTTACCCGGGCAAGTCCTGAGCAGGTCCTGTACGTTCCAGAACCAGTGCTGGACGTGCCAGGACTTGCCCGGACACTGCCCAAGTGTGCCCAACCTTGACCGGACCCTTTCCAAGGCTGCCAAACCTTGCCACCACCTTGACCAGGGCTGCCACCACTTGCCCGGACCCCGAACTTGGTTGCCAACCCATGCCACCAAAAATCCGACTTTTGCAAATCCAGGCCCGGACCCCCTAGAAAGTTGCATTGGGCCTAGAAAGGGGGAAAGCAATAAAAAATCGAAAATGTAACGAGTAGATTTTATTTTGGTACGGTGGTGAAATTTTTGTACTGCGCAGAACCTTGCCCGTGCAAGGCCTGAGCAGGTCCAGTAAGTACCAGAACCAGTGCTGGACGTGCCAGGACTTGCCCGGACACTGCCCAAGTGTGTCAAACCTTGCCCGGACCCTTTCCAAGGCTGCCAAACCTTGCCACCATCCTGCCCAGGGCTGCCACCACTTGCCCGGACCCCAAACATGGTTGCAAACCCGTGCCACCAAAAATCCGACTTTTGGAAATCCATGCCCGGACCCCCATAGAAAGTTGCATTGGGCCTAAAATGGGGGATGCAACTAAAAAATAGAAAATGTAATGAGTAGATTTCATTTTGGTACGGTGGTCAAGTTATTGTACTGCGCAGAACCTTGCCCAGGCAAGTCCTGAGCAGGTCCTGTACGTGCCAGAACCAGTCCTGGACGTGCCAGGACTTTCCCGGACACTGCCCAAGTGTGCCAAACCTTGCCCGGAACCTTTCCAAGGCTGCCAAACCTTGCCACCACCTTGCCCAGGGCTGCCACCACTTGCCCGGACCCCGAACATGGTTGCCAATCCATGCAACCAAATATCCTACTTTTTGAAATCCATGCCCGGACCCCCTAGAAAGTTGCATAGGCCTAGAAAGGGGGGATGCAACAAAAAAATCGAAAATGTAACGAGTAGATTTCATTTTGGTACGGTGGTCAAGTTTTTGTACTGCGCAGAACCGTGCTTAGGCAAGTCCTGAGCAGGTCCTGTACGTGCCAGAACCAGTCCTGGACGTGCCAGAACCAGTGCTGGACGTGCCAGGACTTGCCCGGACACTGCCCAAGTGTGCCAAACCTTGCCCGGACCCTTTCCAAGGCTGCCAAACCTTGCCACCACCTTGCCCAGGGCTGCCACCTCTTGCCCGGACCCCGAACATGGTTGCCAACCCATGCCACCAAAAATCTGACTTTTCCAAATCCTTGCCCGGACACCCTTGAAAGTTGCATTGGGCCTAGAAAGGGGGGATGCAACAAAAAAATCAAAAATGTAACGAGTTGATTTCATTTTGGTACGGTGGTGAAGTTTTTGTACTGCGCTTAACCTTTCCCGGCAAGTCCTGAGCAGGTCCTGTACGTGCCAGAACCAGTCCTGGACTTGCAAGGGCTTGCCCGGACGCTGCCCAAGTGTGCCAAACCTTGCCCGGACCCTTTCCAAGGCTGCCAAACCTTGCCACCACCTTGCCCAGGGCTGCCACCACTTGCCCGGACCCCGAACATGGTTGCCAACCCATGCCACCAAAAATCCGACTTTTGCAAATTCATGCCCGGACCCCCAAGAAATTTGCATTGGGCATAGAAAGGGACGATGCAACAAAAAAATCGAAAATGTAACGAGTAGATTTCATTTTGGTATGGTGGTGAAGTTTTTGTACTACAAAGAACCTTGCCCGCGCAAGTCCTGAGCAGGTCCTGTACGTGCCAGAACCAGTCCTGGACGTGCCAGGACATGCCCAGACACTGCCCAGGTGTGCCAAACCTTGCCCGGACCCTTTCCAAGGCTGCCAAACCTTGCCATCACCTTGCCCAGGGCTGCCACAACTTGCCCGGACCCCGAACATGGTTTCCAACCCATGCCACCAAAAATCCGACTTTTTTAAATCCATGCCCGGACCCCCTAGAAAGTTGCATTGGGCCTAGAAAGGGGGGATGCAACAAAAAAATCGAAAATGTAACGAGTAGATTTCATTTTGGTACGGTGGTGACTTTTTTTACTGCGTAAAACCTTGCCCGGGCAAGTCCTGAGCAGGTCCTGTACGTTCCAGAACCAGTGCTGGACGTGCCAGGACTTGCCCGGACACTGCCCAAGTGTGCCCAACCTTGACCGGACCCTTTCCAAGGCTGCCAAACCTTGCCACCACCTTGACCAGGGCTGCCACCACTTGCCCGGACCCCGAACTTGGTTGCCAACCCATGCCACCAAAAATCCGACTTTTCCAAATCCAGGCCCGGACCCCCTAGAAAGTTGCATTGGGCCTAGAAAGGGGGAAAGCAATAAAAAAATCGAAAATGTAACGAGTAGATTTCATTTTGGTACGGTGGTCAAGTTTTTGTACTGCGCAGAACCTTGCCCGTGCAAGGCCTGAGCAGGTCCAGTAAGTGCCAGAACCAGTGCTGGACGTGCCAGGACTTGCCCGGACACTGCCCAAGTGTGTCAAACCTTGCCCGGACCCTTTCCAAGGCTGCCAAACCTTGCCACCATCGTGCCCAGGGCTGCCACCACTTGCCCGGACCCCGAACATGGTTGCCAACCCGTGCCACCAAAAATCCGACTTTTGGAAATCCATGCCCGGACCCCCATAGAAAGTTGCATTGGGCCTAGAATGGGGGATGCAACTAAAAAATCGAAAATGTAACGAGTAGACTTCATTTTGGTACGGTGGTCAAGTTATTGTACTGCGCAGAACCTTGCCCAGGCAAGTCCTGAGCAGGTCCTGTACGTGCCAGAACCTGTCCTGGACGTGCCAGGACTTTCCCGGACACTGCCCAAGTGTGCCAAACCTTGCCCGGACCCTGAACATGGTTGCCAACCCATGCAACCAAATATCCTACTTTTTGAAATCCATGCCCGGACCCCCTAGAAAGTTGCATAGGCCTAGAAAGGGGGGATGCAACAAAAAAATCGAAAATGTAACGAGTAGATTTCATTTTGGTACGGTGGTCAAGTTTTTGTACTGTGCAGAACCTTGCCCAGGGAAGTCCTGAGCTGGTCCTGTACGTGCCAGAACCAGTGCTGGACGTGCCAGGACTTGCCCGGACACTGACCAAGTGTGCCAAACCTTGCCCGGACACTTTCCAAGGCTGGCAAACCTTGCCACCACCTTGCCCAGAGCTGCAACCTCTTGCGCGGACCCCGAACATGGTTGCCAACCCATGCCACCAAAAATCCGACTTTTGCAAATCAATGCCCGGACCCCCTAGAAAGTTGCATTGGGCCTAGAAAGGGGGGATGCAACAAAAAAATCGAAAATGTAACGAGTAGATTTCATTTTGGTACGGTGGTGAAGTTTTTGTACTGCGCAGAACCTTGCCCGGGCAAGTCCAGAGCAGGTCCTGTACGTGCCAGAACCAGTCCTGGACTTGACAGGACTTGCCCGGACGCTGCCCAAGTGTGCCAAACCTTGCCCGGACCCTTTCCAAGGCTGCCAAACCTTGCCACCACCTTGCCCAGGGCTGCCACCACTTGCCCGGACCCTGAACATGGTTGCCAACCCATGCAACCAAATATCCTACTTTAAGAAATCCATGCCCGGACCCCCTAGAAAGTTGCATAGGCCTAGAAAGGGGGGATGCAACAAAAAAAATCGAAAATGTAACGAGTAGATTTCATTTTGGTACGGTGGTGAAGTTTTTGTACTGCGGAAAAGCTTGCCCGGGCAAGTCTTGAGCAGGTCCTGTACGGTCCAGAACCAGTGCTGGACGTGCCAGGATTTGCCCGGACACTGCCCAAGTATGCCAAACCTTGCCCGGACCCTTTCCAAGGCTGCTAAACCTTGCCACGACCTTGACCATGGCTGCCACCACTTGCCCGGACTCCGAATATGGTTGCCAACCCATGCCACCAAAAATCTGACTTTTGCAAATCCATGCCGGGACCCCCTAGAAAGTTGCATTGGGTCTAGAAAGGTGGAAAGCAACAAAAAAATCGAAAATGTAACGAGTAGATTTCATTTTGGTACGGTGGTGAATTTTTTGTACTGCGCAGCACCTTGCCCAGGGTCCTGAGCAGGTCCTGTACGTTCTAGAACCAGTCCTGGACGTGCCAGGACTTGCCCGGACACTGCCCAAGTGTGCCAAACCTTGCCCGGACCCTTTCCAAGGCTGCCAAACCTTGCCACCACCTTGCCCAGGGCTGCCACCTCTTTCCCGGACCCCGAACATGGTTGCCAACCCATGCCACCATAAATCCGACTTTTCCAAATCCTTGCCCAGACCCCCTAGAAAGTTGCATTGGGCCTAGAAAGGGGGAATGCAAAAAAAAAATCGAAAATGAAACAATTAGATTTCTTTTTGGTACGGTCGTGAATTTTTTGTACTGCGCAGAACCTTGCCCGAGGTCCTGAGCAGGTCCTGTACGTGCCAGAACCAGTCCTGGACTTGCCAGGACTTGCCCGGACGCTGTCCAAGTGTGCCAAACCTTGCCCGGACCCTTTCCAAGGCTGCCAAACCTTGCCACCACCTTGCCCAGGGCTGCCACCACTTGCCCGGACCCCGAACATGGTTGCCAACCCATGCAACCAAATATCCTACTTTTTGAAATCCATGCCCGGACCCCCTCGAAAATTGCATAGGCCTAGAAAGGGGGGATGCAACAAAAAAATCGAAAATGTAACGAGTAGATTTCATTTTGGTACGGTGGTGAAGTTTTTGTACTGCGGAAAACCTTGCCCGGGCAAGTCCTGAGCAGGTCCTGTACGGTCCAGAACCAGTGCTGGACGTGCCAGGACTTGCCCGGACACTGCCCAAGTATGCCAAACCTTGCCCGAACCGTTTCCAAGGCTGCCAAACCTTGCCACCACCTTGCCCAGGGCTGCCACCACTTGCCCGGACACCGAACATGGTTGCCAACCCATGCCACCAAAAATCTGACTTTTCCAAATCCATGCCCGGACACCCTTGAAAGTTGCTTTGGGCCTAGAAAGTTGGGATGCAACAAAAAAATCGAAAATGTAACGAGTAGGTTTCATTTTGGTACGGTGGTGAAGTTTTTGTACTGTGCAGAACCTTGCCCGGGCAAGTCCTGAGCAGGTCCTGTACGTGAAGAACCAGTGCTGGACGTGCCAGGACTTGCCCGGACACTGCCCAAGTGTGCCAAACCGTCCCCGGACCCTTTCCAAGGCTGCCAAACCTTGCCACCACCTTGCCCAGGGCTGCCACCACTTACCCGGACCCCGAACATGGTTGCCAACCCATGCCACCAAAAATCCGACTTTTGCAAATTCATGCCCGGATCCCCTAGAAAGTTGCATTGGGCATAGAAAGGGAGGATGCAACAAAAAAATCGAAAATGTAACGAGTAGATTTCATTTTGGTACGGTGGTGAAGTTTTTGTACTACGAAGAACCTTGCCCGCGCAAGTCCTGAGCAGGTCCTGTACGTGCCAAAACCAGTCCTGGACGTGCCAGGACATGCCCGGACACTGCCCAGGTGTGCCAAACCTTGCCCGGACCCTTTCCAAGGCTGCCAAACCTTGCCACCACCTTGACCAGGCTGCCACCACTTGCCCGGACCCCGAACTTGGTTGCCAACCCATGCCACCAAAAAATCCGACTTTTGGAAATCCATGCCCGGACCCCCATAGAAAGTTGCATTGGGCCTAGAATGGGGGATGCAACTAAAAAATCGAAAATGTAACGAGAAGATTTCATTTTGGTACGGTGGTCAAGTTTTTGTACTGCGCAGAACCTTGCCCAGGAAAGTCCTGAGCATGTCCTGTACGTGCCAGAACCAGTCCTGGACTTTCCAGGACTTGCCCGGACGCTGCCCAAGTGTGCCAAACCTTGCCCGGACCCTTTCCAAGGCTGCCAAACATTGCCACCACCTTGCCCAGGGCTGCCACCACTTGCCCGGACCCCGAACATGGTTGCCAACCCATGCCACCAAAAATCCGACTTTTGCAAGTCCTTGAACGGACCCCCTAGAAAGTTGCATTGGGCCTAGAAAGGGGGGATGCAACAAAAAAATCGAAAATGTAACGAGTAGATTTCATTTTGGTACGGTGGTGAAGTTTTTGTGCTGCGCAGAACCTTACCCGGGCAAGACCTGAGCAGGTCCTGTACGTGCCAGAACCAGTGCTGGAGGTGCCAGGACTTGCCAGGACACTGACCAAGTGTGCCAAACCTTGCCCGGACCCATTCCAAGGCTGCCAAACCGTGCCACCACCTAGCCCAGCGCTGCCACCACTTGCCCGGACCCCGAACATGGTTGCCAACCCATGCCAATAAAAATCTGACATTAGCAAATCCATGCTCGGACCCCCTAGAAAGGGGGGATGCAATAAAAAAATCGAAAATGTAAGTAGTAGATTTCATTTGGGTACGGTAGTGAATTTTTTGTACTGCGCAGAACCTTGCCCAGGGACCTGAGTAGGTCCTGGACGTGCCAGAACCAGTCCTGGACGTGCCAGGACTTGCCCGGACCCTGCCCAAGTGTGCCAAACCTGGCCCGGACCCTTTCCAAGGATGCCAAACCTTGCCACTACCTTGCCTAGGGCTGCCACCACTTGCCCGGACCCCGAACATGGTTGCCACCCCATGGCACCAAAAATCCAACTTTTGCAAATCCATGCCCGGACCCCTAGAAAGTTGCATTGGGTCTAGAAAGGGGGGATGCAACAAAAAAATCGAAAATGTAACGAGTAGATTTCATTTTGGTACGGTGGTGAAGTTTTTGTACTGCGCAGAAACTTGCCCGGGCAAGTCCTGAGTAGGTCTTGGACGTGCCAGAACCAGTCCTGGACGTGCCAGGACTTGCCCGGACCCTGCCCAAGTGTGCCAAACCTTGCCCGGACCCTTTCCAAGGCTGCCAAACCTTGCCACCACCTTGCCCAGGGCTGCCACCACTTGCCCGGACCCCGAACATGGTTGCCACCCCATGGCACCAAAAATCTGACTTTTGCAAATCCATGCCCGGACCCCCTGGAAAGTTGCATTGGGCCTAGAAAGGGGGGATGCAAAAAAAAAATCGAAAATGTAACGAGTAGATTTCATTTTGTTACGGTGGTGAAGTTTTTGTACTGCGCAGAACCTTGCCCGGGCAAGTCCTGAGTAGGTCCTGGACGTGCCAGAACCAGTCCTGGACGTGCCAGGACTTGCCCGGACCCTGCCCAAGTGTGCCAAACCTTGCCCGGACCCTCTCCAAGGCTGCCAAACCTTGCCACCACCTTGCCCACGGCTGCCACCACTTGCCCGGACCCCGAACATGGTTGCCACCCCATGGCACCAAAAATCCGACTTTTGCAAATCCATGCCCGGAAACCCTAGAAAGTTGCATTGGGCCTAGAAAGGGGGGATGCAACAAAAAAATCGAAAATGTAACGAGTAGATTTCATTTTGGTACGTTGGTGAAGTTTTTGTACTGCGCAGAACCTTGCCCGGGCAAGTCCTGAGTAGGTCCTGGACGTGCCAGGACTTGCCCGGACCCTGCCTTAGTGTGCCAAACCTTGCCCGGACCCTTTCCAAGGCTGCCAAACCTTGCCACCACCTTGCCCAGGGCTGCCACCACTTGCCCGGACCCCGAACATGGTTGCCACCCCATGGCACCAAAAATCCGACTTTTGCACATCCATGCCCGGACCCCCTAGAAAGTTGCATTGGGCCTAGAAAGGGGGGATGCAACAAAAAAATCGAAAATGTAACGAGTAGATTTCATTTTGGTACGGTGGTGAAGTTTTTGTACTGCGCAGAACCTTGCCCGGGCAAGTCCTGAGTAGGTCCTGGACGTGCCAGAACCAGTCCTGGACGTGCCAGGACTTGCCCGGCCCCTGTCCAAGTGTGCCAAACCTTGCCCGGACCCTTTCCAAGGCTGCCAAACCTTGCCACCACCTTGCCCAGGGCTGCCACCACTTGCCCGGACCCCGAACATGGTTGCCACGCCATGGCACCAAAAATCCGACTTTTGCAAATCCATGCCCGGACCCCCTAGAAAGTTGCATTGGGCCTAGAAAGGGGGGATGCAACAAAAAAATCGAAAATGTAACGAGTAGATTTCATTTTGGTACGGTGGTGAAGTTTTTGTACTGCGCAGAACCTTGCCCGGGCAAGTCCTGAGCAGGTCCTGGACGTGCCAGGACCAGTCCTGAACGTGCCAGGACTTGCCCGGACCCTGCCCAAGTGTGCCAAACCTTGCCCGGACCCTTTCCAAGGCTGCCAAACCTTGCCACCACCTTGCCCACGGCTGCCACCACTTGCCCGGACCCCGAACATGGTTGCCACCCCATGGCACCAAAAATCCGACTTTTGCAAATCCATGCCCGGACACCCTAGAAAGTTGCATTGGGCCTAGAAAGGGGGGATGCAACAAAAAAATCGAAAATGTAACGAGTAGATTTCATTTTGGTACGGTGGTGAAGTTTTTTTACTGCGCAGAACCTTGCCCGGGCAAGTCCTGAGTAGGTCCTGGACGTGCCAGAACCAGTCCTGGACGTGCCAGGACTTGCCCGGACCCTGCCCAAGTGTGCCAAACCTTGCCCGGACCCTTTCCAAGGCTGCCAAACCTTGCCACCACCTTGCCCAGGGCTGCCAAACCTTGCCCGGGCAAGCCCAAGTGGTGGCAGCCTTGGGCAAGGTGGTGGCAAGGTTTGGCAGCCTTGGAAAGGGTCCGGGCAAGGTTTGGCACATTTGGGCATGGTCCGGGCAAGTCCTGGCACGAGCAGGACTGGTCCTGGCACGTCCAGGACCTACTCAGGACTTGCCCGGGCAAGGTTCTGCGCAGTACAAAAACTTCACCACCGTACCAAAATGAAATCTACTCGTTATATTTTCGATTTTTTTGTTGCATCCCCCCTTTCTAGGCCCAATGCAACTTTCTAGGGGGTCCGGGCATGGATGTGCAAAAGTCGGATTTTTGGTGCCATGGGGTGGCAACCATGTTCGGGGTCCGGGCAAGTGGTGGCAGCCCTGGGCAAGGTGGTGGCAAGGTTTGGCAGCCTTGGAAAGGGTCCGGGCAAGGTTTGGCACACTTGGGCAGGGTCCGGGCAAGTCCTGGCACGTCCAGGACTGGTTCTGGCACGTCCAGGACCTACTCAGGACTTGCCCGGGCAAGGTTCTTAGCAGTACAAAAACTTCACGACCGTACCAAAATGAAATCTACTCGTTACATTTTCGATTTTTTTGTTGCATCCCCCCTTTCTAGGCCCAATGCAACTTTCTAGGGGTCCGGGCATGGATTTGCATAAGTCGGATTTTTGGTGCCATGGGGTTGCAACCATGTTCGGGGTCCGGGCGAGTGGTGGCAGCCGTGGGCAAGGTGGTGGCAAGGTTTGGCAGCCTTGGAAAGGGTCCGGGCAAGGTTTGGCACACTTGGGCAGGGTTCGGGCAAGTCCTGGCACGTCCAGGACTGGTTCTGGCACGTCCAGGACCTACTCAGGACTTGCCCGGGCAAGGTTCTGCGCAGTACAAAAACTTCACCACCGTAACAAAATGAAATCTACTCGTTACATTTTCGATTTTTTTTTTGCATCCCCCCTTTCTAGGCCCAATGCAACTTTCCAGGGGGTCCGGGCATGGATTTGAAAAAGTCAGATTTTTGGTGCCATGGGGTGGCAACCATGTTCGGGGTCCGGGCAAGTGGTGGCAGCCCTGGGCAAGGTGGTGGCAAGGTTTGGCAGCCTTGGAAAGGGTCCGGGCAAGGTTTGGCACACTTGGGCAGGGTCCGGGCAAGTCCTGGAAGGTCCAGGACTGGTCCTGGCACGTCCAGGACCTACTCAGGACTTGCCCGGGCAAGGTTCTGCGCAGTACAAAAACTTCACCACCGTACCAAAATGAAATCTACTCGTTACATTTTCGATTTTTTTGTTGCATCCCCCCTTTCTAGGCCCAATGCAACTTTCTAGGGGGTCCGGGCATGGATTTGCAAAAGTCGGATTTTTGGTGCCATGGGGTGGCAACCATGTTCGGGGTCCGGGCAAGTGGTGGCAGCCCTGGGCAAGGTGGTGGCAAGGTTTGGCAGCCTTGGAAAGGGTCCGGGCAAGGTTTGGCACACTTGGGCAGGGTCCGGGCAAGTCCTGGCACGTCCAGGACCTACTCAGGACTTGCCCGGGCAAGGTTCTGCGCAGTACAAAAACTTCACCACCGTACCAAAATGAAATCTACTCGTTACATTTTCGATTTTTTTGTTGCATCCCCACTTTCTAGGCCCAATGCAACTTTCTAGGGTGTCCGGGCATGGATTTGCAAAAGTCGGATTTTTGGTGTCATGGGGTGGCAACCATGTTCGGGGTCCGGGCAAGTGGTGGCAGCCTTGGGCAAGGTGGTGGCAAGGTTTGGCAGCCTTGGAAAGGGTCCGGGCAAGGTTTGGCACATTTGGGCATGGTCCGGGCAAGTCCTGGCACGAGCAGGACTGGTCCTGGCACGTCCAGGACCTACTCAGGACTTGCCCGGGCAAGGTTCTGCGCAGTACAAAAACTTCACCACCGTACCAAAATGAAATCTACTCGTTATATTTTCGATTTTTTTGTTGCATCCCCCCTTTCTAGGCCCAATGCAACTTTCTAGGGGGTCCGGGCATGGATGTGCAAAAGTCGGATTTTTGGTGCCATGGGGTGGCAACCATGTTCGGGGTCCGGGCAAGTGGTGGCAGCCCTGGGCAAGGTGGTGGCAAGGTTTGGCAGCCTTGGAAAGGGTCCGGGCAAGGTTTGGCACACTTGGGCAGGGTCCGGGCACGTCCTGGCACGTCCAGGACTGGTCCTGGCACGTCCAGGACCTGCTCAGCACTTGCCCGGGCAAGGTTCTGCGCAGTACAAAAACTTCACCACCGTACCAAAATGAAATCTACTCGTTACATTTTCGATTTTTTTGTTGCATCCCCCCTTTCTAGGCCCAATGCAACTTTCCAGGGGGTCCGGGCATGGATTTGCAAAAGTCAGATTTTTGGTGCCATGGGGTGGCAACCATGTTCGGGGTCCGGGCAAGTGGTGGCAGCCCTGGGCAAGGTGGTGGCAAGGTTTGGCAGCCTTGGAAAGGGTCCGGGCAAGGTTTGGCACACTTGGGCAGGGTCCGGGCAAGTCCTGGCAGGTCCAGGACTGGTCCTGGCACGTCCAGGACCTACTCATGACTTGCCCGGGCAAGGTTCTGCGCAGTACAAAAACTTCACCACCGTACCAAAATGAAATCTACTCGTTACATTTTCGATTTTTTTGTTGCATCCCCACTTTCTAGGCCCAATGCAACTTTCTAGGGTGTCCGGGCATGGATTTGCAAAAGTCGGATTTTTGGTGCCATGGGGTGGCAACCATGTTCGGGGTCCGGGCAAGTGGTGGCATCCTTGGGCAAGGTGGTGGCAAGGTTTGGCAGCCTTGGAAAGGGTCCGGGCAAGGTTTGGCACATTTGGGCAGGGTCCGGGCAAGTCCTGGCACGTTCAGGACTGGTCCTGGCACGTCCAGGACCTACTCAGGACTTGCCCGGGCAAGGTTCTGCGCAGTACAAAAACTTCACCACCGTACCAAAATGAAATCTACTCGTTATATTTTCGATTTTTTTGTTGCATCCCCCCTTTCTAGGCCCAATGCAACTTTCTAGGGGGTCCGGGCATGGATGTGCAAAAGTCGGATTTTTGGTGCCATGGGGTGGCAACCATGTTCGGGGTCCGGGCAAGTGGTGGCAGCCCTGGGCAAGGTGGTGGCAAGGTTTGGCAGCCTTGGAAAGGGTCCGGGCAAGGTTTGGCACACTTGGGCAGGGTCCGGGCAAGTCCTGGCACGTCCAGGACTGGTTCTGTCACGTCCAGGACCTACTCAGGACTTGCCCGGGCAAGGTTCTGCGCAGTACAAAAACTTCACCACCGTACCAAAATGAAATCTACTCGTTACATTTTTGATTTTTTTGTTGCATCCCCCCTTTCTAGGCCCAATGCAACTTTCTAGGGGTCCGGGCATGGATTTGCATAAGTCGGATTTTTGGTGCCATGGGGTGGCAACCATGTTCGGGGTCCGGGCAAGTGGTGGCAGCCCTAGGCAAGGTTGTGGCAAGGTTTGGCAGCCTTGGAAATGGTCCGGGCAAGGTTTGGCATACTTGGGCAGGGTCCGGGCAAGTCCTGGCACGTCCAGGACCTACTCAGGACTTGCCCGGGCAAGGTTCTGCGCAGTACAAAAACTTCACCACCGTACCAAAATGAAATCTACTCGTTACATTTTCGATTTTTTTGTTGCATCCCCCCTTTCTAGGCCCAATGCAACTTTCTAGGAGGTCCGGGCATGGATTTGCAAAAGTCGGATTTTTGGTGCCATGGGGTGGCGACCATGTTCGGGGTCAGGGCAAGTGGTGGCAGCCGTGGGCAAGGTGGTGGTAAGGTTTGGCAGCCTTGGAAAGGGTCCGGGCAAGGTTTGGCACACTTGGGCAGGGTCCGGGCAAGTCCTGGCAGGTCCAGGACTGGTCCTGGCACGTCCAGGACCTACTCAGGACTTGCCCAGGCAAGGTTCTGGGCAGTACAAAAACTTCACCACCGTACCAAAATGAAATCTACTCGTTACATTTTCGATTTTTTTGTTGCATCCCCCCTTTCTAGGCCCAATGCAACTTTCTAGGGTGTCCGGGCATGGATTTGCAAAAGTCGGATTTTTGGTGCCATGGGGTGGCAACCATTTTCGGGGTCCGGGCAAGTGGTGGCAGCCTTGGGCAAGGTGGTGTCAAGGTTTGGCAGCCTTGGAAAGGGTCCGGGCAAGGTTTGGCACACTTGGGCAGGGTCCGGGCAAGTCCTGGCACGTCCAGGACCTACTCAGGACTTGCCCGGGCAAGGTTCTGCGCAGTACAAAAACTTCACCACCGTACCAAAATGAAATCTACTCGTTACATTTTCGATTTTTTTGTTGCATCCCCCCTTTCTAGGCCCAATGCAACTTTCTAGGGTTTCCGGGCATGGATTTGCAAAAGTCGGATTTTTGGTGCCATGGGGTGGCAACCATGTTCGGGGTCCGGGCAAGTGGTGGCAGCCGTGGGCAAGGTGGTGGCAAGGTTTGGCAGCCTTGGAGAGGGTCCGGGCAAGGTTTGGCACACTTGGGCAGGGTCCGGGCAAGTCCTGGCACGTCCAGGACTGGTCCTGGCACGTCCAGGACCTACTCAGGACTTGCCCGGGCAAGGTTCTGCGCAGTACAAAAACTTCACCACCGTACCAAAATGAAATCTACTCGTTACATTCTCGATTTTTTTGTTGCATCTCCCCTTTCTAGGCCCAATGCAACTTTCTAGGGGGTCCGGGCATGGATTTGCAAAAGTCTGATTTTTTGTGCCATGGGGTGGCAACCATGTTCGGGGTCCGGGCAAGTGGTGGCAGCCCTGGGCAAGGTGGTGGCAAGGTTTGGCAGCCTTGGAAAGGGTCCGGGCAAGGTTTGGCACACTTGGGCAGGGTCCGGGCAAGTCCTGGCACGTCCAGGACTGGTGCTGGCACGTCCAGGACCTACTCAGGACTTGCCCGGGCAAGTTTCTGCGCAGTACAAAAACTTCACCACCGTACCAAAATGAAATCTACTCGTTACATTTTCGATTTTTTTGTTGCATCCCCCCTTTCTAGACCCAATGCAACTTTCTAGGGGGTCCGGGCATGGATTTGCAAAAGTCGGATTTTTGGTGCCATGGGGTGGCAACCATGTTCGGGGTCCGGGCAAGTGGTGGCAGCCCTAGGCAAGGTAGTGGCATGGTTTGGCATCCTTGGAAAGGGTCCGGGCCAGGTTTGGCACACTTGGGCAGGGTCCGGGCAAGTCCTGGCACGTCCAGGACTGGTTCTGGCACGTCCAGGACCTACTCAGGACTTGCCCGGGCAAGGTTCTGCGCAGTACAAAAACTTCACCACCGTAACAAAATGAAATCTACTCGTTACATTTTCGATTTTTTTCTTGCATCCCCCCTTTCTAGGCCCAATGTAACTTTCTAGGGGGTCCGGGCATGGATTTGCAAAAGTTGGATTTTTGGTGCCATGGGGTGGCAACCATGTTCGGGGTCCGGGCAAGTGGTGGCAGCCCTGGGCAAGGTGGTGGCAAGGTTTGGCAGCCTTGGAAAGGGTCCGGGCAAGGTTTGGCACACTTGGGCAGGGTTCGGGCAAGTCCTGGCACGTCCAGGACTGGTTCTGGCACGTCCAGGACCTACTCAGGACTTGCCCGGGCAAGGTTCTGCGCAGTACAAAAACTTCACCACCGTAACAAAATGAAATCTACTCGTTACATTTTCGATTTTTTTTTTGCATCCCCCCTTTCTAGGCCCAATGCAACTTTCTAGGGGGTCCGGGCATGGATTTGCAAAAGTCAGATTTTTGGTGCCATGGGGTGGCAACCATGTTCGGGGTCCGGGCAAGTGGTGGCAGCCCTGGGCAAGGTGGTGGCAAGGTTTGGCAGCCTTGGAAAGGGTCCGGGCAAGGTTTGGCACACTTGGGCAGGGTCCGGGCAAGTCCTGGAAGGTCCAGGACTGGTCCTGGCACGTCCAGGACCTACTCAGGACTTGCCCGGGCAAGGTTCTGCGCAGTACAAAAACTTCACCACCGTACCAAAATGAAATCTACTCGTTACATTTTCGATTTTTTTGTTGCATCCCCCCTTTCTAGGCCCAATGCAACTTTCTAGGGGGTCCGGGCATGGATTTACAAAAGTCGGATTTTTGGTGCCATGGGGTGGCAACCATGTTCGGGGTCCGGGCAAGTGGTGGCAGCCCTGGGCAAGGTGGTGGCAAGGTTTGGCAGCCTTGGAAAGGGTCCGGGCAAGGTTTGGCACACTTGGGCAGGGTCCGGGCAAGTCCTGGCACGTCCAGGACCTACTCAGGACTTGCCCGGGCAAGGTTCTGCGCAGTACAAAAACTTCACCACCGTACCAAAATGAAATCTACTCGTTACATTTTCGATTTTTTTGTTGCATCCCCACTTTCTAGGCCCAATGCAACTCTCTAGGGTGTCCGGGCATGGATTTGCAAAAGTCGGATTTTTGGTGCCATGGGGTGGCAACCATGTTCGGGGTCCGGGCAAGTGGTGGCAGCCTTGGGCAAGGTGGTGGCAAGGTTTGGCAGCCTTGGAAAGGGTCCGGGCAAGGTTTGGCACATTTGGGCATGGTCCGGGCAAGTCCTGGCACGAGCAGGACTGGTCCTGGCACGTCCAGGACCTACTCAGGACTTGCCCGGGCAAGGTTCTGCGCAGTACAAAAACTTCACCACCGTACCAAAATGAAATCTACTCGTTATATTTTCGATTTTTTTGTTGCATCCCCCCTTTCTAGGCCCAATGCAACTTTCTAGGGGGTCCGGGCATGGATGTGCAAAAGTCGGATTTTTGGTGCCATGGGGTGGCAACCATGTTCGGGGTCCGGGCAAGTGGTGGCAGCCCTGGGCAAGGTGGTGGCAAGGTTTGGCAGCCTTGGAAAGGGTCCGGGCAAGTTTTGGCACACTTGGGCAGGGTCCGGGCAAGTCCTGGCACGTCCAGGACTGGTTCTGGCACGTCCAGGACCTACTCAGGACTTGCCCGGGCAAGGTTCTTAGCAGTACAAAAACTTCACGACCGTACCAAAATGAAATCTACTCGTTACATTTTCGATTTTTTTGTTGCATCCCCCCTTTCTAGGCCCAATGCAACTTTCTAGGGGTCCGGGCATGGATTTGCATAAGTCGGATTTTTGGTGCCATGGGGTGGCAACCATGTTCGGGGTCCGGGCAAGTGGTGGCAGCCGTGGGCAAGGTGGTGGCAAGGTTTGGCAGCCTTGGAAAGGGTCCGGGCAAGGTTTGGCACACTTGGGCAGGGTTCGGGCAAGTCCTGGCACGTCCAGGACTGGTTCTGGCACGTCCAGGACCTACTCAGGACTTGCCCGGGCAAGGTTCTGCGCAGTACAAAAACTTCACCACCGTAACAAAATGAAATCTACTCGTTACATTTTCGATTTTTTTTTTGCATCCCCCCTTTCTAGGCCCAATGCAACTTTCCAGGGGGTCCGGGCATGGATTTGCAAAAGTCAGATTTTTGGTGCCATGGGGTGGCAACCATGTTCGGGGTCCGGGCAAGTGGTGGCAGCCCTGGGCAAGGTGGTGGCAAGGTTTGGCAGCCTTGGAAAGGGTCCGGGCAAGGTTTGGCACACTTGGGCAGGGTCCGGGCAAGTCCTGGCAGGTCCAGGACTGGTCCTGGCACGTCTAGGACCTACTCATGACTTGCCCGGGCAAGGTTCTGCGCAGTACAAAAACTTCACCACCGTACCAAAATGAAATCTACTCGTTACATTTTCGATTTTTTTGTTGCATCCCCACTTTCTAGGCCCAATGCAACTTTCTAGGGTGTCCGGGCATGGATTTGCAAAAGTCGGATTTTTGGTGCCATGGGGTGGCAACCATGTTCGGGGTCCGGGCAAGTGGTGGCATCCTTGGGCAAGGTGGTGGCAAGGTTTGGCAGCCTTGGAAAGGGTCCGGGCAAGGTTTGGCACATTTGGGCAGGGTCCGGGCAAGTCCTGGCACGTTCAGGACTGGTCCTGGCACGTCCAGGACCTACTCAGGACTTGCCCGGGCAAGGTTCTGCGCAGTACAAAAACTTCACCACCGTACCAAAATGAAATCTACTCGTTATATTTTCGATTTTTTTGTTGCATCCCCCCTTTCTAGGCCCAATGCAACTTTCTAGGGGGTCCGGGCATGGATGTGCAAAAGTCGGATTTTTGGTGCCATGGGGTGGCAACCATGTTCGGGGTCCGGGCAAGTGGTGGCAGCCCTGGGCAAGGTGGTGGCAAGGTTTGGCAGCCTTGGAAAGGGTCCGGGCAAGGTTTGGCACACTTGGGCAGGGTCCGGGCAAGTCCTGGCACGTCCAGGACTGGTTCTGTCACGTCCAGGACCTACTCAGGACTTGCCCGGGCAAGGTTCTGCGCAGTACAAAAACTTCACCAACGTACCAAAATGAAATCTACTCGTTACATTTTCGATTTTTTTGTTGCATCCCCCCTTTCTAGGCCCAATGCAACTTTCTAGGGGTCCGGGCATGGATTTGCATAAGTCGGATTTTTGGTGCCATGGGGTGGCAACCATGTTCGGGGTCCGGGCAAGTGGTGGCAGCCCTAGGCAAGGTGGTGGCAAGGTTTGGCAGCCTTGGAAAGGGTCCGGGCAAGGTTTGGCACACTTGGGCAGGGTCCGGGCAAGTCCTGGCACGTCCAGGACCTACTCAGGACTTGCCCGGGCAAGGTTCTGCGCAGTACAAAAACTTCACCACCGTACCAAAATGAAATCTACTCGTTACATTTTCGATTTTTTTGTTGCATCCCCCCTTTCTAGGCCCAATGCAACTTTCTAGGGGGTCCGGGCATGGATTTGCAAAAGTCGGATTTTTGGTGCCATGGGGTGGCGACCATGTTCGGGGTCCGGGCAAGTGGTGGCAGCCGTGGGCAAGGTGGTGGTAAGGTTTGGCAGCCTTGGAAAGGGTCCGGGCAAGGTTTGTCACACTTGGCCAGGGTTCGGGCAAGTCCTGGCACGTCCAGGACTGGTTCTGGCACGTCCAGGACCTACTCAGGACTTGCCCGGGCAAGGTTCTGCGCAGTACAAAAACTTCACCACCGTAACAAAATGAAATCTACTCGTTACATTTTCAATTTTTTTCTTGCATCCCCCCTTTCTAGGCCCAATGCAACTTTCTAGGGGGTCCGGGCATGGATTTGCAAAAGTCAGATTTTTGGTGCCATGGGGTGGCAACCATGTTCGGGGTCCGGGCAAGTGGTGGCAGCCCTGGGCAAGGTGGTGGCAAGGTTTGGCAGCCTTGGAAAGGGTCCGGGCAAGGTTTGGCACACTTGGGCAGGGTCCGGGCAAGTCCTGGCAGGTCCAGGACTGGTCCTGGCACGTCCAGGACCTACTCAGGACTTGCCCAGGCAAGGTTCTGGGCAGTACAAAAACTTCACCACCATACCAAAATGAAATCTACTCGTTACATTTTCGATTTTTTTGTTGCATCCCCCCTTTCTAGGCCCAATGCAACTTTCTAGGGTGTCCGGGCATGGATTTGCAAAAGTCGGATTTTTGGTGCCATGGGGTGGCAACCATGTTCGGGGTCCGGGCAAGTGGTGGCAGCCTTGGGCAAGGTGGTGTCAAGGTTTGGCAGCCTTGGAAAGGGTCCGGGCAAGGTTTGGCACACTTGGGCAGGGTCCGGGCAAGTCCTGGCACGTCCAGGACTGGTCCTGGCACGTCCAGGACCTGCTCAGCACTTGCCCGGGCAAGGTTCTGCGCAGTACAAAAACTTCACCACCGTACCAAAATGAAATCTACTCGTTACATTTTCGATTTTTTTGTTGCATCCCCCCTTTCTAGGCCCAATGCAACTTTCTAGGGTTTCCGGGCATGGATTTGCAAAAGTCGGATTTTTGGTGCCATGGGGTGGCAACCATGTTCGGGGTCCGGGCAAGTGGTGGCAGCCGTGGGCAAGGTGGTGGCAAGGTTTGGCAGCCTTGGAGAGGGTCCGGGCAAGGTTTGGCACACTTGGGCAGGGTCCGGGCAAGTCCTGGCACGTCCAGGACTGGTTCTGGCACGTCCAGGACCTACTCAGGACTTGCCCGGGCAAGGTTCTGCGCAGTACAAAAACTTCACCACCGTAACAAAATGAAATCTACTCGTTACATTTTCGATTTTTTTTTTGCATCCCCCCTTTCTAGGCCCAATGCAACTTTCCAGGGGGTCCGGGCATGGATTTGCAAAAGTCAGATTTTTGGTGCCATGGGGTGGCAACCATGTTCGGGGTCCGGGCAAGTGGTGGCAGCCCTGGGCAAGGTGGTGGCAAGGTTTGGCAGCCTTGGAAAGGGTCCGATCAAGGTTTGGCACACTTGGGCAGGGTCCGGGCAAGTCCTGGCAGGTCCAGGACTGGTCCTGGCACGTCTAGGACCTACTCATGACTTGCCCGGGCAAGGTTCTGCGCAGTACAAAAACTTCACCACCGTACCAAAATGAAATCTACTCGTTACATTTTCGATTTTTTTGTTGCATCCCCACTTTCTAGGCCCAATGCAACTTTCTAGGGTGTCCGGGCATGGATTTGCAAAAGTCGGATTTTTGGTGCCATGGGGTGGCAACCATGTTCGGGGTCCGGGCAAGTGGTGGCATCCTTGGGCAAGGTGGTGGCAAGGTTTGGCAGCCTTGGAAAGGGTCCGGGCAAGGTTTGGCACATTTGGGCAGGGTCCGGGCAAGTCCTGGCACGTTCAGGACTGGTCCTGGCACGTCCAGGACCTACTCAGGACTTGCCCGGGCAAGGTTCTGCGCAGTACAAAAACTTCACCACCGTACCAAAATGAAATCTACTCGTTATATTTTCGATTTTTTTGTTGCATCCCCCCTTTCTAGGCCCAATGCAACTTTCTAGGGGGTCCGGGCATGGATGTGCAAAAGTCGGATTTTTGGTGCCATGGGGTGGCAACCATGTTCGGGGTCCGGGCAAGTGGTGGCAGCCCTGGGCAAGGTGGTGGCAAGGTTTGGCAGCCTTGGAAAGGGTCCGGGCAAGGTTTGGCACACTTGGGCAGGGTCCGGGCAAGTCCTGGCACGTCCAGGACTGGTTCTGTCACGTCCAGGACCTACTCAGGACTTGCCCGGGCAAGGTTCTGCGCAGTACAAAAACTTCACCACCGTACCAAAATGAAATCTACTCGTTACATTTTCGATTTTTTTGTTGCATCCCCCCTTTCTAGGCCCAATGCAACTTTCTAGGGGTCCGGGCATGGATTTGCATAAGTCGGATTTTTGGTGCCATGGGGTGGCAACCATGTTCGGGGTCCGGGCAAGTGGTGGCAGCCCTAGGCAAGGTGGTGGCAAGGTTTGGCAGCCTTGGAAAGGGTCCGGGCAAGGTTTGGCACACTTGGGCAGGGTCCGGGCAAGTCCTGGCACGTCCAGGACCTACTCAGGACTTGCCCGGGCAAGGTTCTGCGCAGTACAAAAACTTCACCACCGTACCAAAATGAAATCTACTCGTTACATTTTCGATTTTTTTGTTGCATCCCCCCTTTCTAGGCCCAATGCAACTTTCTAGGGGGTCCGGGCATGGATTTGCAAAAGTCGGATTTTTGGTGCCATGGGGTGGCGACCATGTTCGGGGTCCGGGCAAGTGGTGGCAGCCGTGGGCAAGGTGGTGGTAAGGTTTGGCAGCCTTGGAAAGGGTCCGGGCAAGGTTTGTCACACTTGGCCAGGGTTCGGGCAAGTCCTGGCACGTCCAGGACTGGTTCTGGCACGTCCAGGACCTACTCAGGACTTGCCCGGGCAAGGTTCTGCGCAGTACAAAAACTTCACCACCGTAACAAAATGAAATCTACTCGTTACATTTTCGATTTTTTTCTTGCATCCCCCCTTTCTAGGCCCAATGCAACTTTCTAGGGGGTCCGGGCATGGATTTGCAAAAGTCGGATTTTTGGTGCCATGGGGTGGCAACCATGTTCGGGGTCCGGGCAAGTGGTGGCAGCCCTGGGCAAGGTGGTGGCAAGGTTTGGCAGCCTTGGAAAGGGTCCGGGCAAGGTTTGGCACACTTGGGCAGGGTCCGGGCAAGTCCTGGCAGGTCCAGGACTGGTCCTGGCACGTCCAGGACCTACTCAGGACTTGCCCAGGCAAGGTTCTGGGCAGTACAAAAACTTCACCACCGTACCAAAATGAAATCTACTCGTTACATTTTCGATTTTTTTGTTGCATCCCCCCTTTCTAGGCCCAATGCAACTTTCTAGGGTGTCCGGGCATGGATTTGCAAAAGTCGGATTTTTGGTGCCATGGGGTGGCAACCATGTTCGGGGTCCGGGCAAGTGGTGGCAGCCTTGGGCAAGGTGGTGTCAAGGTTTGGCAGCCTTGGAAAGGGTCCGGGCAAGGTTTGGCACACTTGGGCAGGGTCCGGGCAAGTCCTGGCACGTCCAGGACCTACTCAGGACTTGCCCGGGCAAGGTTCTGCGCAGTACAAAAACTTCACCACCGTACCAAAATGAAATCTACTCGTTACATTTTCGATTTTTTTGTTGCATCCCCCCTTTCTAGGCCCAATGCAACTTTCTAGGGTTTCCGGGCATGGATTTGCAAAAGTCGGATTTTTGGTGCCATGGGGTGGCAACCATGTTCGGGGTCCGGGCAAGTGGTGGCAGCCGTGGGCAAGGTGGTGGCAAGGTTTGGCAGCCTTGGAGAGGGTCCGGGCAAGGTTTGGCACACTTGGGCAGGGTCCGGGCAAGTCCTGGCACGTCCAGGACTGGTCCTGGCACGTCCAGGACCTACTCAGGACTTGCCCGGGCAAGGTTCTGCGCAGTACAAAAACTTCACCACCGTACCAAAATGAAATCTACTCGTTACATTCTCGATTTTTTTGTTGCATCTCCCCTTTCTAGGCCCAATGCAACTTTCTAGGGGGTCCGGGCATGGATTTGCAAAAGTCTGATTTTTGGTGCCATGGGGTGGCAACCATGTTCGGGGTCCGGGCAAGTGGTGGCAGCCCTGGGCAAGGTGGTGGCAAGGTTTGGCAGCCTTGGAAAGGGTCCGGGCAAGGTTTGGCACACTTGGGCAGGGTCCGGGCAAGTCCTGGCACGTCCAGGACTGGTGCTGGCACGTCCAGGACCTACTCAGGACTTGCCCGGGCAAGTTTCTGCGCAGTACAAAAACTTCACCACCGTACCAAAATGAAATCTACTCGTTACATTTTCGATTTTTTTGTTGCATCCCCCCTTTCTAGACCCAATGCAACTTTCTTGGGGGTCCGGGCATGGATTTGCAAAAGTCGGATTTTTGGTGCCATGGGGTGGCAACCATGTTCGGGGTCCGGGCAAGTGGTGGCAGCCCTAGGCAAGGTAGTGGCAAGGTTTGGCATCCTTGGAAAGGGTCCGGGCCAGGTTTGGCACACTTGGGCAGGGTCCGGGCAAGTCCTGGCACGTCCAGGACTGGTTCTGGCACGTCCAGGACCTACTCAGGACTTGCCCGGGCAAGGTTCTGCGCAGTACAAAAACTTCACCACCGTAACAAAATGAAATCTACTCGTTACATTTTCGATTTTTTTGTTGCATCCCCCCTTTCTAGGCCCAATGTAACTTTCTAGGGGGTCCGGGCATGGATTTGCAAAAGTCGGATTTTTGGTGCCATGGGGTGGCAACCATGTTCGGGGTCCGGGCAAGTGGTGGCAGCCCTGGGCAAGGTGGTGGCAAGGTTTGGCAGCCTTGGAAAGGGTCCGGGCAAGGTTTGGCACACTTGGGCAGGGTTCGGGCAAGTCCTGGCACGTCCAGGACTGGTTCTGGCACGTCCAGGACCTACTCAGGACTTGCCCGGGCAAGGTTCTGCGCAGTACAAAAACTTCACCACCGTAACAAAATGAAATCTACTCGTTACATTTTCGATTTTTTTTTGCATCCCCCCTTTCTAGGCCCAATGCAACTTTCTAGGGGGTCCGGGCATGGATTTGCAAAAGTCAGATTTTTGGTGCCATGGGGTGGCAACCATGTTCGGGGTCCGGGCAAGTGGTGGCAGCCCTGGGCAAGGTGGTGGCAAGGTTTGGCAGCCTTGGAAAGGGTCCGGGCAAGGTTTGGCACACTTGGGCTGGGTCCGGGCAAGTCCTGGAAGGTCCAGGACTGGTCCTGGCACGTCCAGGACCTACTCAGGACTTGCCCGGGCAAGGTTCTGCGCAGTACAAAAACTTCACCACCGTACCAAAATGAAATCTACTCGTTACATTTTCGATTTTTTTGTTGCATCCCCCCTTTCTAGGCCCAATGCAACTTTCTAGGGGGTCCGGGCATGGATTTGCAAAAGTCGGATTTTTGGTGCCATGGGGTGGCAACCATGTTCGGGGTCCGGGCAAGTGGTGGCAGCCCTGGGCAAGGTGGTGGCAAGGTTTGGCAGCCTTGGAAAGGGTCCGGGCAAGGTTTGGCACACTTGGGCAGGGTTCGGGCAAGTCCTGGCACGTCCAGGACTGGTTCTGGCACGTCCAGGACCTACTCAGGACTTGCCCGGGCAAGGTTCTGCGCAGTACAAAAACTTCACCACCGTAACAAAATGAAATCTACTCGTTACATTTTCGATTTTTTTTTTGCATCCCCCCTTTCTAGGCCCAATGCAACTTTCCAGGGGGTCCGGGCATGGATTTGCAAAAGTCAGATTTTTGGTGCCATGGGGTGGCAACCATGTTCGGGGTCCGGGCAAGTGGTGGCAGCCCTGGGCAAGGTGGTGGCAAGGTTTGGCAGCCTTGGAAAGGGTCCGGGCAAGGTTTGGCACACTTGGGCAGGGTCCGGGCAAGTCCTGGCAGGTCCAGGACTGGTCCTGGCACGTCCAGGACCTACTCAGGACTTGCCCGGGCAAGGTTCTGCGCAGTACAAAAACTTCACCACCGTACCAAAATGAAATCTACTCGTTACATTTTCGATTTTTTTGTTGCATCCCCCCTTTGTAGGCCCAATGCAACTTTCTAGGGGGTCCGGGCATGGATTTGCAAAAGTCGGATTTTTGGTGCCATGGGGTGGCAACCATGTTCGGGGTCCGGGCAAGTGGTGGCAGCCCTGGGCAAGGTGGTGGCAAGGTTTGGCTGCCTTGGAAAGGGTCCGGGCAAGGTTTGGCACACTTGCGCAGGGTCCGGGCAAGTCCTGGCACGTCCAGGACCTACTCGGGACTTGCCCGGGCAAGGTTCTGCGCAGTACAAAAACTTCACCACCGTACCAAAATGAAATCTACTCGTTACATTTTCGATTTTTTTGTTGCATCCCCACTTTCTAGGCCCAATGCAACTTTCTAGGGTGTCCGGGCATGGATTTGCAAAAGTCGGATTTTTGGTGCCATGGGGTGGCAACCATGTTCGGGGTCCGGGCAAGTGGTGGCAGCCTTGGGCAAGGTGGTGGCAAGGTTTGGCAGCCTTGGAAAGGGTCCGGGCAAGGTTTGGCACATTTGGGCAGGGTCCGGGCAAGTCCTGGCACGTTCAGGACTGGTCCTGGCACGTCCAGGACCTACTCAGGACTTGCCCGGGCAAGGTTCTGCGCAGTACAAAAACTTCACCACCGTACCAAAATGAAATCTACTCGTTATATTTTCGATTTTTTTGTTGTATCCCCCCTTTCTAGGCCCAATGCAACTTTCTAGGGGGTCCGGGCATGGATGTGCAAAAGTCGGATTTTTGGTGCCATGGGGTGGCAACCATGTTCGGTGTCCGGGCAAGTGGTGGCAGCCCTGGGCAAGGTGGTGGCAAGGTTTGGCAGCCTTGGAAAGGGTCCGGGCAAGGTTTGGCACACTTGGGCAGGGTCCGGGCAAGTCCTGGCACGTCCAGGACTGGTTCTGGCACGTCCAGGACCTACTCAGGACTTGCCCGGGCAAGGTTCTTAGCAGTACAAAAACTTCACCACCGTACCTAAATGAAATCTACTCGTTACATTTTCGATTTTTTTGTTGCATCCCCCCTTTCTAGGCCCAATGCAACTTTCTAGGGGTCCGGGCATGGATTTGCATAAGTCGGATTTTTGGTGCCATGGGGTGGCAACCATGTTCGGGGTCCGGGCAAGTGGTGGCAGCCGTGGGCAAGGTGGTGGCAAGGTTTGGCAGCCTTGGAAAGGGTCCGGGCAAGGTTTGGCACACTTGGGCAGGGTTCGGGCAAGTCCTGGCACGTCCAGGACTGGTTCTGGCACGTCCAGGACCTACTCAGGACTTGCCCGGGCAAGGTTCTGCGCAGTACAAAAACTTCACCACCGTAACAAAATGAAATCTACTCGTTACATTTTCGATTTTTTTTTTGTATCCCCCCTTTCTAGGCCCAATGCAACTTTCCAGGGGGTCCGGGCATGGATTTGCAAAAGTCAGATTTTTGGTGCCATGGGGTGGCAACCATGTTCGGGGTCCGGGCAAGTGGTGGCAGCCCTGGGCAAGGTGGTGGCAAGGTTTGGCAGCCTTGGAAAGGGTCCGGGCAAGGTTTGGCACACTTGGGCAGGGTCCGGGCAAGTCCTGGCAGGTCCAGGACTGGTCCTGGCACGTCCAGGACCTACTCAGGACTTGCCCGGGCAAGGTTCTGCGCAGTACAAAAACTTCACCACCGTACCAAAATGAAATCTACTCGTTACATTTTCGATTTTTTTGTTGCATCCCCCCTTTCTAGGCCCAATGCAACTTTCTAGGGGGTCCGGGCATGGATTTGCAAAAGTCAGATTTTTGGTGCCATGGGGTGGCAACCATGTTCGGGGTCCGGGCAAGTGGTGGCAGCCCTGGGCAAGGTGGTGGCAAGGTTTGGCAGCCTTGGAAAGGGTCCGGGCAAGGTTTGGCACACTTGCGCAGGGTCCGGGCAAGTCCTGGCACGTCCAGGACCTACTCAGGACTTGCCCGGGCAAGGTTCTACGCAGTACAAAAACTTCACCACCGTACCAAAATGAAATCTACTCGTTACATTTTCGATTTTTTTGTTGCATCCCCACTTTCTAGGCCCAATGCAACTTTCTAGGGTGTCCGGGCATGGATTTGCAAAAGTCGGATTTTTGGTGCCATGGGGTGGCAACCATGTTCGGGGTCCGGGCAAGTGGTGGCAGCCTTGGGCAAGGTGGTGGCAAGGTTTGGCAGCCTTGGAAAGGGTCCGGGCAAGGTTTGGCACATTTGGGCAGGGTCCGGGCAAGTCCTGGCACGTTCAGGACAGGTCCTGGCACGTCCAGGACCTACTCAGGACTTGCCCGGGCAAGGTTCTGCGCAGTACAAAAACTTCACCACCGTACCATTATGAAATCTACTCGTTATATTTTCGATTTTTTTGTTGCATCCCCCCTTTCTAGGCCCAATGCAACTTTCTAGGGGGTCCGGGCATGGATGTGCAAAAGTCGGATTTTTGGTGCCGTGGGGTGGCAACCATGTTCGGGGTCCGGGCAAGTGGTGGCAGCCCTAGGCAAGGTGGTGGCAAGGTTTGGCAGCCTTGGAAAGGGTCCGGGAAAGGTTTGGCACACTTGGGCAGGGTCCGGGCAAGTCCTGGCACGTCCAGGACCTACTCAGGACTTGCCCGGGCAAGGTTCTGCGCAGTACAAAAACTTCACCACCGTACCAAAATGAAATCTACTCGTTACATTTTCGATTTTTTTGTTGCATCCCCCCTTTCTAGGCCCAATGCAACTTTCTAGGGGGTCCGGGCATGGATTTGCAAAAGTCGGATTTTTGGTGCCATGGGGTGGCAACCATGTTCGGGGTCCGGGCAAGTGGTGGCAGCCGTGGGCAAGGTGGTGGCAAGGTTTGGCAGACTTGGAAAGGGTCCGGGCAAGGTTTGGCACACTTGGGCAGGGTTCGGGCAAGTCCTGGCACGTCCAGGACTGGTTCTGGCACGTCCAGGACCTACTCAGGACTTGCCCGGGCAAGGTTCTGCGCAGTACAAAAACTTCACCACCGTAACAAAATGAAATCTACTCGTTACATTTTCGATTTTTTTCTTGCATCCCCCCTTTCTAGGCCCAATGCAACTTTCTAGGGGGTCCAGGCATGGATTTGCAAAAGTCAGATTTTTGGTGCCATGGGGTGGCAACCATGTTCGGGGTCCGGGCAAGTGGTGGCAGCCCTGGGCAAGGTGGTGGCAAGGTTTGGCAGCCTTGGAAAGGGTCCGGGCAAGGTTTGGCACACTTGGGCAGGGTCCGGGCAAGTCCTGGCAGGTCCAGGACTGGTCCTGGCACGTCCAGGACCTACTCAGGACTTGCCCAGGCAAGGTTCTGGGCAGTACAAAAACTTCACCACCGTACCAAAATGAAATCTACTCGTTACATTTTCGATTTTTTTGTTGCATCCCCCCTTTCTAGGCCCAATGCAACTTTCTTGGGGTCCGGGCATGGATTTGCATAAGTCAGATTTTTGGTGCCATGGGGTGGCAACCATGTTCGGGGTCCGGGCAAGTGGTGGCAGCCGTGGGCAAGGTGGTGGCAAGGTTTGGCAGCCTTGGAAAGGGTCTGGGCAAGGTTTGGCACACTTGGGCAGGGTTCGGGCAAGTCCTGGCACGTCCAGGACTGGTTCTGGCACGTCCAGGACCTACTCAGGACTTGCCCGGGCAAGGTTCTGCGCAGTGCAAAAACTTCACCACCGTAACAAAATGAAATCTACTCGTTACATTTTCGATTTTTTTTTTTGCATCCCCCCTTTCTAGGCCCAATGCAACTTTCCAGGGGGTCCGGGCATGGATTTGCAAAAGTCAGATTTTTGGTGCCATGGGGTGGCAACCATGTTCGGGGTCCGGGCAAGTGGTGGCAGCCCTGGGCAAGGTGGTGGCAAGGTTTGGCAGCCTTGGAAAGGGTCCGGGCAAGGTTTGGCACACTTGGGCAGGGTCCGGGCAAGTCCTGGCAGGTCCAGGACTGGTCCTGGCACGTCCAGGACCTACTCAGGACTTGCCCGGGCAAGGTTCTGCGCAGTACAAAAACTTCACCACCGTACCAAAATGAAATCTACTCGTTACATTTTCGATTTTTTTGTTGCATCCCCCCTTTCTAGGCCCAATGCAACTTTCTAGGGGGTCCGGGCATGGATTTGCAAAAGTCGGATTTTTGGTGCCATGGGGTGGCAACCATGTTCGGGGTCCGGGCAAGTGGTGGCAGCCCTGGGCAAGGTGGTGGCAAGGTTTGGCAGCCTTGGAATGGGTCCGGGCAAGGTTTGGCACACTTGCGCAGGGTCCGGGCACGTCCTGGCACGTCCAGGACCTACTCAGGACTTGCCCGGGCAAGGTTCTGCGCAGTACAAAAACTTCACCACCGTACCAAAATGAAATCTACTCGTTACATTTTCGATTTTTTTGTTGCATCCCCACTTTCTAGGCCCAATGCAACTTTCTAGGGTGTCCGGGCATGGATTTGCAAAAGTCGGATTTTTGGTGCCATGGGGTGGCAACCATGTTCGGGGTCCGGGCAAGTGGTGGCAGCCTTGGGCAAGGTGGTGGCAAGGTTTGGCAGCCTTGGAAAGGGTCCGGGCAAGGTTTGGCACATTTGGGCAGGGTCCGGGCAAGTCCTGGGACGTTCAGGACTGGTCCTGGCACGTCCAGGACCTACTCAGGACTTGCCCGGGCAATGTTCTGCGCAGTACAAAAACTTCACCACCGTACCAAAATGAAATCTACTCGTTACATTTTCGATTTTTTTGTTGCATCCCCCCTTTCTAGGCCCAATGCAACTTTCTAGGGGGTCCGGGCATGGATTTGCAAAAGTCGGATTTTTGGTGCCATGGGGTGGCAACCATGTTCGGGGTCCGGGCAAGTGGTGGCAGCCGTGGGCAAGGTGGTGGCAAGGTTTGGCAGACTTGGAAAGGGTCCGGGCAAGGTTTGGCACACTTGGGCAGGGTTCGGGCAAGTCCTGGCACGTCCAGGACTGGTTCTGGCACGTCCAGGACCTACTCAGGACTTGCCCGGGCAAG
>OY725331.1:58272630-58275130 GCA_963242795.1 Inga leiocalycina | reverse complement strand
CCCCCAAGTGCGTGCCACCATCCATCCCATACGAAGGGGGTTACATTGTCCTCACAAGAGCGAGAGCCCCACCGCGCCCTAGCCTAGGAATCATGTTCCATCAACGGATGCGGGTTTGATGAGTATCTCGCTCACGGGAGGGCAAAGAACCCCCAAGTGCGTGCCACCATCCATCCCACATGAAGGGGGGTTACAATGTCCTCACAAGAGCGAGAGCCCCACCGCGCCCTAGCCTAGGAATCATGTTCCATCAACGGATGCGGGTTTGATGAGTATCTCGCTCACGGGAGGGCAAAGAACCCCCAAGTACGTGCCACCATCCATCCCCATATGAAATCCAACACATTTTAGGGTCCGCCGGAAAAGTCGCCGGAAAAGTCGCCGGAGGCCGCCCCACTACGGCCGGCCACCGCCGCCGGCCGCCACGGGTGGCGCCGACGTACGAAGTGGCCAAGGAACTCGACCCCATGGCTCACACACTTGTTCTGCACCAAGGGACAATCCATACCTCTCTTGTGTGTGCGCTTGGCTGCCATGGGGAGGGGGGGTGGGGGTGCCCCCCTATATATGCAATTTGAGCCTTTTCCATTGTGGCACGAACAGACATACTTTTTTCTCAAATGACAACTTTTTTTTGAGGCACCTAGAGATCGAATTTTTCCATGATTTTTTGCAGCAATCCTAGGCACCATAACAGAAGATCAACCCCCAAGTTTCATAATTTTTTGACACCCGTAGAATATTTGACGAATTTTTTAGTGTTCAGCCTTGGGCGGCCTCAAACGGCCACCACGGGCGGCGGCTCCGGCGGCCGGGCACCCCCACATGTAGGGGGGGATGAGTATGAGTGAATGCACAAATAAAATCTCAAATGTAACGAGTAAATTTAATTTTGGTACGGGGGTGAAGTTTTTGTACTGCGCAGAACCTTGCCCGGGCAAGTCCTGAGTAAGTCCTGAACCAGCCAGGACCAGTCCTAGACGTGCCAGGACTTGCCCGGGCCCTGCCCAAGTGTGCCAAACCTTGCCCGGACCCTTTCCAAGGCTGCCAAAACTTGCCACCACCTTGCCCAAGGCTGCCAAGACTTGCCCGGACCCCGAACATGGTTGCCAACCCATGGGGCCAAAAATCCGACTGTTGCAAAAACATGCCCGGACCCCCTAGAAAGTTGCATTGGGCCTAGAAAGGGGGGATGCAACAAAAAAATCGAAAATGTAACGAGTAGATTTCATTTTGGTACGGTGGTGAAGTTTTTGTACTGCGCAGAACCTTGCCCGGGCAAGTGCTGAGCAGGTCCTGTACGTGCCAGAACCAGTCCTGGACGTGCCAGGACTTGCCCGGGCCCTGCCCAAGTGTGCCAAACCTTGCCCGGACCCTTTCCAAGGCTGCCAAACCTTGCCACCACCTTGCCCAGGGCTGCCACCACTTGCCCGGACCCCGAACATGGTTGCCAACCCATGGGGCCAAAAATCCGACTGTTGCAAAAACATGCCCGGACCCCCTAGAAAGTTGCATTGGGCCTAGAAAGGGGGGATGCAACAAAAAAATCGAAAATGTAACGAGTAGATTTCATTTTGGTACGGGGGTGAAGTTTTTGCACTGCGCAGAACCTTGCCCGGGCAAGTCCTTAGTAAGTCCTGAACCAGCCAGGACCAGTCCTGGACGTGCCAGGACTTGCCCGGGCCCTGCCCAAGTGTGCCAAACCTTGCCCGGACCCTTTCCAAGGCTGCCAAACCTTGCCACCACCTTGCCCAAGGCTGCCAAGACTTGCCCGGACCCCGAACATGGTTGCCAACCCATGGGGCCAAAAATCCGACTGTTGCAAAAACATGCCCGGACCCCCTAGAAAGTTGCATTGGGCCTAGAAAGGGGGGATGCAACAAAAAAATCGAAAATGTAACGAGTAGATTTCATTTTGGTACGGTGGTGAAGTTTTTGTACTGCGCAGAACCTTGCCCGGGCAAGTGCTAAGCAGGTCCTGTACGTGCCAGAACCAGTCCTGGACGTGCCAGGACTTGCCCGGGCCCTGCCCAAGTGTGCCAAACCTTGCCCGGACCCTTCCCAAGGCTGCCAAACCTTGCCACCACCTTGCCCAAGGCTGCCACCACTTGCCCGGACCCCGAACATGGTTGCCAACCCATGGGGCCAAAAATCCGACTGTTGCAAAAACATGCCCGGACCCCCTAGAAAGTTGCATTGGGCCTAGAAAGGGGGGATGCAACAAAAAAATCGAAAATGTAACGAGTAGATTTCATTTTGGTACGGTGGTGAAGTTTTTGTACTGCGCAGAACCTTGCCCGGGCAAGTGCTAAGCAGGTCCTGTACGTGCCAGAACCAGTCCTGGACGTGCCAGGACTTGCCCGGGCCCTGCCCAAGTGTGCCAAACCTTGCCCGGACCCTTTCCAAGGCTGCCAAACCTTGCCACCACCTTGCCCAAGGCTGCCACCACTTGCCCGGACCCCGAACATGGTTGCCAACCCATGGGGCCAAAAATCCGACT
>OY725331.1:58250130-58252630 GCA_963242795.1 Inga leiocalycina | reverse complement strand
ACACATTTTAGGGTCCGCCGGAAAAGTCGCCGGAGGCCGCCCCACTACGGCCGGCCACCGCCGCCGGCCGCCACGGGTGGCGCCGACGTACGAAGTGACCAAGGAACTCGACCCCATGGCTCACACACTTGTTCTGCACCAAGGGACAATCCATACCTCTCTTGTGTGTGCGCTTGGCTGCCATGGGGAGGGGGGGTGGGGGTGCCCCCCTATATATGCAATTTGAGCCTTTTCCATTGTGGCACGAACAGACATACTTTTTTCTCAAATGACAACTTTTTTTTGAGGCACCTAGAGATCGAATTTTTCCATGATTTTTTGCAGCAATCCTAGGCACCATAACAGAAGATCAACCCCCAAGTTTCATAATTTTTTGACACCCGTAGAATATTTGACGAATTTTTTAGTGTTCAGCCTTGGGCGGCCTCAAACGGCCACCACGGGCGGCGGCTCCGGCGGCCGGGCACCCCCACATGTAGGGGGGGATGAGTATGAGTGAATGCACAAATAAAATCTCAAATGTAACGAGTAAATTTAATTTTGGTACGGGGGTGAAGTTTTTGTACTGCGCAGAACCTTGCCCGGGCAAGTCCTGAGTAAGTCCTGAACCAGCCAGGACCAGTCCTGGACGTGCCAGGACTTGCCCGGGCCCTGCCCAAGTGTGCCAAACCTTGCCCGGACCCTTTCCAAGGCTGCCAAACCTTGCCACCACCTTGCCCAAGGCTGCGAAGACTTGCCCGGACCCCGAACATGGTTGCCAACCCATGGGGCCAAAAATCCGACTGTTGCAAAAACATGCCCGGACCCCCTAGAAAGTTGCATTGGGCCTAGAAAGGGGGGATGCAACAAAAAAATCGAAAATGTAACGAGTAGATTTCATTTTGGTACGGGGGTGAAGTTTTTGCACTGCGCAGAACCTTGCCCGGGCAAGTCCTGAGTAAGTCCTGAACCAGCCAGGACCAGTCCTGGACGTGCCAGGACTTGCCCGGGCCCTGCCCAAGTGTGCCAAACCTTGCCCGGACCCTTTCCAAGGCTGCCAAACCTTGCCACCACCTTGCCCAAGGCTGCCAAGACTTGCCCGGACCCCGAACATGGTTGCCAACCCATGGGGCCAAAAATCCGACTGTTGCAAAAACATGCCCGGACCCCCTAGAAAGTTGCATTGGGCCTAGAAAGGGGGGATGCAACAAAAAAATCGAAAATGTAACGAGTAGATTTCATTTTGGTACGGTGGTGAAGTTTTTGTACTGCGCAGAACCTTGCCCGGGCAAGTGCTGAGCAGGTCCTGTACGTGCCAGAACCAGTCCTGGACGTGCCAGGACTTGCCCGGGCCCTGCCCAAGTGTGCCAAACCTTGCCCGGACCCTTTCCAAGGCTGCCAAACCTTGCCACCACCTTGCCCAGGGCTGCCACCACTTGCCCGGACCCCGAACATGGTTGCCAACCCATGGGGCCAAAAATCCGACTGTTGCAAAAACATGCCCGGACCCCCTAGAAAGTTGCATTGGGCCTAGAAAGGGGGGATGCAACAAAAAAATCGAAAATGTAACGAGTAGATTTCATTTTGGTACGGGGGTGAAGTTTTTGCACTGCGCAGAACCTTGCCCGGGCAAGTCCTGAGTAAGTCCTGAACCAGCCAGGACCAGTCCTGGACGTGCCAGGACTTGCCCGGGCCCTGCCCAAGTGTGCCAAACCTTGCCCGGACCCTTTCCAAGGCTGCCAAACCTTGCCACCACCTTGCCCAAGGCTGCCAAGACTTGCCCGGACCCCGAACATGGTTGCCAACCCATGGGGCCAAAAATCCGACTGTTGCAAAAACATGCCCGGACCCCCTAGAAAGTTGCATTGGGCCTACAAAGGGGGGATGCAACAAAAAAATCGAAAATGTAACGAGTAGATTTCATTTTGGTACGGTGGTGAAGTTTTTGTACTGCGCAGAACCTTGCCCGGGCAAGTGCTGAGCAGGTCCTGTACGTGCCAGAACCAGTCCTGGACGTGCCAGGACTTGCCCGGGCCCTGCCCAAGTGTGCCAAACCTTGCCCGGACCCTTTCCAAGGCTGCCAAACCTTGCCACCACCTTGCCCAAGGCTGCCACCACTTGCCCGGACCCCGAACATGGTTGCCAACCCATGGGGCCAAAAATCCGACTGTTGCAAAAACATGCCCGGACCCCCTAGAAAGTTGCATTGGGCCTAGAAAGGGGGGATGCAACAAAAAAATCGAAAATGTAACGAGTAGATTTCATTTTGGTACGGGGGTGAAGTTTTTGCACTGCGCAGAACCTTGCCCGGGCAAGTCCTGAGTAAGTCCTGAACCAGCCAGGACCAGTCCTGGACGTGCCAGGACTTGCCCGGGCCCTGCCCAAGTGTGCCAAACCTTGCCCGGACCCTTTCCAAGGCTGCCAAACCTTGCCACCACCTTGCCCAGGGCTGCCACCACTTGCCCGGACCCCGAACATGGTTGCCAACCCATGGGGCCAAAAATCCGACTGTTGCAAAAAC
>OY725331.1:58217630-58220130 GCA_963242795.1 Inga leiocalycina | reverse complement strand
AAACCTTGCCCGGACCCTTTCCAAGGCTGCCAAACCTTGCCACCACCTTGCCCAGGGCTGCCACCACTTGCCCGGACCCCGAACATGGTTGCCAACCCATGGGGCCAAAAATCCGACTGTTGCAAAAACATGCCCGGACCCCCTAGAAAGTTGCATTGGGCCTAGAAAGGGGGGATGCAACAAAAAAATCGAAAATGTAACGAGTAGATTTCATTTTGGTACGGGGGTGAAGTTTTTGTACTGCGCAGAACCTTGCCCGGGCAAGTCCTGAGTAAGTCCTGAACCAGCCAGGACCAGTCCTGGACGTGCCAGGACTTGCCCGGGCCCTGCCCAAGTGTGCCAAACCTTGCCCGGACCCTTTCCAAGGCTGCAAAACCTTGCCACCACCTTGCCCAGGGCTGCCAAGACTTGCCCGGACCCCGAACATGGTTGCCAACCCATGGGGCCAAAAATCCGACTGTTGCAAAAACATGCCCGGACCCCCTAGAAAGTTGCATTGGGCCTAGAAAGGGGGGATGCAACAAAAAAATCGAAAATGTAACGGGTAGATTTCATTTTGGTACGGTGGTGAAGTTTTTGTACTGCGCAGAACCTTGCCCGGGCAAGTCCTGAGTAAGTCCTGAACCAGCCAGGACCAGTCCTGGACGTGCCAGGACTTGCCCGGGCCCTGCCCAAGTGTGCCAAACCTTGCCCGGACCCTTTCCAAGGCTGCCAAACCTTGCCACCACCTTGCCCAGGGCTGCCACCACTTGCCCGGACCCCGAACATGGTTGCCAACCCATGGGGCCAAAAATCCGACTGTTGCAAAAACATGCCCGGACCCCCTAGAAAGTTGCATTGGGCCTAGAAAGGGGGGATGCAACAAAAAAATCGAAAATGTAACGAGTAGATTTCATTTTGGTACGGTGGTGAAGTTTTTGTACTGCGCAGAACCTTGCCCGGGCAAGTCCTGAGTAAGTCCTGAACCAGCCAGGACCAGTCCTGGACGTGCCAGGACTTGCCCGGGCCCTGCCCAAGTGTGCCAAACCTTGCCCGGACCCTTCCCAAGGCTGCCAAACCTTGCCACCACCTTGCCCAAGGCTGCCACCACTTGCCCGGACCCCGAACATGGTTGCCAACCCATGGGGCCAAAAATCCGACTGTTGCAAAAACATGCCCGGACCCCCTAGAAAGTTGCATTGGGCCTAGAAAGGGGGGATGCAACAAAAAAATCGAAAATGTAACGAGTAGATTTCATTTTGGTACGGTGGTGAAGTTTTTGTGCTGCGCAGAACCTTGCCCGGGCAAGTGCTAAGCAGGTCCTGTACGTGCCAGAACCAGTCCTGGACGTGCCAGGACTTGCCCGGGCCCTGCCCAAGTGTGCCAAACCTTGCCCGGACCCTTTCCAAGGCTGCCAAACCTTGCCACCACCTTGCCCAAGGCTGCCACCACTTGCCCGGACCCCGAACATGGTTGCCAACCCATGGGGCCAAAAATCCGACTGTTGCAAAAACATGCCCGGACCCCCTAGAAAGTTGCATTGGGCCTAGAAAGGGGGGATGCAACAAAAAAATCGAAAATGTAACGAGTAGATTTCATTTTGGTACGGTGGTGAAGTTTTTGTACTGCGCAGAACCTTGCCCGGGCAAGTGCTGAGCAGGTCCTGTACGTGCCAGAACCAGTCCTGGACGTGCCAGGACTTGCCCGGGCCCTGCCCAAGTGAGCCAAACCTTTCCCGGACCCTTTCCAAGGCTGCCAAACCTTGCCACCACCTTGCCCAAGGCTGCCAAGACTTGCCCGGACCCCGAACATGGTTGCCAACCCATGGGGCCAAAAATCCGACTGTTGCAAAAACATGCCCGGACCCCCTAGAAAGTTGCATTGGGCCTAGAAAGGGGGGATGCAACAAAAAAATCGAAAATGTAACGAGTAGATTTCATTTTGGTACGGGGGTGAAGTTTTTGCACTGCGCAGAACCTTGCCCGGGCAAGTCCTGAGTAAGTCCTGAACCAGCCAGGACCAGTCCTAGACGTGCCAGGACTTGCCCGGGCCCTGCCCAAGTGTGCCAAACCTTGCCCGGACCCTTTCCAAGGCTGCCAAACCTTGCCACCACCTTGCCCAAGGCTGCCAAGACTTGCCCGGACCCCGAACATGGTTGCCAACCCATGGGGCCAAAAATCCGACTGTTGCAAAAACATGCCCGGACCCCCTAGAAAGTTGCATTGGGCCTAGAAAGGGGGGATGCAACAAAAAAATCGAAAATGTAACGAGTAGATTTCATTTTGGTACGGTGGTGAAGTTTTTGTACTGCGCAGAACCTTGCCCGGGCAAGTGCTGAGCAGGTCCTGTACGTGCCAGAACCAGTCCTGGACGTGCCAGGACTTGCCCGGGCCCTGCCCAAGTGTGCCAAACCTTGCCCGGACCCTTTCCAAGGCTGCCAAACCTTGCCACCACCTTGCCCAAGGCTGCCAAGACTTGCCCGGACCCCGAACATGGTTGCCAACCCATGGGGCCAAAAATC
>OY725331.1:58162630-58165130 GCA_963242795.1 Inga leiocalycina | reverse complement strand
TACAAATCCCACGCACCATACGATCCACCGATATGAGAAGGATGGGGGCAAGCACAAATCCCACAAACCATACGGTCCACCGGTATGAGAAGGACGGGGGCAAGCACAAATCCCACAAACCATGCGATCCACCGAAATGAGAAGGATGGGGGCGAGTACAAGGCGTGTCGCGTGGTCGGCCCGATCGCAAGAATCCAACCACGCCCAAGCTTACTAAGCACCCGGGGGGCAAGAGCCCGAGAACGGATGCCGTTCCGCGAGATTGTGAGGAGGAATCCCACTCACGAGAGTCCCATGAAGCAACAACAAAGCGGGTTACCTTGTCCTCACAAGAGCGAGAGCCCCACCGCGCCCTAGCCTAGGAATCATGCGGTTTCCATCCAATCGCGGGTAGGTAGCGCAAGTCCCCTTAACGGATGCGGGTTTGATGAGTATCTCGCTCGCGGGAGGGCAAAGAACCCCCAAGTACGTGCCACCATCCATCCCATATGAAGGGGGTTACATTGTCCTCACAAGAGCGAGAGCCCCACCGCGCCCTAGCCTAGGAATCATGTTCCATCAACGGATGCGGGTTTGATGAGTATCTCGCTCACGGGAGGGCAAAGAACCCCCAAGTGCGTGCCACCATCCATCCCATACGAAGGGGGTTACATTGTCCTCACAAGAGCGAGAGCCCCACCGCGCCCTAGCCTAGGAATCATGTTCCATCAACGGATGCGGGTTTGATGAGTATCTCGCTCACGGGAGGGCAATGAACCCCCAAGTGCGTGCCACCATCCATCCCACATGAAGGGGGGTTACAATGTCCTCACAAGAGCGAGAGCCCCACCGCGCCCTAGCCTAGGAATCATGTTCCATCAACGGATGCGGGTTTGATGAGTATCTCGCTCACGGGAGGGCAAAGAACCCCCAAGTACGTGCCACCATCCATCCCCATATGAAATCCAACACATTTTAGGGTCCGCCGGAAAAGTCGCCGGAGGCCGCCCCACTACGGCCGGCCACCGCCGCCGGCCGCCACGGGTGCCGCCGACGTACGAAGTGACCAAGGAACTCGACCCCATGGCTCACACACTTGTTCTGCACCAAGGGACAATCCATACCTCTCTTGTGTGTGCGCTTGGCTGCCATGGGGAGGGGGGGTGGGGGTGCCCCCCTATATATGCAATTTGAGCCTTTTCCATTGTGGCACGAACAGACATACTTTTTTCTCAAATGACAACTTTTTTTTGAGGCACCTAGAGATCGAATTTTTCCATGATTTTTTGCAGCAATCCTAGGCACCATAACAGAAGATCAACCCCCAAGTTTCATAATTTTTTGACACCCGTAGAATATTTGACGAATTTTTTAGTGTTCAGCCTTGGGCGGCCTCAAACGGCCACCACGGGCGGCGGCTCCGGCGGCCGGGCACCCCCACATGTAGGGGGGGATGAGTATGAGTGAATGCACAAATAAAATCTCAAATGTAACGAGTAAATTTAATTTTGGTACGGGGGTGAAGTTTTTGTACTGCGCAGAACCTTGCCCGGGCAAGTCCTGAGTAAGTCCTGAACCAGCCAGGACCAGTCCTGGACGTGCCAGGACTTGCCCGGGCCCTGCCCAAGTGTGCCAAACCTTGCCCGGACCCTTTCCAAGGCTGCCAAACCTTGCCACCACCTTGCCCAAGGCTGCTAAGACTTGCCCGGACCCCGAACATGGTTGCCAACCCATGGGGCCAAAAATCCGACTGTTGCAAAAACATGCCCGGACCCCCTAGAAAGTTGCATTGGGCCTAGAAAGGGGGGATGCAACAAAAAAATCGAAAATGTAACGAGTAGATTTCATTTTGGTACGGGGGTGAAGTTTTTGCACTGCGCAGAACCTTGCCCGGGCAAGTCCTGAGTAAGTCCTGAACCAGCCAGGACCAGTCCTGGACGTGCCAGGACTTGCCCGGGCCCTGCCCAAGTGTGCCAAACCTTGCCCGGACCCTTTCCAAGGCTGCCAAACCTTGCCACCACCTTGCCCAAGGCTGCCAAGACTTGCCCGGACCCCGAACATGGTTGCCAACCCATGGGGCCAAAAATCCGACTGTTGCAAAAACATGCCCGGACCCCCTAGAAAGTTGCATTGGGCCTAGAAAGGGGGGATGCAACAAAAAAATCGAAAATGTAACGAGTAGATTTCATTTTGGTACGGTGGTGAAGTTTTTGTACTGCGCAGAACCTTGCCCGGGCAAGTGCTGAGCAGGTCCTGTACGTGCCAGAACCAGTCCTGGACGTGCCAGGACTTGCCCGGGCCCTGCCCAAGTGTGCCAAACCTTGCCCGGACCCTTTCCAAGGCTGCCAAACCTTGCCACCACCTTGCCCAGGGCTGCCACCACTTGCCCGGACCCCGAACATGGTTGCCAACCCATGGGGCCAAAAATCCGACTGTTGCAAAAACATGCCCGGACCCCCTAGAAAGTTGCATTGGGCCTAGAAAGGGGGGATGCAACAAAAAAATCGAAAATGTAACGAGT
>OY725331.1:58147630-58152630 GCA_963242795.1 Inga leiocalycina | reverse complement strand
CGCGCCCTAGCCTAGGAATCATGCGGTTTCCATCCAATCGAGGGTAGGTAGCGCAAGTCCCCTTAACGGATGCGGGTTTGATGAGTATCTCGCTCAAGGGAGGTCCAAGATCCCCTAGGCACGCACCACCATCAATCACATTGAAATCCCACACACCATACGATCCACCGAAATGAGTAAGGATGGTGGCGCGTACAAATCCCACGCACCATACGATCCACCGATATGAGAAGGATGGGGGCAAGCACAAATCCCACAAACCATACGGTCCACCGGTATGAGAAGGACGGGGGCAAGCACAAATCCCACAAACCATGCGATCCACCGAAATGAGAAGGATGGGGGCGAGTACAAGGCGTGTCGCGTGGTCGGCCCGATCGCAAGAATCCAACCACGCCCAAGCTTACTAAGCACCCGGGGGGCAAGAGCCCGAGAACGGATGCCGTTCCGCGAGATTGTGAGGAGGAATCCCACTCACGAGAGTCCCATGAAGCAACAACAAAGCGGGTTACCTTGTCCTCACAAGAGCGAGAGCCCCACCGCGCCCTAGCCTAGGAATCATGCGGTTTCCATCCAATCGCGGGTAGGTAGCGCAAGTCCCCTTAACGGATGCGGGTTTGATGAGTATCTCGCTCGCGGGAGGGCAAAGAACCCCCAAGTACGTGCCACCATCCATCCCATATGAAGGGGGTTACATTGTCCTCACAAGAGCGAGAGCCCCACCGCGCCCTAGCCTAGGAATCATGTTCCATCAACGGATGCGGGTTTGATGAGTATCTCGCTCACGGGAGGGCAAAGAACCCCCAAGTGCGTGCCACCATCCATCCCATACGAAGGGGGTTACATTGTCCTCACAAGAGCGAGAGCCCCACCGCGCCCTAGCCTAGGAATCATGTTCCATCAACGGATGCGGGTTTGATGAGTATCTCGCTCACGGGAGGGCAATGAACCCCCAAGTGCGTGCCACCATCCATCCCACATGAAGGGGGGTTACAATGTCCTCACAAGAGCGAGAGCCCCACCGCGCCCTAGCCTAGGAATCATGTTCCATCAACGGATGCGGGTTTGATGAGTATCTCGCTCACGGGAGGGCAAAGAACCCCCAAGTACGTGCCACCATCCATCCCCATATGAAATCCAACACATTTTAGGGTCCGCCGGAAAAGTCGCCGGAGGCCGCCCCACTACGGCCGGCCACCGCCGCCGGCCGCCACGGGTGCCGCCGACGTACGAAGTGACCAAGGAACTCGACCCCATGGCTCACACACTTGTTCTGCACCAAGGGACAATCCATACCTCTCTTGTGTGTGCGCTTGGCTGCCATGGGGAGGGGGGGTGGGGGTGCCCCCCTATATATGCAATTTGAGCCTTTTCCATTGTGGCACGAACAGACATACTTTTTTCTCAAATGACAACTTTTTTTTGAGGCACCTAGAGATCGAATTTTTCCATGATTTTTTGCAGCAATCCTAGGCACCATAACAGAAGATCAACCCCCAAGTTTCATAATTTTTTGACACCCGTAGAATATTTGACGAATTTTTTAGTGTTCAGCCTTGGGCGGCCTCAAACGGCCACCACGGGCGGCGGCTCCGGCGGCCGGGCACCCCCACATGTAGGGGGGGATGAGTATGAGTGAATGCACAAATAAAATCTCAAATGTAACGAGTAAATTTAATTTTGGTACGGGGGTGAAGTTTTTGTACTGCGCAGAACCTTGCCCGGGCAAGTCCTGAGTAAGTCCTGAACCAGCCAGGACCAGTCCTGGACGTGCCAGGACTTGCCCGGGCCCTGCCCAAGTGTGCCAAACCATGCCCGGACCCTTTCCAAGGCTGCCAAACCTTGCCACCACCTTGCCCAAGGCTGCTAAGACTTGCCCGGACCCCGAACATGGTTGCCATCCCATGGGGCCAAAAATCCGACTGTTGCAAAAACATGCCCGGACCCCCTAGAAAGTTGCATTGGGCCTAGAAAGGGGGGATGCAACAAAAAAATCGAAAATGTAACGAGTAGATTTCATTTTGGTACGGGGGTGAAGTTTTTGCACTGCGCAGAACCTTGCCCGGGCAAGTCCTGAGTAAGTCCTGAACCAGCCAGGACCAGTCCTGGACGTGCCAGGACTTGCCCGGGCCCTGCCCAAGTGTGCCAAACCTTGCCCGGACCCTTTCCAAGGCTGCCAAACCTTGCCACCACCTTGCCCAAGGCTGCCAAGACTTGCCCGGACCCCGAACATGGTTGCCAACCCATGGGGCCAAAAATCCGACTGTTGCAAAAACATGCCCGGACCCCCTAGAAAGTTGCATTGGGCCTAGAAAGGGGGGATGCAACAAAAAAATCGAAAATGTAACGAGTAGATTTCATTTTGGTACGGTGGTGAAGTTTTTGTACTGCGCAGAACCTTGCCCGGGCAAGTGCTGACCAGGTCCTGTACGTGCCAGAACCAGTCCTGGACGTGCCAGGACTTGCCCGGGCCCTGCCCAAGTGTGCCAAACCTTGCCCGGACCCTTTCCAAGGCTGCCAAACCTTGCCACCACCTTGCCCAGGGCTGCCACCACTTGCCCGGACCCCGAACATGGTTGCCAACCCATGGGGCCAAAAATCCGACTGTTGCAAAAACATGCCCGGACCCCCTAGAAAGTTGCATTGGGCCTAGAAAGGGGGGATGCAACAAAAAAATCGAAAATGTAACGAGTAGATTTCATTTTGGTACGGGGGTGAAGTTTTTGCACTGCGCAGAACCTTGCCCGGGCAAGTCCTGAGTAAGTCCTGAACCAGCCAGGACCAGTCCTGGACGTGCCAGGACTTGCCCGGGCCCTGCCCAAGTGTGCCAAACCTTGCCCGGACCCTTTCCAAGGCTGCCAAACCTTGCCACCACCTTGCCCAAGGCTGCCAAGACTTGCCCGGACCCCGAACATGGTTGCCAACCCATGGGGCCAAAAATCCGACTGTTGCAAAAACATGCCCGGACCCCCTAGAAAGTTGCATTGGGCCTAGAAAGGGGGGATGCAACAAAAAAATCGAAAATGTAACGAGTAGATTTCATTTTGGTACGGTGGTGAAGTTTTTGTACTGCGCAGAACCTTGCCCGGGCAAGTGCTGAGCAGGTCCTGTACGTGCCAGAACCAGTCCTGGACGTGCCAGGACTTGCCCGGGCCCTGCCCAAGTGTGCCAAACCTTGCCCAGACCCTTTCCAAGGCTGCCAAACCTTGCCACCACCTTGCCCAAGGATGCCACCACTTGCCCGGACCCCGAATATGGTTGCCAACCCATGGGGCCAAAAATCCGACTGTTGCAAAAACATGCCCGGACCCCCTAGAAAGTTGCATTGGGCCTAGAAAGGGGGGATGCAACAAAAAAATAAAAAATGTAACGAGTAGATTTCATTTTGGTACGGGGGTGAAGTTTTTGCACTGCGCAGAACCTTGCCCGGGCAAGTCCTGAGTAAGTCCTGAACCAGCCAGGACCAGTCCTGGACGTGCCAGGACATGCCCGGGCCCTGCCCAAGTGTGCCAAACCTTGCCCGGACCCTTTCCAAGGCTGCCAAACCTTGCCACCACCTTGCCCAGGGCTGCCACCACTTGCCCGGACCCCGAACATGGTTGCCAACCCATGGGGCCAAAAATCCGACTGTTGCAAAAACATGCCCGGACCCCCTAGAAAGTTGCATTGGGCCTAGAAAGGGGGGATGCAACAAAAAAATCGAAAATGTAACGAGTAGATTTCATTTTGGTACGGGGGTGAAGTTTTTGCACTGCGCAGAACCTTGCCCGGGCAAGTCCTGAGTAAGTCCTGAACCAGCCAGGACCAGTCCTGGACGTGCCAGGACTTGCCCGGGCCCTGCCCAAGTGTGCCAAACCTTGCCCGGACCCTTTCCAAGGCTGCCAAACCTTGCCACCACCTTGCCCAAGGCTGCCAAGACTTGCCCGGACCCCGAACATGGTTGCCAACCCATGGGGCCAAAAATCCGACTGTTGCAAAAACATGCCCGGACCCCCTAGAAAGTTGCATTGGGCCTAGAAAGGGGGGATGCAACAAAAAAATCGAAAATGTAACGAGTAGATTTCATTTTGGTACGGTGGTGAAGTTTTTGTACTGCGCAGAACCTTGCCCGGGCAAGTGCTGAGCAGGTCCTGTACGTGCCAGAACCAATCCTGGACGTGCCAGGACTTGCCCGGGCCCTGCCCAAGTGTGCCAAACCTTGCCCGGACCCTTTCCAAGGCTGCCAAACCTTGCCACCACCTTGCCCAAGGCTGCCACCACTTGCCCGGACCCCGAACATGGTTGCCAACCCATGGGGCCAAAAATCCGACTGTTGCAAAAACATGCCCGGACCCCCTAGAAAGTTGCATTGGGCCTAGAAAGGGGGGATGCAACAAAATAATCGAAAATGTAACGAGTAGATTTCATTTTGGTACGGGGGTGAAGTTTTTGCACTGCGCAGAACCTTGCCCGGGCAAGTCCTGAGTAAGTCCTGAACCAGCCAGGACCAGTCCTGGACGTGCCAGGACTTGCCCGGGCCCTGCCCAAGTGTGCCAAACCTTGCCCGGACCCTTTCCAAGGCTGCCAAACCTTGCCACCACCTTGCCCAGGGCTGCCACCACTTGCCCGGACCCCGAACATGGTTGCCAACCCATGGGGCCAAAAATCCGACTGTTGCAAAAACATGCCCGGACCCCCTAGAAAGTTGCATTGGGCCTAGAAAGGGGGGATGCAACAAAAAAATCGAAAATGTAACGAGTAGATTTCATTTTGGTACGGGGGTGAAGTTTTTGCACTGCGCAGAACCTTGCCCGGGCAAGTCCTGAGTAAGTCCTGAACCAGCCAGGACCAGTCCTGGACGTGCCAGGACTTGCCCGGGCCCTGCCCAAGTGTGCCAAACCTTGCCCGGACCCTTTCCAAGGCTGCCAAACCTTGCCACCACCTTGCCCAAGGCTGCCAAGACTTGCCCGGACCCCGAACATGGTTGCCAACCCATGGGGCCAAAAATCCGACTGTTGCAA
>OY725331.1:58139864-58142364 GCA_963242795.1 Inga leiocalycina | reverse complement strand
CGGATGCGGGTTTGATGAGTATCTCGCTCGCGGGAGGGCAAAGAACCCCCAAGTACGTGCCACCATCCATCCCATATGAAATCCAACACATTTTTAGGGTCGCCGGAAAAGTCGCCGGAAAAGTCGCCGGAGGCCGCCCCACTACGGCCGGCCACCGCCGCCGGCCGCCACGGGTGGCGCCGACGTACGAAGTGACCAAGGAACTCGACCCCATGGCTCACACACTTGTTCTGCACCAAGGGACAATCCATGCCTCTCTTGTGTGTGACCTTGGCTGCCATGGGGAGGGGGGGTGGGGGTGCCCCCCTATATATGCAATTTGAGCCTTTTCCCTTGTGGCACGAACAGACATACTTTTTTCTCAAACGACAACTTTTTTTTGAGGGACCTAGAGATCGAATTTTTCCACGATTTTTTGCAGCAATGCTAGGCACCATAACAGAAGATCAACCCCCAAGTTTCATAATTTTTCGACACCCGTAGAATATTTGACGAATTTTTTAGTGTTCAGCCTTGGGCGGCCTCAAACGGCCACCACGGGCGGCGGCTCCGGCGGCCGGGCACCCCCACATGTAGGGGGGGATGAGTATGAGTGAATGCACAAATAAAATCACAAATGTAACGAGTAGTTTTGATTTTGGTACGGTGGTGAAGTTTTTGTACTGCGCAGAACCTTGCCCGGGCAAGTCCTGAGTAAGTCCTGAACCAGCCAGGACCAGTCCTGGACGTGCCAGGACTTGCCCGGACCCTGCCCAAGTGTGCCAAACCTTGCCCGGACCCTTTCCAAGGCTGCCAAACCTTGCCACCACCTTGCCCAGGGCTGCCACCACTTGCCCGGACCCCGAACATGGTTGCCATCCCATGGCACCAAAAATCCGACTTTTCCAAATCCATGCCCGGACCCCCTGGAAAGTTGCATTGGGCCTAGAAAGGGGGGATGCAACAAAAAAATCGAAAATGTAACGAGTAGATTTCATTTTGGTACGGTGGTGAAGTTTTTGTACTGCGCAGAACCTTGCCCGGGCAAGTCCTGAGTAAGTCCTGAACCAGCCAGGACCAGTCCTGGACGTGCCAGGACTTGCCCGGACCCTGCCCAAGTGTGCCAAACCTTGCCCGGACCCTTTCCAAGGCTGCCAAACCTTGCCACCACCTTGCCCAGGGCTGCCACCACTTGCCCGGACCCCGAACATGGTTGCCATCCCATGGCACCAAAAATCCGACTTTTCCAAATCCATGCCCGGACCCCCTGGAAAGTTGCATTGGGCCTAGAAAGGGGGGATGCAACAAAAAAATCGAAAATGTAACGAGTAGATTTCATTTTGGTACGGTGGTGAAGTTTTTGTACTGCGCAGAACCTTGCCCGGGCAAGTCCTGAGTAAGTCCTGAACCAGCCAGGACCAGTCCTGGACGTGCCAGGACTTGCCCGGACCCTGCCCAAGTGTGCCAAACCTTGCCCGGACCCTTTCCAAGGCTGCCAAACCTTGCCACCACCTTGCCCAGGGCTGCCACCACTTGCCCGGACCCCGAACATGGTTGCCATCCCATGGCACCAAAAATCCGACTTTTCCAAATCCATGCCCGGACCCCCTGGAAAGTTGCATTGGGCCTAGAAAGGGGGGATGCAACAAAAAAATCGAAAATGTAACGAGTAGATTTCATTTTGGTACGGTGGTGAAGTTTTTGTACTGCGCAGAACCTTGCCCGGGCAAGTCCTGAGTAAGTCCTGAACCAGCCAGGACCAGTCCTGGACGTGCCAGGACTTGCCCGGACCCTGCCCAAGTGTGCCAAACCTTGCCCGGACCCTTTCCAAGGCTGCCAAACCTTGCCACCACCTTGCCCAGGGCTGCCACCACTTGCCCGGACCCCGAACATGGTTGCCATCCATTGGCACCAAAAATCCGACTTTTCCAAATCCATGCCCGGACCCCCTGGAAAGTTGCATTGGGCCTAGAAAGGGGGGATGCAACAAAAAAATCGAAAATGTAACGAGTAGATTTCATTTTGGTACGGTGGTGAAGTTTTTGTACTGCGCAGAACCTTGCCCGGGCAAGTCCTGAGTAAGTCCTGAACCAGCCAGGACCAGTCCTGGACGTGCCAGGACTTGCCCGGACCCTGCCCAAGTGTGCCAAACCTTGCCCGGACCCTTTCCAAGGCTGCCAAACCTTGCCACCACCTTGCCCAGGGCTGCCACCACTTGCCCGGACCCCGAACATGGTTGCCATCCCATGGCACCAAAAATCCGACTTTTCCAAATCCATGCCCGGACCCCCTGGAAAGTTGCATTGGGCCTAGAAAGGGGGGATGCAACAAAAAAATCGAAAATGTAACGAGTAGATTTCATTTTGGTACGGTGGTGAAGTTTTTGTACTGCGCAGAACCTTGCCCGGGCAAGTCCTGAGTAAGTCCTGAACCAGCCAGGACCAGTCCTGGACGTGCCAGGACTTGCCCGGACCCTGCCCAAGTGTGCCAAACCTTGCCCGGACCCTTTCCAAGGCTGCCA
>OY725331.1:58127364-58129864 GCA_963242795.1 Inga leiocalycina | reverse complement strand
TACGTGCCACCATCCATCCCATATGAAATCCAACACATTTTTAGGGTCGCCGGAAAAGTCGCCGGAAAAGTCGCCGGAGGCCGCCCCACTACGGCCGGCCACCGCCGCCGGCCGCCACGGGTGGCGCCGACGTACGAAGTGACCAAGGAACTCGACCCCATGGCTCACACACTTGTTCTGCACCAAGGGACAATCCATGCCTCTCTTGTGTGTGACCTTGGCTGCCATGGGGAGGGGGGGTGGGGGTGCCCCCCTATATATGCAATTTGAGCCTTTTCCCTTGTGGCACGAACAGACATACTTTTTTCTCAAACGACAACTTTTTTTTGAGGGACCTAGAGATCGAATTTTTCCACGATTTTTTGCAGCAATGCTAGGCACCATAACAGAAGATCAACCCCCAAGTTTCATAATTTTTCGACACCCGTAGAATATTTGACGAATTTTTTAGTGTTCAGCCTTGGGCGGCCTCAAACGGCCACCACGGGCGGCGGCTCCGGCGGCCGGGCACCCCCACATGTAGGGGGGGATGAGTATGAGTGAATGCACAAATAAAATCACAAATGTAACGAGTAGTTTTGATTTTGGTACGGTGGTGAAGTTTTTGTACTGCGCAGAACCTTGCCCGGGCAAGTCCTGAGTAAGTCCTGAACCAGCCAGGACCAGTCCTGGACGTGCCAGGACTTGCCCGGACCCTGCCCAAGTGTGCCAAACCTTGCCCGGACCCTTTCCAAGGCTGCCAAACCTTGCCACCACCTTGCCCAGGGCTGCCACCACTTGCCCGGACCCCGAACATGGTTGCCATCCCATGGCACCAAAAATCCGACTTTTCCAAATCCATGCCCGGACCCCCTGGAAAGTTGCATTGGGCCTAGAAAGGGGGGATGCAACAAAAAAATCGAAAATGTAACGAGTAGATTTCATTTTGGTACGGTGGTGAAGTTTTTGTACTGCGCAGAACCTTGCCCGGGCAAGTCCTGAGTAAGTCCTGAACCAGCCAGGACCAGTCCTGGACGTGCCAGGACTTGCCCGGACCCTGCCCAAGTGTGCCAAACCTTGCCCGGACCCTTTCCAAGGCTGCCAAACCTTGCCACCACCTTGCCCAGGGCTGCCACCACTTGCCCGGACCCCGAACATGGTTGCCATCCCATGGCACCAAAAATCCGACTTTTCCAAATCCATGCCCGGACCCCCTGGAAAGTTGCATTGGGCCTAGAAAGGGGGGATGCAACAAAAAAATCGAAAATGTAACGAGTAGATTTCATTTTGGTACGGTGGTGAAGTTTTTGTACTGCGCAGAACCTTGCCCGGGCAAGTCCTGAGTAAGTCCTGAACCAGCCAGGACCAGTCCTGGACGTGCCAGGACTTGCCCGGACCCTGCCCAAGTGTGCCAAACCTTGCCCGGACCCTTTCCAAGGCTGCCAAACCTTGCCACCACCTTGCCCAGGGCTGCCACCACTTGCCCGGACCCCGAACATGGTTGCCATCCATTGGCACCAAAAATCCGACTTTTCCAAATCCATGCCCGGACCCCCTGGAAAGTTGCATTGGGCCTAGAAAGGGGGGATGCAACAAAAAAATCGAAAATGTAACGAGTAGATTTCATTTTGGTACGGTGGTGAAGTTTTTGTACTGCGCAGAACCTTGCCCGGGCAAGTCCTGAGTAAGTCCTGAACCAGCCAGGACCAGTCCTGGACGTGCCAGGACTTGCCCGGACCCTGCCCAAGTGTGCCAAACCTTGCCCGGACCCTTTCCAAGGCTGCCAAACCTTGCCACCACCTTGCCCAGGGCTGCCACCACTTGCCCGGACCCCGAACATGGTTGCCATCCATTGGCACCAAAAATCCGACTTTTCCAAATCCATGCCCGGACCCCCTGGAAAGTTGCATTGGGCCTAGAAAGGGGGGATGCAACAAAAAAATCGAAAATGTAACGAGTAGATTTCATTTTGGTACGGTGGTGAAGTTTTTGTACTGCGCAGAACCTTGCCCGGGCAAGTCCTGAGTAAGTCCTGAACCAGCCAGGACCAGTCCTGGACGTGCCAGGACTTGCCCGGACCCTGCCCAAGTGTGCCAAACCTTGCCCGGACCCTTTCCAAGGCTGCCAAACCTTGCCACCACCTTGCCCAGGGCTGCCACCACTTGCCCGGACCCCGAACATGGTTGCCATCCCATGGCACCAAAAATCCGACTTTTCCAAATCCATGCCCGGACCCCCTGGAAAGTTGCATTGGGCCTAGAAAGGGGGGATGCAACAAAAAAATCGAAAATGTAACGAGTAGATTTCATTTTGGTACGGTGGTGAAGTTTTTGTACTACGCAGAACCTTGCCCGGGCAAGTCCTGAGTAAGTCCTGAACCAGCCAGGACCAGTCCTGGACGTGCCAGGACTTGCCCGGACCCTGCCCAAGTGTGCCAAACCTTGCCCGGACCCTTTCCAAGGCTGCCAAACCTTGCCACCACCTTGCCCAGGGCTGCCACCACTTGCCCGGACCCCGAACA
>OY725331.1:58102364-58107364 GCA_963242795.1 Inga leiocalycina | reverse complement strand
GGTACGAGGCGTGTCGCGTGGTCGGCCCGATTGCAAGAATCCAACCACGCCCAAGCTTACTAAGCACCCGGGGGGCCAGAGCCCGAGAACGGATGCCGTTCCGCGAGATTGTGAGGAGGAATCCCACGCACGAGAGTCCCATGAAGCAACAACAAAGCGGGTTACCTTGTCCTCACAAGAGCGAGAGCCCCACCGCGCCCTAGCCTAGGAATCATGCGGTTTCCATCCAATCGCGGGTAGGTAGCGCAAGTCCCCTTAACGGATGCGGGTTTGATGAGTATCTCGCTCGCGGGAGGGCAAAGAACCCCCAAGTACGTGCCACCATCCATCCCATATGAAGGGGGTTACATTGTCCTCACAAGAGCGAGAGCCCCACCGCGCCCTAGCCTAGGAATCATGCGGTTTCCATCCAATCGCGGGTAGGTAGCGCAAGTCCCCTTAACGGATGCGGGTTTGATGAGTATCTCGCTCGCGGGAGGGCAAAGAACCCCCAAGTACGTGCCACCATCCATCCCATATGAAGGGGGTTACATTGTCCTCACAAGAGCGAGAGCCCCACCGCGCCCTAGCCTAGGAACCACGTTCCATCAACGGATGCGGGTTTGATGAGTATCTCGCTCGCGGGAGGGCAAAGAACCCCCAAGTACGTGCCACCATCCATCCCACATGAAGGGGGTTACCATGTCCTCACAAGAGCGAGAGCCCCACCGCGCCCTAGCCTAGGAACCACGTTCCATCAACGGATGCGGGTTTGATGAGTATCTCGCTCGCGGGAGGGCAAAGAACCCCCAAGTACGTGCCACCATCCATCCCATATGAAATCCAACACATTTTTAGGGTCGCCGGAAAAGTCGCCGGAAAAGTCGCCGGAGGCCGCCCCACTACGGCCGGCCACCGCCGCCGGCCGCCACGGGTGGCGCCGACGTACGAAGTGACCAAGGAACTCGACCCCATGGCTCACACACTTGTTCTGCACCAAGGGACAATCCATGCCTCTCTTGTGTGTGACCTTGGCTGCCATGGGGAGGGGGGGTGGGGGTGCCCCCCTATATATGCAATTTGAGCCTTTTCCCTTGTGGCACGAACAGACATACTTTTTTCTCAAACGACAACTTTTTTTTGAGGGACCTAGAGATCGAATTTTTCCACGATTTTTTGCAGCAATGCTAGGCACCATAACAGAAGATCAACCCCCAAGTTTCATAATTTTTCGACACCCGTAGAATATTTGACGAATTTTTTAGTGTTCAGCCTTGGGCGGCCTCAAACGGCCACCACGGGCGGCGGCTCCGGCGGCCGGGCACCCCCACATGTAGGGGGGGATGAGTATGAGTGAATGCACAAATAAAATCACAAATGTAACGAGTAGTTTTGATTTTGGTACGGTGGTGAAGTTTTTGTACTGCGCAGAACCTTGCCCGGGCAAGTCCTGAGTAAGTCCTGAACCAGCCAGGACCAGTCCTGGACGTGCCAGGACTTGCCCGGACCCTGCCCAAGTGTGCCAAACCTTGCCCGGACCCTTTCCAAGGCTGCCAAACCTTGCCACCACCTTGCCCAGGGCTGCCACCACTTGCCCGGACCCCGAACATGGTTGCCATCCCATGGCACCAAAAATCCGACTTTTCCAAATCCATGCCCGGACCCCCTGGAAAGTTGCATTGGGCCTAGAAAGGGGGGATGCAACAAAAAAATCGAAAATGTAACGAGTAGATTTCATTTTGGTACGGTGGTGAAGTTTTTGTACTGCGCAGAACCTTGCCCGGGCAAGTCCTGAGTAAGTCCTGAACCAGCCAGGACCAGTCCTGGACGTGCCAGGACTTGCCCGGACCCTGCCCAAGTGTGCCAAACCTTGCCCGGACCCTTTCCAAGGCTGCCAAACCTTGCCACCACCTTGCCCAGGGCTGCCACCACTTGCCCGGACCCCGAACATGGTTGCCATCCCATGGCACCAAAAATCCGACTTTTCCAAATCCATGCCCGGACCCCCTGGAAAGTTGCATTGGGCCTAGAAAGGGGGGATGCAACAAAAAAATCGAAAATGTAACGAGTAGATTTCATTTTGGTACGGTGGTGAAGTTTTTGTACTGCGCAGAACCTTGCCCGGGCAAGTCCTGAGTAAGTCCTGAACCAGCCAGGACCAGTCCTGGACGTGCCAGGACTTGCCCGGACCCTGCCCAAGTGTGCCAAACCTTGCCCGGACCCTTTCCAAGGCTGCCAAACCTTGCCACCACCTTGCCCAGGGCTGCCACCACTTGCCCGGACCCCGAACATGGTTGCCATCCCATGGCACCAAAAATCCGACTTTTCCAAATCCATGCCCGGACCCCCTGGAAAGTTGCATTGGGCCTAGAAAGGGGGGATGCAACAAAAAAATCGAAAATGTAACGAGTAGATTTCATTTTGGTACGGTGGTGAAGTTTTTGTACTGCGCAGAACCTTGCCCGGGCAAGTCCTGAGTAAGTCCTGAACCAGCCAGGACCAGTCCTGGACGTGCCAGGACTTGCCCGGACCCTGCCCAAGTGTGCCAAACCTTGCCCGGACCCTTTCCAAGGCTGCCAAACCTTGCCACCACCTTGCCCAGGGCTGCCACCACTTGCCCGGACCCCGAACATGGTTGCCATCCCATGGCACCAAAAATCCGACTTTTCCAAATCCATGCCCGGACCCCCTGGAAAGTTGCATTGGGCCTAGAAAGGGGGGATGCAACAAAAAAATCGAAAATGTAACGAGTAGATTTCATTTTGGTACGGTGGTGAAGTTTTTGTACTGCGCAGAACCTTGCCCGGGCAAGTCCTGAGTAAGTCCTGAACCAGCCAGGACCAGTCCTGGACGTGCCAGGACTTGCCCGGACCCTGCCCAAGTGTGCCAAACCTTGCCCGGACCCTTTCCAAGGCTGCCAAACCTTGCCACCACCTTGCCCAGGGCTGCCACCACTTGCCCGGACCCCGAACATGGTTGCCATCCCATGGCACCAAAAATCCGACTTTTCCAAATCCATGCCCGGACCCCCTGGAAAGTTGCATTGGGCCTAGAAAGGGGGGATGCAACAAAAAAATCGAAAATGTAACGAGTAGATTTCATTTTGGTACGGTGGTGAAGTTTTTGTACTGCGCAGAACCTTGCCCGGGCAAGTCCTGAGTAAGTCCTGAACCAGCCAGGACCAGTCCTGGACGTGCCAGGACTTGCCCGGACCCTGCCCAAGTGTGCCAAACCTTGCCCGGACCCTTTCCAAGGCTGCCAAACCTTGCCACCACCTTGCCCAGGGCTGCCACCACTTGCCCGGACCCCGAACATGGTTGCCATCCATTGGCACCAAAAATCCGACTTTTCCAAATCCATGCCCGGACCCCCTGGAAAGTTGCATTGGGCCTAGAAAGGGGGGATGCAACAAAAAAATCGAAAATGTAACGAGTAGATTTCATTTTGGTACGGTGGTGAAGTTTTTGTACTGCGCAGAACCTTGCCCGGGCAAGTCCTGAGTAAGTCCTGAACCAGCCAGGACCAGTCCTGGACGTGCCAGGACTTGCCCGGACCCTGCCCAAGTGTGCCAAACCTTGCCCGGACCCTTTCCAAGGCTGCCAAACCTTGCCACCACCTTGCCCAGGGCTGCCACCACTTGCCCGGACCCCGAACATGGTTGCCATCCCATGGCACCAAAAATCCGACTTTTCCAAATCCATGCCCGGACCCCCTGGAAAGTTGCATTGGGCCTAGAAAGGGGGGATGCAACAAAAAAATCGAAAATGTAACGAGTAGATTTCATTTTGGTACGGTGGTGAAGTTTTTGTACTGCGCAGAACCTTGCCCGGGCAAGTGCTGAGCAGGTCCTGAACCAGCCAGGACCAGTCCTGGACGTGCCAGGACTTGCCCGGACCCTGCCCAAGTGTGCCAAACCTTGCCCGGACCCTTTCCAAGGCTGCCAAACCTTGCCACCACCTTGCCCAGGGCTGCCACCACTTGCCCGGACCCCGAACATGGTTGCCATCCCATGGCACCAAAAATCCGACTTTTCCAAATCCATGCCCGGACCCCCTGGAAAGTTGCATTGGGCCTAGAAAGGGGGGATGCAACAAAAAAATCGAAAATGTAACGAGTAGATTTCATTTTGGTACGGTGGTGAAGTTTTTGTACTGCGCAGAACCTTGCCCGGGCAAGTCCTGAGTAAGTCCTGAACCAGCCAGGACCAGTCCTGGACGTGCCAGGACTTGCCCGGACCCTGCCCAAGTGTGCCAAACCTTGCCCGGACCCTTTCCAAGGCTGCCAAACCTTGCCACCACCTTGCCCAGGGCTGCCACCACTTGCCCGGACCCCGAACATGGTTGCCATCCCATGGCACCAAAAATCCGACTTTTCCAAATCCATGCCCGGACCCCCTGGAAAGTTGCATTGGGCCTAGAAAGGGGGGATGCAACAAAAAAATCGAAAATGTAACGAGTAGATTTCATTTTGGTACGGTGGTGAAGTTTTTGTACTGCGCAGAACCTTGCCCGGGCAAGTCCTGAGTAAGTCCTGAACCAGCCAGGACCAGTCCTGGACGTGCCAGGACATGCCCGGACCCTGCCCAAATGTGCCAAACCTTGCCCGCACTTGCCTCGACCTTGCCCAAGGGTCGACGGGCATCCGCTTAGCACCCTGATCCTTGCACACGCGCACGCGCACGTGCCTACGTGCCTACGTGCCAAGTGCAAAGTGCTAAGTGCTAAGTGCAAGTGCTAGTGCGCGGGCGCGGGCGCGAGCGAGCGCGCGCGCGCGTGGTAAATAAAGGAATTCGCACCTTTGCCCGCACTATCCACGACCTTGCCCGACGGTCCGTGACCCTTGCCCAACATTTGCCCGCACTTGCCACTACCTTGCCCGAGGGTCCGTGATCCTTGCCCAACATTTGCCCGCACTTGCCACGACCTTGCCCAAGGGTCCACGCGCATCCGCTTGAGGAATGCGCGCGAGGGGGGCTCACCCCCTATATAGCAATCCGGGATATTTCAAGAGTTCCACCAACG
>OY725331.1:58089864-58092364 GCA_963242795.1 Inga leiocalycina | reverse complement strand
TTGTGGCACGAACAGACATACTTTTTTCTCAAACGACAACTTTTTTTTGAGGGACCTAGAGATCGAATTTTTCCACGATTTTTTGCAGCAATGCTAGGCACCATAACAGAAGATCAACCCCCAAGTTTCATAATTTTTCGACACCCGTAGAATATTTGACGAATTTTTTAGTGTTCAGCCTTGGGCGGCCTCAAACGGCCACCACGGGCGGCGGCTCCGGCGGCCGGGCACCCCCACATGTAGGGGGGGATGAGTATGAGTGAATGCACAAATAAAATCACAAATGTAACGAGTAGTTTTGATTTTGGTACGGTGGTGAAGTTTTTGTACTGCGCAGAACCTTGCCCGGGCAAGTCCTGAGTAAGTCCTGAACCAGCCAGGACCAGTCCTGGACGTGCCAGGACTTGCCCGGACCCTGCCCAAGTGTGCCAAACCTTGCCCGGACCCTTTCCAAGGCTGCCAAACCTTGCCACCACCTTGCCCAGGGCTGCCACCACTTGCCCGGACCCCGAACATGGTTGCCATCCCATGGCACCAAAAATCCGACTTTTCCAAATCCATGCCCGGACCCCCTGGAAAGTTGCATTGGGCCTAGAAAGGGGGGATGCAACAAAAAAATCGAAAATGTAACGAGTAGATTTCATTTTGGTACGGTGGTGAAGTTTTTGTACTGCGCAGAACCTTGCCCGGGCAAGTCCTGAGTAAGTCCTGAACCAGCCAGGACCAGTCCTGGACGTGCCAGGACTTGCCCGGACCCTGCCCAAGTGTGCCAAACCTTGCCCGGACCCTTTCCAAGGCTGCCAAACCTTGCCACCACCTTGCCCAGGGCTGCCACCACTTGCCCGGACCCCGAACATGGTTGCCATCCCATGGCACCAAAAATCCGACTTTTCCAAATCCATGCCCGGACCCCCTGGAAAGTTGCATTGGGCCTAGAAAGGGGGGATGCAACAAAAAAATCGAAAATGTAACGAGTAGATTTCATTTTGGTACGGTGGTGAAGTTTTTGTACTGCGCAGAACCTTGCCCGGGCAAGTCCTGAGTAAGTCCTGAACCAGCCAGGACCAGTCCTGGACGTGCCAGGACTTGCCCGGACCCTGCCCAAGTGTGCCAAACCTTGCCCGGACCCTTTCCAAGGCTGCCAAACCTTGCCACCACCTTGCCCAGGGCTGCCACCACTTGCCCGGACCCCGAACATGGTTGCCATCCCATGGCACCAAAAATCCGACTTTTCCAAATCCATGCCCGGACCCCCTGGAAAGTTGCATTGGGCCTAGAAAGGGGGGATGCAACAAAAAAATCGAAAATGTAACGAGTAGATTTCATTTTGGTACGGTGGTGAAGTTTTTGTACTGCGCAGAACCTTGCCCGGGCAAGTCCTGAGTAAGTCCTGAACCAGCCAGGACCAGTCCTGGACGTGCCAGGACTTGCCCGGACCCTGCCCAAGTGTGCCAAACCTTGCCCGGACCCTTTCCAAGGCTGCCAAACCTTGCCACCACCTTGCCCAGGGCTGCCACCACTTGCCCGGACCCCGAACATGGTTGCCATCCATTGGCACCAAAAATCCGACTTTTCCAAATCCATGCCCGGACCCCCTGGAAAGTTGCATTGGGCCTAGAAAGGGGGGATGCAACAAAAAAATCGAAAATGTAACGAGTAGATTTCATTTTGGTACGGTGGTGAAGTTTTTGTACTGCGCAGAACCTTGCCCGGGCAAGTCCTGAGTAAGTCCTGAACCAGCCAGGACCAGTCCTGGACGTGCCAGGACTTGCCCGGACCCTGCCCAAGTGTGCCAAACCTTGCCCGGACCCTTTCCAAGGCTGCCAAACCTTGCCACCACCTTGCCCAGGGCTGCCACCACTTGCCCGGACCCCGAACATGGTTGCCATCCCATGGCACCAAAAATCCGACTTTTCCAAATCCATGCCCGGACCCCCTGGAAAGTTGCATTGGGCCTAGAAAGGGGGGATGCAACAAAAAAATCGAAAATGTAACGAGTAGATTTCATTTTGGTACGGTGGTGAAGTTTTTGTACTGCGCAGAACCTTGCCCGGGCAAGTGCTGAGCAGGTCCTGAACCAGCCAGGACCAGTCCTGGACGTGCCAGGACTTGCCCGGACCCTGCCCAAGTGTGCCAAACCTTGCCCGGACCCTTTCCAAGGCTGCCAAACCTTGCCACCACCTTGCCCAGGGCTGCCACCACTTGCCCGGACCCCGAACATGGTTGCCATCCCATGGCACCAAAAATCCGACTTTTCCAAATCCATGCCCGGACCCCCTGGAAAGTTGCATTGGGCCTAGAAAGGGGGGATGCAACAAAAAAATCGAAAATGTAACTAGTAGATTTCATTTTGGTACGGTGGTGAAGTTTTTGTACTGCGCAGAACCTTGCCCGGGCAAGTCCTGAGTAAGTCCTGAACCAGCCAGGACCAGTCCTGGACGTGCCAGGACTTGCCCGGACCCTGCCCAAGTGTGCCAAACCTTGCCCGGACCCTTTCCAA
>OY725331.1:58072364-58079864 GCA_963242795.1 Inga leiocalycina | reverse complement strand
ACGGATGCGGGTTTGATGAGTATCTCTCTCAAGGGAGGTCCAAGAACCCCTAGGCACGCACCACCATCAATCATATTGAAATCCCACACACCATACGATCCACCGAAATGAGTAAGGATGGGGGCGCGTACAAATCCCACAAACCATACGATCCACCGAAATGAGAAGGATGGGGGCAAGCACAAATCCCACAAACCATACGATCCACCGAAATGAGAAGGATGGGGGCAAGCACAAATCCCACAAACCATACGATCCACCGAAATGAGAAGGATGGGGGCGGGTACGAGGCGTGTCGCGTGGTCGGCCCGATTGCAAGAATCCAACCACGCCCAAGCTTACTAAGCACCCGGGGGGCCAGAGCCCGAGAACGGATGCCGTTCCGCGAGATTGTGAGGAGGAATCCCACGCACGAGAGTCCCATGAAGCAACAACAAAGCGGGTTACCTTGTCCTCACAAGAGCGAGAGCCCCACCGCGCCCTAGCCTAGGAATCATGCGGTTTCCATCCAATCGCGGGTAGGTAGCGCAAGTCCCCTTAACGGATGCGGGTTTGATGAGTATCTCGCTCGCGGGAGGGCAAAGAACCCCCAAGTACGTGCCACCATCCATCCCATATGAAGGGGGTTACATTGTCCTCACAAGAGCGAGAGCCCCACCGCGCCCTAGCCTAGGAATCATGCGGTTTCCATCCAATCGCGGGTAGGTAGCGCAAGTCCCCTTAACGGATGCGGGTTTGATGAGTATCTCGCTCGCGGGAGGGCAAAGAACCCCCAAGTACGTGCCACCATCCATCCCATATGAAGGGGGTTACATTGTCCTCACAAGAGCGAGAGCCCCACCGCGCCCTAGCCTAGGAACCACGTTCCATCAACGGATGCGGGTTTGATGAGTATCTCGCTCGCGGGAGGGCAAAGAACCCCCAAGTACGTGCCACCATCCATCCCACATGAAGGGGGTTACCATGTCCTCACAAGAGCGAGAGCCCCACCGCGCCCTAGCCTAGGAACCACGTTCCATCAACGGATGCGGGTTTGATGAGTATCTCGCTCGCGGGAGGGCAAAGAACCCCCAAGTACGTGCCACCATCCATCCCATATGAAATCCAACACATTTTTAGGGTCGCCGGAAAAGTCGCCGGAAAAGTCGCCGGAGGCCGCCCCACTACGGCCGGCCACCGCCGCCGGCCGCCACGGGTGGCGCCGACGTACGAAGTGACCAAGGAACTCGACCCCATGGCTCACACACTTGTTCTGCACCAAGGGACAATCCATGCCTCTCTTGTGTGTGACCTTGGCTGCCATGGGGAGGGGGGGTGGGGGTGCCCCCCTATATATGCAATTTGAGCCTTTTCCCTTGTGGCACGAACAGACATACTTTTTTCTCAAACGACAACTTTTTTTTGAGGGACCTAGAGATCGAATTTTTCCACGATTTTTTGCAGCAATGCTAGGCACCATAACAGAAGATCAACCCCCAAGTTTCATAATTTTTCGACACCCGTAGAATATTTGACGAATTTTTTAGTGTTCAGCCTTGGGCGGCCTCAAACGGCCACCACGGGCGGCGGCTCCGGCGGCCGGGCACCCCCACATGTAGGGGGGGATGAGTATGAGTGAATGCACAAATAAAATCACAAATGTAACGAGTAGTTTTGATTTTGGTACGGTGGTGAAGTTTTTGTACTGCGCAGAACCTTGCCCGGGCAAGTCCTGAGTAAGTCCTGAACCAGCCAGGACCAGTCCTGGACGTGCCAGGACTTGCCCGGACCCTGCCCAAGTGTGCCAAACCTTGCCCGGACCCTTTCCAAGGCTGCCAAACCTTGCCACCACCTTGCCCAGGGCTGCCACCACTTGCCCGGACCCCGAACATGGTTGCCATCCCATGGCACCAAAAATCCGACTTTTCCAAATCCATGCCCGGACCCCCTGGAAAGTTGCATTGGGCCTAGAAAGGGGGGATGCAACAAAAAAATCGAAAATGTAACGAGTAGATTTCATTTTGGTACGGTGGTGAAGTTTTTGTACTGCGCAGAACCTTGCCCGGGCAAGTCCTGAGTAAGTCCTGAACCAGCCAGGACCAGTCCTGGACGTGCCAGGACTTGCCCGGACCCTGCCCAAGTGTGCCAAACCTTGCCCGGACCCTTTCCAAGGCTGCCAAACCTTGCCACCACCTTGCCCAGGGCTGCCACCACTTGCCCGGACCCCGAACATGGTTGCCATCCCATGGCACCAAAAATCCGACTTTTCCAAATCCATGCCCGGACCCCCTGGAAAGTTGCATTGGGCCTAGAAAGGGGGGATGCAACAAAAAAATCGAAAATGTAACGAGTAGATTTCATTTTGGTACGGTGGTGAAGTTTTTGTACTGCGCAGAACCTTGCCCGGGCAAGTCCTGAGTAAGTCCTGAACCAGCCAGGACCAGTCCTGGACGTGCCAGGACTTGCCCGGACCCTGCCCAAGTGTGCCAAACCTTGCCCGGACCCTTTCCAAGGCTGCCAAACCTTGCCACCACCTTGCCCAGGGCTGCCACCACTTGCCCGGACCCCGAACATGGTTGCCATCCCATGGCACCAAAAATCCGACTTTTCCAAATCCATGCCCGGACCCCCTGGAAAGTTGCATTGGGCCTAGAAAGGGGGGATGCAACAAAAAAATCGAAAATGTAACGAGTAGATTTCATTTTGGTACGGTGGTGAAGTTTTTGTACTGCGCAGAACCTTGCCCGGGCAAGTCCTGAGTAAGTCCTGAACCAGCCAGGACCAGTCCTGGACGTGCCAGGACTTGCCCGGACCCTGCCCAAGTGTGCCAAACCTTGCCCGGACCCTTTCCAAGGCTGCCAAACCTTGCCACCACCTTGCCCAGGGCTGCCACCACTTGCCCGGACCCCGAACATGGTTGCCATCCCATGGCACCAAAAATCCGACTTTTCCAAATCCATGCCCGGACCCCCTGGAAAGTTGCATTGGGCCTAGAAAGGGGGGATGCAACAAAAAAATCGAAAATGTAACGAGTAGATTTCATTTTGGTACGGTGGTGAAGTTTTTGTACTGCGCAGAACCTTGCCCGGGCAAGTCCTGAGTAAGTCCTGAACCAGCCAGGACCAGTCCTGGACGTGCCAGGACTTGCCCGGACCCTGCCCAAGTGTGCCAAACCTTGCCCGGACCCTTTCCAAGGCTGCCAAACCTTGCCACCACCTTGCCCAGGGCTGCCACCACTTGCCCGGACCCCGAACATGGTTGCCATCCCATGGCACCAAAAATCCGACTTTTCCAAATCCATGCCCGGACCCCCTGGAAAGTTGCATTGGGCCTAGAAAGGGGGGATGCAACAAAAAAATCGAAAATGTAACGAGTAGATTTCATTTTGGTACGGTGGTGAAGTTTTTGTACTGCGCAGAACCTTGCCCGGGCAAGTCCTGAGTAAGTCCTGAACCAGCCAGGACCAGTCCTGGACGTGCCAGGACTTGCCCGGACCCTGCCCAAGTGTGCCAAACCTTGCCCGGACCCTTTCCAAGGCTGCCAAACCTTGCCACCACCTTGCCCAGGGCTGCCACCACTTGCCCGGACCCCGAACATGGTTGCCATCCCATGGCACCAAAAATCCGACTTTTCCAAATCCATGCCCGGACCCCCTGGAAAGTTGCATTGGGCCTAGAAAGGGGGGATGCAACAAAAAAATCGAAAATGTAACGAGTAGATTTCATTTTGGTACGGTGGTGAAGTTTTTGTACTGCGCAGAACCTTGCCCGGGCAAGTCCTGAGTAAGTCCTGAACCAGCCAGGACCAGTCCTGGACGTGCCAGGACTTGCCCGGACCCTGCCCAAGTGTGCCAAACCTTGCCCGGACCCTTTCCAAGGCTGCCAAACCTTGCCACCACCTTGCCCAGGGCTGCCACCACTTGCCCGGACCCCGAACATGGTTGCCATCCCATGGCACCAAAAATCCGACTTTTCCAAATCCATGCCCGGACCCCCTGGAAAGTTGCATTGGGCCTAGAAAGGGGGGATGCAACAAAAAAATCGAAAATGTAACGAGTAGATTTCATTTTGGTACGGTGGTGAAGTTTTTGTACTGCGCAGAACCTTGCCCGGGCAAGTCCTGAGTAAGTCCTGAACCAGCCAGGACCAGTCCTGGACGTGCCAGGACTTGCCCGGACCCTGCCCAAGTGTGCCAAACCTTGCCCGGACCCTTTCCAAGGCTGCCAAACCTTGCCACCACCTTGCCCAGGGCTGCCACCACTTGCCCGGACCCCGAACATGGTTGCCATCCCATGGCACCAAAAATCCGACTTTTCCAAATCCATGCCCGGACCCCCTGGAAAGTTGCATTGGGCCTAGAAAGGGGGGATGCAACAAAAAAATCGAAAATGTAACGAGTAGATTTCATTTTGGTACGGTGGTGAAGTTTTTGTACTGCGCAGAACCTTGCCCGGGCAAGTCCTGAGTAAGTCCTGAACCAGCCAGGACCAGTCCTGGACGTGCCAGGACTTGCCCGGACCCTGCCCAAGTGTGCCAAACCTTGCCCGGACCCTTTCCAAGGCTGCCAAACCTTGCCACCACCTTGCCCAGGGCTGCCACCACTTGCCCGGACCCCGAACATGGTTGCCATCCCATGGCACCAAAAATCCGACTTTTCCAAATCCATGCCCGGACCCCCTGGAAAGTTGCATTGGGCCTAGAAAGGGGGGATGCAACAAAAAAATCGAAAATGTAACGAGTAGATTTCATTTTGGTACGGTGGTGAAGTTTTTGTACTGCGCAGAACCTTGCCCGGGCAAGTCCTGAGTAAGTCCTGAACCAGCCAGGACCAGTCCTGGACGTGCCAGGACTTGCCCGGACCCTGCCCAAGTGTGCCAAACCTTGCCCGGACCCTTTCCAAGGCTGCCAAACCTTGCCACCACCTTGCCCAGGGCTGCCACCACTTGCCCGGACCCCGAACATGGTTGCCATCCCATGGCACCAAAAATCCGACTTTTCCAAATCCATGCCCGGACCCCCTGGAAAGTTGCATTGGGCCTAGAAAGGGGGGATGCAACAAAAAAATCGAAAATGTAACGAGTAGATTTCATTTTGGTACGGTGGTGAAGTTTTTGTACTGCGCAGAACCTTGCCCGGGCAAGTCCTGAGTAAGTCCTGAACCAGCCAGGACCAGTCCTGGACGTGCCAGGACTTGCCCGGACCCTGCCCAAGTGTGCCAAACCTTGCCCGGACCCTTTCCAAGGCTGCCAAACCTTGCCACCACCTTGCCCAGGGCTGCCACCACTTGCCCGGACCCCGAACATGGTTGCCATCCCATGGCACCAAAAATCCGACTTTTCCAAATCCATGCCCGGACCCCCTGGAAAGTTGCATTGGGCCTAGAAAGGGGGGATGCAACAAAAAAATCGAAAATGTAACGAGTAGATTTCATTTTGGTACGGTGGTGAAGTTTTTGTACTGCGCAGAACCTTGCCCGGGCAAGTCCTGAGTAAGTCCTGAACCAGCCAGGACCAGTCCTGGACGTGCCAGGACTTGCCCGGACCCTGCCCAAGTGTGCCAAACCTTGCCCGGACCCTTTCCAAGGCTGCCAAACCTTGCCACCACCTTGCCCAGGGCTGCCACCACTTGCCCGGACCCCGAACATGGTTGCCATCCCATGGCACCAAAAATCCGACTTTTCCAAATCCATGCCCGGACCCCCTGGAAAGTTGCATTGGGCCTAGAAAGGGGGGATGCAACAAAAAAATCGAAAATGTAACGAGTAGATTTCATTTTGGTACGGTGGTGAAGTTTTTGTACTGCGCAGAACCTTGCCCGGGCAAGTCCTGAGTAAGTCCTGAACCAGCCAGGACCAGTCCTGGACGTGCCAGGACTTGCCCGGACCCTGCCCAAGTGTGCCAAACCTTGCCCGGACCCTTTCCAAGGCTGCCAAACCTTGCCACCACCTTGCCCAGGGCTGCCACCACTTGCCCGGACCCCGAACATGGTTGCCATCCATTGGCACCAAAAATCCGACTTTTCCAAATCCATGCCCGGACCCCCTGGAAAGTTGCATTGGGCCTAGAAAGGGGGGATGCAACAAAAAAATCGAAAATGTAACGAGTAGATTTCATTTTGGTACGGTGGTGTTTTTTTTGTACTGCGCAGAACCTTGCCCGGGCAAGTCCTGAGTAAGTCCTGAACCAGCCAGGACCAGTCCTGGACGTGCCAGGACTTGCCCGGACCCTGCCCAAGTGTGCCAAACCTTGCCCGGACCCTTTCCAAGGCTGCCAAACCTTGCCACCACCTTGCCCAGGGCTGCCACCACTTGCCCGGACCCCGAACATGGTTGCCATCCCATGGCACCAAAAATCCGACTTTTCCAAATCCATGCCCGGACCCCCTGGAAAGTTGCATTGGGCCTAGAAAGGGGGGATGCAACAAAAAAATCGAAAATGTAACGAGTAGATTTCATTTTGGTACGGTGGTGAAGTTTTTGTACTGCGCAGAACCTTGCCCGGGCAAGTCCTGAGTAAGTCCTGAACCAGCCAGGACCAGTCCTGGACGTGCCAGGACTTGCCCGGACCCTGCCCAAGTGTGCCAAACCTTGCCCGGACCCTTTCCAAGGCTGCCAAACCTTGCCACCACCTTGCCCAGGGCTGCCACCACTTGCCCGGACCCCGAACATGGTTGCCATCCCATGGCACCAAAAATCCGACTTTTCCAAATCCATGCCCGGACCCCCTGGAAAGTTGCATTGGGCCTAGAAAGGGGGGATGCAACAAAAAAATCGAAAATGTAACGAGTAGATTTCATTTTGGTACGGTGGTGAAGTTTTTGTACTGCGCAGAACCTTGCCCGGGCAAGTCCTGAGCAGGTCCTGGACGTGCCAGGACATGCCCGGACCCTGCCCAAATGTGCCACACCTTGCCCGCACTTGCCTCGACCTTGCCCAAGGGTCGACGGGCATCCGCTTAGCACCCTGATCCTTGCACACGCGCACGCGCACGTGCCTACGTGCCTACGTGCCAAGTGCAAAGTGCTAAGTGCTAAGTGCAAGTGCTAGTGCGCGGGCGCGGGCGCGGGCGAGCGCGCGCGCGCGTGGTAAATAAAGGAATTCGCACCTTTGCCCGCACTATCCACGACCTTGCCCGACGGTCCGTGACCCTTGCCCAACATTTGCCCGCACTTGCCACTACCTTTGCCCGAGGGTCCGTGATCCTTTCCCAACATTTGCCCGTACTTGCCACTACCTTGCCCGAGGGTCCGTGATCCTTGCCCAACATTTGCCCGCACTTGCCACGACCTTGCCCAAGGGTCCACGCGCATCCGCTTGAGGAATGCGCGCGAGGGGGGCTCACCCCCTATATAGCAATCCGGGATATTTCAAGAGTTCCACCAACGGGGGTCTTTTTTCTCGAAACGACGCCATGCACGGAACTTGCCCGCACTTGGCACGTCCTTGCCCGAGGGTCCGTGATCCTTGCCCAACATTTGCCCGCACTTGCCTCGACCTTGCCCAAGGGTCGACGGGCATCCGCTT
>OY725331.1:58054864-58062364 GCA_963242795.1 Inga leiocalycina | reverse complement strand
GGTCGGCCCGATTGCAAGAATCCAACCACGCCCAAGCTTACTAAGCACCCGGGGGGCCAGAGCCCGAGAACGGATGCCGTTCCGCGAGATTGTGAGGAGGAATCCCACGCACGAGAGTCCCATGAAGCAACAACAAAGCGGGTTACCTTGTCCTCACAAGAGCGAGAGCCCCACCGCGCCCTAGCCTAGGAATCATGCGGTTTCCATCCAATCGCGGGTAGGTAGCGCAAGTCCCCTTAACGGATGCGGGTTTGATGAGTATCTCGCTCGCGGGAGGGCAAAGAACCCCCAAGTACGTGCCACCATCCATCCCATATGAAGGGGGTTACATTGTCCTCACAAGAGCGAGAGCCCCACCGCGCCCTAGCCTAGGAATCATGCGGTTTCCATCCAATCGCGGGTAGGTAGCGCAAGTCCCCTTAACGGATGCGGGTTTGATGAGTATCTCGCTCGCGGGAGGGCAAAGAACCCCCAAGTACGTGCCACCATCCATCCCATATGAAGGGGGTTACATTGTCCTCACAAGAGCGAGAGCCCCACCGCGCCCTAGCCTAGGAACCACGTTCCATCAACGGATGCGGGTTTGATGAGTATCTCGCTCGCGGGAGGGCAAAGAACCCCCAAGTACGTGCCACCATCCATCCCACATGAAGGGGGTTACCATGTCCTCACAAGAGCGAGAGCCCCACCGCGCCCTAGCCTAGGAACCACGTTCCATCAACGGATGCGGGTTTGATGAGTATCTCGCTCGCGGGAGGGCAAAGAACCCCCAAGTACGTGCCACCATCCATCCCATATGAAATCCAACACATTTTTAGGGTCGCCGGAAAAGTCGCCGGAAAAGTCGCCGGAGGCCGCCCCACTACGGCCGGCCACCGCCGCCGGCCGCCACGGGTGGCGCCGACGTACGAAGTGACCAAGGAACTCGACCCCATGGCTCACACACTTGTTCTGCACCAAGGGACAATCCATGCCTCTCTTGTGTGTGACCTTGGCTGCCATGGGGAGGGGGGGTGGGGGTGCCCCCCTATATATGCAATTTGAGCCTTTTCCCTTGTGGCACGAACAGACATACTTTTTTCTCAAACGACAACTTTTTTTTGAGGGACCTAGAGATCGAATTTTTCCACGATTTTTTGCAGCAATGCTAGGCACCATAACAGAAGATCAACCCCCAAGTTTCATAATTTTTCGACACCCGTAGAATATTTGACGAATTTTTTAGTGTTCAGCCTTGGGCGGCCTCAAACGGCCACCACGGGCGGCGGCTCCGGCGGCCGGGCACCCCCACATGTAGGGGGGGATGAGTATGAGTGAATGCACAAATAAAATCACAAATGTAACGAGTAGTTTTGATTTTGGTACGGTGGTGAAGTTTTTGTACTGCGCAGAACCTTGCCCGGGCAAGTCCTGAGTAAGTCCTGAACCAGCCAGGACCAGTCCTGGACGTGCCAGGACTTGCCCGGACCCTGCCCAAGTGTGCCAAACCTTGCCCGGACCCTTTCCAAGGCTGCCAAACCTTGCCACCACCTTGCCCAGGGCTGCCACCACTTGCCCGGACCCCGAACATGGTTGCCATCCCATGGCACCAAAAATCCGACTTTTCCAAATCCATGCCCGGACCCCCTGGAAAGTTGCATTGGGCCTAGAAAGGGGGGATGCAACAAAAAAATCGAAAATGTAACGAGTAGATTTCATTTTGGTACGGTGGTGAAGTTTTTGTACTGCGCAGAACCTTGCCCGGGCAAGTCCTGAGTAAGTCCTGAACCAGCCAGGACCAGTCCTGGACGTGCCAGGACTTGCCCGGACCCTGCCCAAGTGTGCCAAACCTTGCCCGGACCCTTTCCAAGGCTGCCAAACCTTGCCACCACCTTGCCCAGGGCTGCCACCACTTGCCCGGACCCCGAACATGGTTGCCATCCCATGGCACCAAAAATCCGACTTTTCCAAATCCATGCCCGGACCCCCTGGAAAGTTGCATTGGGCCTAGAAAGGGGGGATGCAACAAAAAAATCGAAAATGTAACGAGTAGATTTCATTTTGGTACGGTGGTGAAGTTTTTGTACTGCGCAGAACCTTGCCCGGGCAAGTCCTGAGTAAGTCCTGAACCAGCCAGGACCAGTCCTGGACGTGCCAGGACTTGCCCGGACCCTGCCCAAGTGTGCCAAACCTTGCCCGGACCCTTTCCAAGGCTGCCAAACCTTGCCACCACCTTGCCCAGGGCTGCCACCACTTGCCCGGACCCCGAACATGGTTGCCATCCCATGGCACCAAAAATCCGACTTTTCCAAATCCATGCCCGGACCCCCTGGAAAGTTGCATTGGGCCTAGAAAGGGGGGATGCAACAAAAAAATCGAAAATGTAACGAGTAGATTTCATTTTGGTACGGTGGTGAAGTTTTTGTACTGCGCAGAACCTTGCCCGGGCAAGTCCTGAGTAAGTCCTGAACCAGCCAGGACCAGTCCTGGACGTGCCAGGACTTGCCCGGACCCTGCCCAAGTGTGCCAAACCTTGCCCGGACCCTTTCCAAGGCTGCCAAACCTTGCCACCACCTTGCCCAGGGCTGCCACCACTTGCCCGGACCCCGAACATGGTTGCCATCCCATGGCACCAAAAATCCGACTTTTCCAAATCCATGCCCGGACCCCCTGGAAAGTTGCATTGGGCCTAGAAAGGGGGGATGCAACAAAAAAATCGAAAATGTAACGAGTAGATTTCATTTTGGTACGGTGGTGAAGTTTTTGTACTGCGCAGAACCTTGCCCGGGCAAGTCCTGAGTAAGTCCTGAACCAGCCAGGACCAGTCCTGGACGTGCCAGGACTTGCCCGGACCCTGCCCAAGTGTGCCAAACCTTGCCCGGACCCTTTCCAAGGCTGCCAAACCTTGCCACCACCTTGCCCAGGGCTGCCACCACTTGCCCGGACCCCGAACATGGTTGCCATCCCATGGCACCAAAAATCCGACTTTTCCAAATCCATGCCCGGACCCCCTGGAAAGTTGCATTGGGCCTAGAAAGGGGGGATGCAACAAAAAAATCGAAAATGTAACGAGTAGATTTCATTTTGGTACGGTGGTGAAGTTTTTGTACTGCGCAGAACCTTGCCCGGGCAAGTCCTGAGTAAGTCCTGAACCAGCCAGGACCAGTCCTGGACGTGCCAGGACTTGCCCGGACCCTGCCCAAGTGTGCCAAACCTTGCCCGGACCCTTTCCAAGGCTGCCAAACCTTGCCACCACCTTGCCCAGGGCTGCCACCACTTGCCCGGACCCCGAACATGGTTGCCATCCCATGGCACCAAAAATCCGACTTTTCCAAATCCATGCCCGGACCCCCTGGAAAGTTGCATTGGGCCTAGAAAGGGGGGATGCAACAAAAAAATCGAAAATGTAACGAGTAGATTTCATTTTGGTACGGTGGTGAAGTTTTTGTACTGCGCAGAACCTTGCCCGGGCAAGTCCTGAGTAAGTCCTGAACCAGCCAGGACCAGTCCTGGACGTGCCAGGACTTGCCCGGACCCTGCCCAAGTGTGCCAAACCTTGCCCGGACCCTTTCCAAGGCTGCCAAACCTTGCCACCACCTTGCCCAGGGCTGCCACCACTTGCCCGGACCCCGAACATGGTTGCCATCCCATGGCACCAAAAATCCGACTTTTCCAAATCCATGCCCGGACCCCCTGGAAAGTTGCATTGGGCCTAGAAAGGGGGGATGCAACAAAAAAATCGAAAATGTAACGAGTAGATTTCATTTTGGTACGGTGGTGAAGTTTTTGTACTGCGCAGAACCTTGCCCGGGCAAGTCCTGAGTAAGTCCTGAACCAGCCAGGACCAGTCCTGGACGTGCCAGGACTTGCCCGGACCCTGCCCAAGTGTGCCAAACCTTGCCCGGACCCTTTCCAAGGCTGCCAAACCTTGCCACCACCTTGCCCAGGGCTGCCACCACTTGCCCGGACCCCGAACATGGTTGCCATCCCATGGCACCAAAAATCCGACTTTTCCAAATCCATGCCCGGACCCCCTGGAAAGTTGCATTGGGCCTAGAAAGGGGGGATGCAACAAAAAAATCGAAAATGTAACGAGTAGATTTCATTTTGGTACGGTGGTGAAGTTTTTGTACTGCGCAGAACCTTGCCCGGGCAAGTCCTGAGTAAGTCCTGAACCAGCCAGGACCAGTCCTGGACGTGCCAGGACTTGCCCGGACCCTGCCCAAGTGTGCCAAACCTTGCCCGGACCCTTTCCAAGGCTGCCAAACCTTGCCACCACCTTGCCCAGGGCTGCCACCACTTGCCCGGACCCCGAACATGGTTGCCATCCCATGGCACCAAAAATCCGACTTTTCCAAATCCATGCCCGGACCCCCTGGAAAGTTGCATTGGGCCTAGAAAGGGGGGATGCAACAAAAAAATCGAAAATGTAACGAGTAGATTTCATTTTGGTACGGTGGTGAAGTTTTTGTACTGCGCAGAACCTTGCCCGGGCAAGTCCTGAGTAAGTCCTGAACCAGCCAGGACCAGTCCTGGACGTGCCAGGACTTGCCCGGACCCTGCCCAAGTGTGCCAAACCTTGCCCGGACCCTTTCCAAGGCTGCCAAACCTTGCCACCACCTTGCCCAGGGCTGCCACCACTTGCCCGGACCCCGAACATGGTTGCCATCCCATGGCACCAAAAATCCGACTTTTCCAAATCCATGCCCGGACCCCCTGGAAAGTTGCATTGGGCCTAGAAAGGGGGGATGCAACAAAAAAATCGAAAATGTAACGAGTAGATTTCATTTTGGTACGGTGGTGAAGTTTTTGTACTGCGCAGAACCTTGCCCGGGCAAGTCCTGAGTAAGTCCTGAACCAGCCAGGACCAGTCCTGGACGTGCCAGGACTTGCCCGGACCCTGCCCAAGTGTGCCAAACCTTGCCCGGACCCTTTCCAAGGCTGCCAAACCTTGCCACCACCTTGCCCAGGGCTGCCACCACTTGCCCGGACCCCGAACATGGTTGCCATCCCATGGCACCAAAAATCCGACTTTTCCAAATCCATGCCCGGACCCCCTGGAAAGTTGCATTGGGCCTAGAAAGGGGGGATGCAACAAAAAAATCGAAAATGTAACGAGTAGATTTCATTTTGGTACGGTGGTGAAGTTTTTGTACTGCGCAGAACCTTGCCCGGGCAAGTCCTGAGTAAGTCCTGAACCAGCCAGGACCAGTCCTGGACGTGCCAGGACTTGCCCGGACCCTGCCCAAGTGTGCCAAACCTTGCCCGGACCCTTTCCAAGGCTGCCAAACCTTGCCACCACCTTGCCCAGGGCTGCCACCACTTGCCCGGACCCCGAACATGGTTGCCATCCCATGGCACCAAAAATCCGACTTTTCCAAATCCATGCCCGGACCCCCTGGAAAGTTGCATTGGGCCTAGAAAGGGGGGATGCAACAAAAAAATCGAAAATGTAACGAGTAGATTTCATTTTGGTACGGTGGTGAAGTTTTTGTACTGCGCAGAACCTTGCCCGGGCAAGTCCTGAGTAAGTCCTGAACCAGCCAGGACCAGTCCTGGACGTGCCAGGACTTGCCCGGACCCTGCCCAAGTGTGCCAAACCTTGCCCGGACCCTTTCCAAGGCTGCCAAACCTTGCCACCACCTTGCCCAGGGCTGCCACCACTTGCCCGGACCCCGAACATGGTTGCCATCCATTGGCACCAAAAATCCGACTTTTCCAAATCCATGCCCGGACCCCCTGGAAAGTTGCATTGGGCCTAGAAAGGGGGGATGCAACAAAAAAATCGAAAATGTAACGAGTAGATTTCATTTTGGTACGGTGGTGTTTTTTTTGTACTGCGCAGAACCTTGCCCGGGCAAGTCCTGAGTAAGTCCTGAACCAGCCAGGACCAGTCCTGGACGTGCCAGGACTTGCCCGGACCCTGCCCAAGTGTGCCAAACCTTGCCCGGACCCTTTCCAAGGCTGCCAAACCTTGCCACCACCTTGCCCAGGGCTGCCACCACTTGCCCGGACCCCGAACATGGTTGCCATCCCATGGCACCAAAAATCCGACTTTTCCAAATCCATGCCCGGACCCCCTGGAAAGTTGCATTGGGCCTAGAAAGGGGGGATGCAACAAAAAAATCGAAAATGTAACGAGTAGATTTCATTTTGGTACGGTGGTGAAGTTTTTGTACTGCGCAGAACCTTGCCCGGGCAAGTCCTGAGTAAGTCCTGAACCAGCCAGGACCAGTCCTGGACGTGCCAGGACTTGCCCGGACCCTGCCCAAGTGTGCCAAACCTTGCCCGGACCCTTTCCAAGGCTGCCAAACCTTGCCACCACCTTGCCCAGGGCTGCCACCACTTGCCCGGACCCCGAACATGGTTGCCATCCCATGGCACCAAAAATCCGACTTTTCCAAATCCATGCCCGGACCCCCTGGAAAGTTGCATTGGGCCTAGAAAGGGGGGATGCAACAAAAAAATCGAAAATGTAACGAGTAGATTTCATTTTGGTACGGTGGTGAAGTTTTTGTACTGCGCAGAACCTTGCCCGGGCAAGTCCTGAGCAGGTCCTGGACGTGCCAGGACATGCCCGGACCCTGCCCAAATGTGCCACACCTTGCCCGCACTTGCCTCGACCTTGCCCAAGGGTCGACGGGCATCCGCTTAGCACCCTGATCCTTGCACACGCGCACGCGCACGTGCCTACGTGCCTACGTGCCAAGTGCAAAGTGCTAAGTGCTAAGTGCAAGTGCTAGTGCGCGGGCGCGGGCGCGGGCGAGCGCGCGCGCGCGTGGTAAATAAAGGAATTCGCACCTTTGCCCGCACTATCCACGACCTTGCCCGACGGTCCGTGACCCTTGCCCAACATTTGCCCGCACTTGCCACTACCTTTGCCCGAGGGTCCGTGATCCTTTCCCAACATTTGCCCGTACTTGCCACTACCTTGCCCGAGGGTCCGTGATCCTTGCCCAACATTTGCCCGCACTTGCCACGACCTTGCCCAAGGGTCCACGCGCATCCGCTTGAGGAATGCGCGCGAGGGGGGCTCACCCCCTATATAGCAATCCGGGATATTTCAAGAGTTCCACCAACGGGGGTCTTTTTTCTCGAAACGACGCCATGCACGGAACTTGCCCGCACTTGGCACGTCCTTGCCCGAGGGTCCGTGATCCTTGCCCAACATTTGCCCGCACTTGCCTCGACCTTGCCCAAGGGTCGACGGGCATCCGCTTAGCACCCTGATCCTTGCACACGCGCACGCGCACGTGCCTACGTGCCTACGTGCCAAGTGCAAAGTGCTAAGTGCTAAGTGCAAGTGCTAGTGCGCGGGCGCGGGCGCGAGCGAGCGCGCGCGCGCGTGGTAAATAAAGGAATTCGCACCTTTGCCCGCACTATCCACGACCTTGCCCGACGGTCCGTGACCCTTGCCCAACATTTGCCCGCACTTGCCACTACCTTTGCCCGAGGGTCCGTGATCCTTTCCCAACATTTGCCCGCACTTGCCACTACCTTGCCCGAGGGTCCGTGATCCTT
>OY725331.1:58042364-58044864 GCA_963242795.1 Inga leiocalycina | reverse complement strand
TAAGTCCTGAACCAGCCAGGACCAGTCCTGGACGTGCCAGGACTTGCCCGGACCCTGCCCAAGTGTGCCAAACCTTGCCCGGACCCTTTCCAAGGCTGCCAAACCTTGCCACCACCTTGCCCAGGGCTGCCACCACTTGCCCGGACCCCGAACATGGTTGCCATCCCATGGCACCAAAAATCCGACTTTTCCAAATCCATGCCCGGACCCCCTGGAAAGTTGCATTGGGCCTAGAAAGGGGGGATGCAACAAAAAAATCGAAAATGTAACGAGTAGATTTCATTTTGGTACGGTGGTGAAGTTTTTGTACTGCGCAGAACCTTGCCCGGGCAAGTCCTGAGTAAGTCCTGAACCAGCCAGGACCAGTCCTGGACGTGCCAGGACTTGCCCGGACCCTGCCCAAGTGTGCCAAACCTTGCCCGGACCCTTTCCAAGGCTGCCAAACCTTGCCACCACCTTGCCCAGGGCTGCCACCACTTGCCCGGACCCCGAACATGGTTGCCATCCCATGGCACCAAAAATCCGACTTTTCCAAATCCATGCCCGGACCCCCTGGAAAGTTGCATTGGGCCTAGAAAGGGGGGATGCAACAAAAAAATCGAAAATGTAACGAGTAGATTTCATTTTGGTACGGTGGTGAAGTTTTTGTACTGCGCAGAACCTTGCCCGGGCAAGTCCTGAGTAAGTCCTGAACCAGCCAGGACCAGTCCTGGACGTGCCAGGACTTGCCCGGACCCTGCCCAAGTGTGCCAAACCTTGCCCGGACCCTTTCCAAGGCTGCCAAACCTTGCCACCACCTTGCCCAGGGCTGCCACCACTTGCCCGGACCCCGAACATGGTTGCCATCCCATGGCACCAAAAATCCGACTTTTCCAAATCCATGCCCGGACCCCCTGGAAAGTTGCATTGGGCCTAGAAAGGGGGGATGCAACAAAAAAATCGAAAATGTAACGAGTAGATTTCATTTTGGTACGGTGGTGAAGTTTTTGTACTGCGCAGAACCTTGCCCGGGCAAGTCCTGAGTAAGTCCTGAACCAGCCAGGACCAGTCCTGGACGTGCCAGGACTTGCCCGGACCCTGCCCAAGTGTGCCAAACCTTGCCCGGACCCTTTCCAAGGCTGCCAAACCTTGCCACCACCTTGCCCAGGGCTGCCACCACTTGCCCGGACCCCGAACATGGTTGCCATCCCATGGCACCAAAAATCCGACTTTTCCAAATCCATGCCCGGACCCCCTGGAAAGTTGCATTGGGCCTAGAAAGGGGGGATGCAACAAAAAAATCGAAAATGTAACGAGTAGATTTCATTTTGGTACGGTGGTGAAGTTTTTGTACTGCGCAGAACCTTGCCCGGGCAAGTCCTGAGTAAGTCCTGAACCAGCCAGGACCAGTCCTGGACGTGCCAGGACTTGCCCGGACCCTGCCCAAGTGTGCCAAACCTTGCCCGGACCCTTTCCAAGGCTGCCAAACCTTGCCACCACCTTGCCCAGGGCTGCCACCACTTGCCCGGACCCCGAACATGGTTGCCATCCATTGGCACCAAAAATCCGACTTTTCCAAATCCATGCCCGGACCCCCTGGAAAGTTGCATTGGGCCTAGAAAGGGGGGATGCAACAAAAAAATCGAAAATGTAACGAGTAGATTTCATTTTGGTACGGTGGTGAAGTTTTTGTACTGCGCAGAACCTTGCCCGGGCAAGTCCTGAGTAAGTCCTGAACCAGCCAGGACCAGTCCTGGACGTGCCAGGACTTGCCCGGACCCTGCCCAAGTGTGCCAAACCTTGCCCGGACCCTTTCCAAGGCTGCCAAACCTTGCCACCACCTTGCCCAGGGCTGCCACCACTTGCCCGGACCCCGAACATGGTTGCCATCCCATGGCACCAAAAATCCGACTTTTCCAAATCCATGCCCGGACCCCCTGGAAAGTTGCATTGGGCCTAGAAAGGGGGGATGCAACAAAAAAATCGAAAATGTAACGAGTAGATTTCATTTTGGTACGGTGGTGAAGTTTTTGTACTGCGCAGAACCTTGCCCGGGCAAGTGCTGAGCAGGTCCTGAACCAGCCAGGACCAGTCCTGGACGTGCCAGGACTTGCCCGGACCCTGCCCAAGTGTGCCAAACCTTGCCCGGACCCTTTCCAAGGCTGCCAAACCTTGCCACCACCTTGCCCAGGGCTGCCACCACTTGCCCGGACCCCGAACATGGTTGCCATCCCATGGCACCAAAAATCCGACTTTTCCAAATCCATGCCCGGACCCCCTGGAAAGTTGCATTGGGCCTAGAAAGGGGGGATGCAACAAAAAAATCGAAAATGTAACGAGTAGATTTCATTTTGGTACGGTGGTGAAGTTTTTGTACTGCGCAGAACCTTGCCCGGGCAAGTCCTGAGTAAGTCCTGAACCAGCCAGGACCAGTCCTGGACGTGCCAGGACTTGCCCGGACCCTGCCCAAGTGTGCCAAACCTTGCCCGGACCCTTTCCAAGGCTGCCAAACCTTGCCACC
>OY725331.1:58029864-58032364 GCA_963242795.1 Inga leiocalycina | reverse complement strand
CATGAAGCAACAACAAAGCGGGTTACCTTGTCCTCACAAGAGCGAGAGCCCCACCGCGCCCTAGCCTAGGAATCATGCGGTTTCCATCCAATCGCGGGTAGGTAGCGCAAGTCCCCTTAACGGATGCGGGTTTGATGAGTATCTCGCTCGCGGGAGGGCAAAGAACCCCCAAGTACGTGCCACCATCCATCCCATATGAAGGGGGTTACATTGTCCTCACAAGAGCGAGAGCCCCACCGCGCCCTAGCCTAGGAATCATGCGGTTTCCATCCAATCGCGGGTAGGTAGCGCAAGTCCCCTTAACGGATGCGGGTTTGATGAGTATCTCGCTCGCGGGAGGGCAAAGAACCCCCAAGTACGTGCCACCATCCATCCCATATGAAGGGGGTTACATTGTCCTCACAAGAGCGAGAGCCCCACCGCGCCCTAGCCTAGGAACCACGTTCCATCAACGGATGCGGGTTTGATGAGTATCTCGCTCGCGGGAGGGCAAAGAACCCCCAAGTACGTGCCACCATCCATCCCACATGAAGGGGGTTACCATGTCCTCACAAGAGCGAGAGCCCCACCGCGCCCTAGCCTAGGAACCACGTTCCATCAACGGATGCGGGTTTGATGAGTATCTCGCTCGCGGGAGGGCAAAGAACCCCCAAGTACGTGCCACCATCCATCCCATATGAAATCCAACACATTTTTAGGGTCGCCGGAAAAGTCGCCGGAAAAGTCGCCGGAGGCCGCCCCACTACGGCCGGCCACCGCCGCCGGCCGCCACGGGTGGCGCCGACGTACGAAGTGACCAAGGAACTCGACCCCATGGCTCACACACTTGTTCTGCACCAAGGGACAATCCATGCCTCTCTTGTGTGTGACCTTGGCTGCCATGGGGAGGGGGGGTGGGGGTGCCCCCCTATATATGCAATTTGAGCCTTTTCCCTTGTGGCACGAACAGACATACTTTTTTCTCAAACGACAACTTTTTTTTGAGGGACCTAGAGATCGAATTTTTCCACGATTTTTTGCAGCAATGCTAGGCACCATAACAGAAGATCAACCCCCAAGTTTCATAATTTTTCGACACCCGTAGAATATTTGACGAATTTTTTAGTGTTCAGCCTTGGGCGGCCTCAAACGGCCACCACGGGCGGCGGCTCCGGCGGCCGGGCACCCCCACATGTAGGGGGGGATGAGTATGAGTGAATGCACAAATAAAATCACAAATGTAACGAGTAGTTTTGATTTTGGTACGGTGGTGAAGTTTTTGTACTGCGCAGAACCTTGCCCGGGCAAGTCCTGAGTAAGTCCTGAACCAGCCAGGACCAGTCCTGGACGTGCCAGGACTTGCCCGGACCCTGCCCAAGTGTGCCAAACCTTGCCCGGACCCTTTCCAAGGCTGCCAAACCTTGCCACCACCTTGCCCAGGGCTGCCACCACTTGCCCGGACCCCGAACATGGTTGCCATCCCATGGCACCAAAAATCCGACTTTTCCAAATCCATGCCCGGACCCCCTGGAAAGTTGCATTGGGCCTAGAAAGGGGGGATGCAACAAAAAAATCGAAAATGTAACGAGTAGATTTCATTTTGGTACGGTGGTGAAGTTTTTGTACTGCGCAGAACCTTGCCCGGGCAAGTCCTGAGTAAGTCCTGAACCAGCCAGGACCAGTCCTGGACGTGCCAGGACTTGCCCGGACCCTGCCCAAGTGTGCCAAACCTTGCCCGGACCCTTTCCAAGGCTGCCAAACCTTGCCACCACCTTGCCCAGGGCTGCCACCACTTGCCCGGACCCCGAACATGGTTGCCATCCCATGGCACCAAAAATCCGACTTTTCCAAATCCATGCCCGGACCCCCTGGAAAGTTGCATTGGGCCTAGAAAGGGGGGATGCAACAAAAAAATCGAAAATGTAACGAGTAGATTTCATTTTGGTACGGTGGTGAAGTTTTTGTACTGCACAGAACCTTGCCCGGGCAAGTCCTGAGTAAGTCCTGAACCAGCCAGGACCAGTCCTGGACGTGCCAGGACTTGCCCGGACCCTGCCCAAGTGTGCCAAACCTTGCCCGGACCCTTTCCAAGGCTGCCAAACCTTGCCACCACCTTGCCCAGGGCTGCCACCACTTGCCCGGACCCCGAACATGGTTGCCATCCCATGGCACCAAAAATCCGACTTTTCCAAATCCATGCCCGGACCCCCTGGAAAGTTGCATTGGGCCTAGAAAGGGGGGATGCAACAAAAAAATCGAAAATGTAACGAGTAGATTTCATTTTGGTACGGTGGTGAAGTTTTTGTACTGCGCAGAACCTTGCCCGGGCAAGTCCTGAGTAAGTCCTGAACCAGCCAGGACCAGTCCTGGACGTGCCAGGACTTGCCCGGACCCTGCCCAAGTGTGCCAAACCTTGCCCGGACCCTTTCCAAGGCTGCCAAACCTTGCCACCACCTTGCCCAGGGCTGCCACCACTTGCCCGGACCCCGAACATGGTTGCCATCCATTGGCACCAAAAATC
>OY725331.1:58017364-58019864 GCA_963242795.1 Inga leiocalycina | reverse complement strand
CAGGACCAGTCCTGGACGTGCCAGGACTTGCCCGGACCCTGCCCAAGTGTGCCAAACCTTGCCCGGACCCTTTCCAAGGCTGCCAAACCTTGCCACCACCTTGCCCAGGGCTGCCACCACTTGCCCGGACCCCGAACATGGTTGCCATCCCATGGCACCAAAAATCCGACTTTTCCAAATCCATGCCCGGACCCCCTGGAAAGTTGCATTGGGCCTAGAAAGGGGGGATGCAACAAAAAAATCGAAAATGTAACGAGTAGATTTCATTTTGGTACGGTGGTGAAGTTTTTGTACTGCGCAGAACCTTGCCCGGGCAAGTCCTGAGTAAGTCCTGAACCAGCCAGGACCAGTCCTGGACGTGCCAGGACTTGCCCGGACCCTGCCCAAGTGTGCCAAACCTTGCCCGGACCCTTTCCAAGGCTGCCAAACCTTGCCACCACCTTGCCCAGGGCTGCCACCACTTGCCCGGACCCCGAACATGGTTGCCATCCATTGGCACCAAAAATCCGACTTTTCCAAATCCATGCCCGGACCCCCTGGAAAGTTGCATTGGGCCTAGAAAGGGGGGATGCAACAAAAAAATCGAAAATGTAACGAGTAGATTTCATTTTGGTACGGTGGTGAAGTTTTTGTACTGCGCAGAACCTTGCCCGGGCAAGTCCTGAGTAAGTCCTGAACCAGCCAGGACCAGTCCTGGACGTGCCAGGACTTGCCCGGACCCTGCCCAAGTGTGCCAAACCTTGCCCGGACCCTTTCCAAGGCTGCCAAACCTTGCCACCACCTTGCCCAGGGCTGCCACCACTTGCCCGGACCCCGAACATGGTTGCCATCCATTGGCACCAAAAATCCGACTTTTCCAAATCCATGCCCGGACCCCCTGGAAAGTTGCATTGGGCCTAGAAAGGGGGGATGCAACAAAAAAATCGAAAATGTAACGAGTAGATTTCATTTTGGTACGGTGGTGAAGTTTTTGTACTGCGCAGAACCTTGCCCGGGCAAGTCCTGAGTAAGTCCTGAACCAGCCAGGACCAGTCCTGGACGTGCCAGGACTTGCCCGGACCCTGCCCAAGTGTGCCAAACCTTGCCCGGACCCTTTCCAAGGCTGCCAAACCTTGCCACCACCTTGCCCAGGGCTGCCACCACTTGCCCGGACCCCGAACATGGTTGCCATCCCATGGCACCAAAAATCCGACTTTTCCAAATCCATGCCCGGACCCCCTGGAAAGTTGCATTGGGCCTAGAAAGGGGGGATGCAACAAAAAAATCGAAAATGTAACGAGTAGATTTCATTTTGGTACGGTGGTGAAGTTTTTGTACTGCGCAGAACCTTGCCCGGGCAAGTCCTGAGTAAGTCCTGAACCAGCCAGGACCAGTCCTGGACGTGCCAGGACTTGCCCGGACCCTGCCCAAGTGTGCCAAACCTTGCCCGGACCCTTTCCAAGGCTGCCAAACCTTGCCACCACCTTGCCCAGGGCTGCCACCACTTGCCCGGACCCCGAACATGGTTGCCATCCATTGGCACCAAAAATCCGACTTTTCCAAATCCATGCCCGGACCCCCTGGAAAGTTGCATTGGGCCTAGAAAGGGGGGATGCAACAAAAAAATCGAAAATGTAACGAGTAGATTTCATTTTGGTACGGTGGTGAAGTTTTTGTACTGCGCAGAACCTTGCCCGGGCAAGTCCTGAGTAAGTCCTGAACCAGCCAGGACCAGTCCTGGACGTGCCAGGACTTGCCCGGACCCTGCCCAAGTGTGCCAAACCTTGCCCGGACCCTTTCCAGGGCTGCCAAACCTTGCCACCACCTTGCCCAGGGCTGCCACCACTTGCCCGGACCCCGAACATGGTTGCCATCCCATGGCACCAAAAATCCGACTTTTCCAAATCCATGCCCGGACCCCCTGGAAAGTTGCATTGGGCCTAGAAAGGGGGGATGCAACAAAAAAATCGAAAATGTAACGAGTAGATTTCATTTTGGTACGGTGGTGAAGTTTTTGTACTGCGCAGAACCTTGCCCGGGCAAGTCCTGAGTAAGTCCTGAACCAGCCAGGACCAGTCCTGGACGTGCCAGGACTTGCCCGGACCCTGCCCAAGTGTGCCAAACCTTGCCCGGACCCTTTCCAAGGCTGCCAAACCTTGCCACCACCTTGCCCAGGGCTGCCACCACTTGCCCGGACCCCGAACATGGTTGCCATCCCATGGCACCAAAAATCCGACTTTTCCAAATCCATGCCCGGACCCCCTGGAAAGTTGCATTGGGCCTAGAAAGGGGGGATGCAACAAAAAAATCGAAAATGTAACGAGTAGATTTCATTTTGGTACGGTGGTGAAGTTTTTGTACTGCGCAGAACCTTGCCCGGGCAAGTCCTGAGCAGGTCCTGGACGTGCCAGGACATGCCCGGACCCTGCCCAAATGTGCCACACCTTGCCCGCACTTGCCTCGACCTTGCCCAAGGGTCGACGGGCATCCGCTTAGCACCCTGATCCTTGCACACGCGCAC
>OY725331.1:57992364-57994864 GCA_963242795.1 Inga leiocalycina | reverse complement strand
CACAAATCCCACAAACCATACGATCCACCGAAATGAGAAGGATGGGGGCGGGTACGAGGCGTGTCGCGTGGTCGGCCCGATTGCAAGAATCCAACCACGCCCAAGCTTACTAAGCACCCGGGGGGCAGGAGCCCGAGAACGGATGCCGTTCCGCGAGATTGTGAGGAGGAATCCCACGCACGAGAGTCCCATGAAGCAACAACAAAGCGGGTTACCTTGTCCTCACAAGAGCGAGAGCCCCACCGCGCCCTAGCCTAGGAATCATGCGGTTTCCATCCAATCGCGGGTAGGTAGCGCAAGTCCCCTTAACGGATGCGGGTTTGATGAGTATCTCGCTCGCGGGAGGGCAAAGAACCCCCAAGTACGTGCCACCATCCATCCCATATGAAGGGGGTTACATTGTCCTCACAAGAGCGAGAGCCCCACCGCGCCCTAGCCTAGGAATCATGCGGTTTCCATCCAATCGCGGGTAGGTAGCGCAAGTCCCCTTAACGGATGCGGGTTTGATGAGTATCTCGCTCGCGGGAGGGCAAAGAACCCCCAAGTACGTGCCACCATCCATCCCATATGAAGGGGGTTACATTGTCCTCACAAGAGCGAGAGCCCCACCGCGCCCTAGCCTAGGAACCACGTTCCATCAACGGATGCGGGTTTGATGAGTATCTCGCTCGCGGGAGGGCAAAGAACCCCCAAGTACGTGCCACCATCCATCCCACATGAAGGGGGTTACCATGTCCTCACAAGAGCGAGAGCCCCACCGCGCCCTAGCCTAGGAACCACGTTCCATCAACGGATGCGGGTTTGATGAGTATCTCGCTCGCGGGAGGGCAAAGAACCCCCAAGTACGTGCCACCATCCATCCCATATGAAATCCAACACATTTTTAGGGTCGCCGGAAAAGTCGCCGGAGGCCGCCCCACTACGGCCGGCCACCGCCGCCGGCCGCCACGGGTGGCGCCGACGTACGAAGTGACCAAGGAACTCGACCCCATGGCTCACACACTTGTTCTGCACCAAGGGACAATCCATGCCTCTCTTGTGTGTGACCTTGGCTGCCATGGGGAGGGGGGGTGGGGGTGCCCCCCTATATATGCAATTTGAGCCTTTTCCCTTGTGGCACGAACAGACATACTTTTTTCTCAAACGACAACTTTTTTTTGAGGGACCTAGAGATCGAATTTTTCCACGATTTTTTGCAGCAATGCTAGGCACCATAACAGAAGATCAACCCCCAAGTTTCATAATTTTTCGACACCCGTAGAATATTTGACGAATTTTTTAGTGTTCAGCCTTGGGCGGCCTCAAACGGCCACCACGGGCGGCGGCTCCGGCGGCCGGGCACCCCCACATGTAGGGGGGGATGAGTATGAGTGAATGCACAAATAAAATCACAAATGTAACGAGTAGTTTTGATTTTGGTACGGTGGTGAAGTTTTTGTACTGCGCAGAACCTTGCCCGGGCAAGTCCTGAGTAAGTCCTGAACCAGCCAGGACCAGTCCTGGACGTGCCAGGACTTGCCCGGACCCTGCCCAAGTGTGCCAAACCTTGCCCGGACCCTTTCCAAGGCTGCCAAACCTTGCCACCACCTTGCCCAGGGCTGCCACCACTTGCCCGGACCCCGAACATGGTTGCCATCCCATGGCACCAAAAATCCGACTTTTCCAAATCCATGCCCGGACCCCCTGGAAAGTTGCATTGGGCCTAGAAAGGGGGGATGCAACAAAAAAATCGAAAATGTAACGAGTAGATTTCATTTTGGTACGGTGGTGAAGTTTTTGTACTGCGCAGAACCTTGCCCGGGCAAGTGCTGAGCAGGTCCTGGACGTGCCAGGACCAGTCCTGGACGTGCCAGGACTTGCCCGGACATTGCCCAAGTGTGCCAAACCTTGCCCGGACCCTTTCCAAGGCTGCCAAACCTTGCCACCACCTTGCCCAGGGCTGCCACCACTTGCCCGGACCCCGAACATGGTTGCCATCCCATGGCACCAAAATTCCGACTTTTCCAAATCCATGCCCGGACCCCCTGGAAAGTTGCATTGGGCCTAGAAAGGGGGGATGCAACAAAAAAATCGAAAATGTAACGAGTAGATTTCATTTTGGTACGGTGGTGAAGTTTTTGTACTGCGCAGAACCTTGCCCGGGCAAGTGCTGAGCAGGTCCTGGACGTGCCAGGACCAGTCCTGGACGTGCCAGGACTTGCCCGGACCCTGCCCAAGTGTGCCAAACCTTGCCCGGACCCTTTCCAAGGCTGCCAAACCTTGCCACCACCTTGCCCAGGGCTGCCACCACTTGCCCGGACCCCGAACATGGTTGCCATCCCATGGCACCAAAAATCCGACTTTTCCAAATCCATGCCCGGACCCCCTGGAAAGTTGCATTGGGCCTAGAAAGGGGGGATGCAACAAAAAAATCGAAAATGTAACGAGTAGATTTCATTTTGGTACGGTGGTGAAGTTTTTGTACTGCGCAGAACCTTGCCCGGGCAAGTCCTGAGTAAGT
>OY725331.1:57967364-57972364 GCA_963242795.1 Inga leiocalycina | reverse complement strand
CCCACACACCATACGATCCACCGAAATGAGTAAGGATGGGGGCGCGTACAAATCCCACAAACCATACGATCCACCGAAATGAGAAGGATGGGGGCAAGCACAAATCCCACAAACCATACGATCCACCGAAATGAGAAGGATGGGGGCAAGCACAAATCCCACAAACCATACGATCCACCGAAATGAGAAGGATGGGGGCGGGTACGAGGCGTGTCGCGTGGTCGGCCCGATTGCAAGAATCCAACCACGCCCAAGCTTACTAAGCACCCGGGGGGCAGGAGCCCGAGAACGGATGCCGTTCCGCGAGATTGTGAGGAGGAATCCCACGCACGAGAGTCCCATGAAGCAACAACAAAGCGGGTTACCTTGTCCTCACAAGAGCGAGAGCCCCACCGCGCCCTAGCCTAGGAATCATGCGGTTTCCATCCAATCGCGGGTAGGTAGCGCAAGTCCCCTTAACGGATGCGGGTTTGATGAGTATCTCGCTCGCGGGAGGGCAAAGAACCCCCAAGTACGTGCCACCATCCATCCCATATGAAGGGGGTTACATTGTCCTCACAAGAGCGAGAGCCCCACCGCGCCCTAGCCTAGGAATCATGCGGTTTCCATCCAATCGCGGGTAGGTAGCGCAAGTCCCCTTAACGGATGCGGGTTTGATGAGTATCTCGCTCGCGGGAGGGCAAAGAACCCCCAAGTACGTGCCACCATCCATCCCATATGAAGGGGGTTACATTGTCCTCACAAGAGCGAGAGCCCCACCGCGCCCTAGCCTAGGAACCACGTTCCATCAACGGATGCGGGTTTGATGAGTACCTCGCTCGCGGGAGGGCAAAGAACCCCCATGTACGTGCCACCATCCATCCCACATGAAGGGGGGTTACAATGTCCTCACAAGAGCGAGAGCCCCACCGCGCCCTAGCCTAGGAACCACGTTCCATCAACGGATGCGGGTTTGATGAGTATCTCGCTCGCGGGAGGGGAAAGAACCCCCAAGTACGTGCCACCATCCATCCCACATGAAGGGGGTTACCATGTCCTCACAAGAGCGAGAGCCCCACCGCGCCCTAGCCTAGGAACCACGTTCCATCAACGGATGCGGGTTTGATGAGTATCTCGCTCGCGGGAGGGCAAAGAACCCCCAAGTACGTGCCACCATCCATCCCATATGAAATCCAACACATTTTTAGGGTCGCCGGAAAAGTCGCCGGAGGCCGCCCCACTACGGCCGGCCACCGCCGCCGGCCGCCACGGGTGGCGCCGACGTACGAAGTGACCAAGGAACTCGACCCCATGGCTCACACACTTGTTCTGCACCAAGGGACAATCCATGCCTCTCTTGTGTGTGACCTTGGCTGCCATGGGGAGGGGGGGTGGGGGTGCCCCCCTATATATGCAATTTGAGCCTTTTCCCTTGTGGCACGAACAGACATACTTTTTTCTCAAACGACAACTTTTTTTTGAGGGACCTAGAGATCGAATTTTTCCACGATTTTTTGCAGCAATGCTAGGCACCATAACAGAAGATCAACCCCCAAGTTTCATAATTTTTCGACACCCGTAGAATATTTGACGAATTTTTTAGTGTTCAGCCTTGGGCGGCCTCAAACGGCCACCACGGGCGGCGGCTCCGGCGGCCGGGCACCCCCACATGTAGGGGGGGATGAGTATGAGTGAATGCACAAATAAAATCACAAATGTAACGAGTAGTTTTGATTTTGGTACGGTGGTGAAGTTTTTGTACTGCGCAGAACCTTGCCCGGGCAAGTCCTGAGTAAGTCCTGAACCAGCCAGGACCAGTCCTGGACGTGCCAGGACTTGCCCGGACCCTGCCCAAGTGTGCCAAACCTTGCCCGGACCCTTTCCAAGGCTGCCAAACCTTGCCACCACCTTGCCCAGGGCTGCCACCACTTGCCCGGACCCCGAACATGGTTGCCATCCCATGGCACCAAAAATCCGACTTTTCCAAATCCATGCCCGGACCCCCTGGAAAGTTGCATTGGGCCTAGAAAGGGGGGATGCAACAAAAAAATCGAAAATGTAACGAGTAGATTTCATTTTGGTACGGTGGTGAAGTTTTTGTACTGCGCAGAACCTTGCCCGGGCAAGTGCTGAGCAGGTCCTGGACGTGCCAGGACCTGTCCTGGACGTGCCAGGACTTGCCCGGACATTGCCCAAGTGTGCCAAACCTTGCCCGGACCCTTTCCAAGGCTGCCAAACCTTGCCACCACCTTGCCCAGGGCTGCCACCACTTGCCCGGACCCCGAACATGGTTGCCATCCCATGGCACCAAAATTCCGACTTTTCCAAATCCATGCCCGGACCCCCTGGAAAGTTGCATTGGGCCTAGAAAGGGGGGATGCAACAAAAAAATCGAAAATGTAACGAGTAGATTTCATTTTGGTACGGTGGTGAAGTTTTTGTACTGCGCAGAACCTTGCCCGGGCAAGTGCTGAGCCGGTCCTGGACGTGCCAGGACCAGTCCTGGACGTGCCAGGACTTGCCCGGACCCTGCCCAAGTGTGCCAAACCTTGCCCGGACCCTTTCCAAGGCTGCCAAACCTTGCCACCACCTTGCCCAGGGCTGCCACCACTTGCCCGGACCCCGAACATGGTTGCCATCCCATGGCACCAAAAATCCGACTTTTCCAAATCCATGCCCGGACCCCCTGGAAAGTTGCATTGGGCCTAGAAAGGGGGGATGCAACAAAAAAATCGAAAATGTAACGAGTAGATTTCATTTTGGTACGGTGGTGAAGTTTTTGTACTGCGCAGAACCTTGCCCGGGCAAGTCCTGAGTAAGTCCTGAACCAGCCAGGACCAGTCCTGGACGTGCCAGGACTTGCCCGGACCCTGCCCAAGTGTGCCAAACCTTGCCCGGACCCTTTCCAAGGCTGCCAAACCTTGCCACCACCTTGCCCAGGGCTGCCACCACTTGCCCGGACCCCGAACATGGTTGCCATCCCATGGCACCAAAATTCCGACTTTTCCAAATCCATGCCCGGACCCCCTGGAAAGTTGCATTGGGCCTAGAAAGGGGGGATGCAACAAAAAAATCGAAAATGTAACGAGTAGATTTCATTTTGGTACGGTGGTGAAGTTTTTGTACTGCGCAGAACCTTGCCCGGGCAAGTGCTGAGCAGGTCCTGGACGTGCCAGGACCAGTCCTGGACGTGCCAGGACTTGCCCGGACCCTGCCCAAGTGTGCCAAACCTTGCCCGGACCCTTTCCAAGGCTGCCAAACCTTGCCACCACCTTGCCCAGGGCTGCCACCACTTGCCCGGACCCCGAACATGGTTGCCATCCCATGGCACCAAAAATCCGACTTTTCCAAATCCATGCCCGGACCCCCTGGAAAGTTGCATTGGGCCTAGAAAGGGGGGATGCAACAAAAAAATCGAAAATGTAACGAGTAGATTTCATTTTGGTACGGTGGTGAAGTTTTTGTACTGCGCAGAACCTTGCCCGGGCAAGTGCTGAGCAGGTCCTGGACGTGCCAGGACCAGTCCTGGACGTGCCAGGACTTGCCCGGACCCTGCCCAAGTGTGCCAAACCTTGCCCGGACCCTTTCCAAGGCTGCCAAACCTTGCCACCACCTTGCCCAGGGCTGCCACCAATTGCCCGGACCCCGAACATGGTTGCCATCCCATGGCACCAAAAATCCGACTTTTCCAAATCCATGCCCGGACCCCTTGGAAAGTTGCATTGGGCCTAGAAAGGGGGGATGCAACAAAAAAATCGAAAATGTAACGAGTAGATTTCATTTTGGTACGGTGGTGAAGTTTTTGTACTGCGCAGAACCTTGCCCGGGCAAGTCCTGAGCAGGTCCTGAACCAGCCAGGACCAGTCCTGGACGTGCCAGGACTTGCCCGGACCCTGCCCAAGTGTGCCAAACCTTGCCCGGACCCTTTCCAAGGCTGCCAAACCTTGCCACCACCTTGCCCAGGGCTGCCACCACTTGCCCGGACCCCGAACATGGTTGCCATCCCATGGCACCAAAAATCCGACTTTTCCAAATCCATGCCAGGACCCCCTGGAAAGTTGCATTGGGCCTAGAAAGGGGGGATGCAACAAAAAAATCGAAAATGTAACGAGTAGATTTCATTTTGGTACGGTGGTGAAGTTTTTGTACTGCGCAGAACCTTGCCCGGGCAAGTGCTGAGCAGGTCCTGGACGTGCCAGGACCAGTCCTGGACGTGCCAGGACTTGCCCGGACCCTGCCCAAGTGTGCCAAACCTTGCCCGGACCCTTTCCAAGGCTGCCAAACCTTGCCACCACCTTGCCCAGGGCTGCCACCACTTGCCCGGACCCCGAACATGGTTGCCATCCCATGGCACCAAAAATCCGACTTTTCCAAATCCATGCCCGGACCCCCTGGAAAGTTGCATTGGGCCTAGAAAGGGGGGATGCAACAAAAAAATCGAAAATGTAACGAGTAGATTTCATTTTGGTACGGTGGTGAAGTTTTTGTACTGCGCAGAACCTTGCCCGGGCAAGTGCTGAGCAGGTCCTGGACGTGCCAGGACCAGTCCTGGACGTGCCAGGACTTGCCCGGACCCTGCCCAAGTGTGCCAAACCTTGCCCGGACCCTTTCCAAGGCTGCCAAACCTTGCCACCACCTTGCCCAGGGCTGCCACCACTTGCCCGGACCCCGAACATGGTTGCCATCCCATGGCACCAAAAATCCGACTTTTCCAAATCCATGCCCGGACCCCCTGGAAAGTTGCATTGGGCCTAGAAAGGGGGGATGCAACAAAAAAATCGAAAATGTAATGAGTAGATTTCATTTTGGTACGGTGGTGAAGTTTTTGTACTGCGCAGAACCTTGCCCGGGCAAGTGCTGAGCAGGTCCTGGACGTGCCAGGACATGCCCGGACCCTGCCCAAATGTGCCAAACCTTGCCCGCCCTTGCCGCGACCTTGCCCAAGGGTCGACGGGCATCCGCTTAGCACCCTGATCCTTGCACACGCGCACGCGCACGTGCCTACGTGCCTACGTGCCAAG
>OY725331.1:57954864-57957364 GCA_963242795.1 Inga leiocalycina | reverse complement strand
CTGAACCAGCCAGGACCAGTCCTGGACGTGCCAGGACTTGCCCGGACCCTGCCCAAGTGTGCCAAACCTTGCCCGGACCCTTTCCAAGGCTGCCAAACCTTGCCACCACCTTGCCCAGGGCTGCCACCACTTGCCCGGACCCCGAACATGGTTGCCATCCCATGGCACCAAAAATCCGACTTTTCCAAATCCATGCCCGGACCCCCTGGAAAGTTGCATTGGGCCTAGAAAGGGGGGATGCAACAAAAAAATCGAAAATGTAACGAGTAGATTTCATTTTGGTACGGTGGTGAAGTTTTTGTACTGCGCAGAACCTTGCCCGGGCAAGTGCTGAGCAGGTCCTGGACGTGCCAGGACCTGTCCTGGACGTGCCAGGACTTGCCCGGACATTGCCCAAGTGTGCCAAACCTTGCCCGGACCCTTTCCAAGGCTGCCAAACCTTGCCACCACCTTGCCCAGGGCTGCCACCACTTGCCCGGACCCCGAACATGGTTGCCATCCCATGGCACCAAAATTCCGACTTTTCCAAATCCATGCCCGGACCCCCTGGAAAGTTGCATTGGGCCTAGAAAGGGGGGATGCAACAAAAAAATCGAAAATGTAACGAGTAGATTTCATTTTGGTACGGTGGTGAAGTTTTTGTACTGCGCAGAACCTTGCCCGGGCAAGTGCTGAGCCGGTCCTGGACGTGCCAGGACCAGTCCTGGACGTGCCAGGACTTGCCCGGACCCTGCCCAAGTGTGCCAAACCTTGCCCGGACCCTTTCCAAGGCTGCCAAACCTTGCCACCACCTTGCCCAGGGCTGCCACCACTTGCCCGGACCCCGAACATGGTTGCCATCCCATGGCACCAAAAATCCGACTTTTCCAAATCCATGCCCGGACCCCCTGGAAAGTTGCATTGGGCCTAGAAAGGGGGGATGCAACAAAAAAATCGAAAATGTAACGAGTAGATTTCATTTTGGTACGGTGGTGAAGTTTTTGTACTGCGCAGAACCTTGCCCGGGCAAGTCCTGAGTAAGTCCTGAACCAGCCAGGACCAGTCCTGGACGTGCCAGGACTTGCCCGGACCCTGCCCAAGTGTGCCAAACCTTGCCCGGACCCTTTCCAAGGCTGCCAAACCTTGCCACCACCTTGCCCAGGGCTGCCACCACTTGCCCGGACCCCGAACATGGTTGCCATCCCATGGCACCAAAATTCCGACTTTTCCAAATCCATGCCCGGACCCCCTGGAAAGTTGCATTGGGCCTAGAAAGGGGGGATGCAACAAAAAAATCGAAAATGTAACGAGTAGATTTCATTTTGGTACGGTGGTGAAGTTTTTGTACTGCGCAGAACCTTGCCCGGGCAAGTGCTGAGCAGGTCCTGGACGTGCCAGGACCAGTCCTGGACGTGCCAGGACTTGCCCGGACCCTGCCCAAGTGTGCCAAACCTTGCCCGGACCCTTTCCAAGGCTGCCAAACCTTGCCACCACCTTGCCCAGGGCTGCCACCACTTGCCCGGACCCCGAACATGGTTGCCATCCCATGGCACCAAAAATCCGACTTTTCCAAATCCATGCCCGGACCCCCTGGAAAGTTGCATTGGGCCTAGAAAGGGGGGATGCAACAAAAAAATCGAAAATGTAACGAGTAGATTTCATTTTGGTACGGTGGTGAAGTTTTTGTACTGCGCAGAACCTTGCCCGGGCAAGTGCTGAGCAGGTCCTGGACGTGCCAGGACCAGTCCTGGACGTGCCAGGACTTGCCCGGACCCTGCCCAAGTGTGCCAAACCTTGCCCGGACCCTTTCCAAGGCTGCCAAACCTTGCCACCACCTTGCCCAGGGCTGCCACCAATTGCCCGGACCCCGAACATGGTTGCCATCCCATGGCACCAAAAATCCGACTTTTCCAAATCCATGCCCGGACCCCTTGGAAAGTTGCATTGGGCCTAGAAAGGGGGGATGCAACAAAAAAATCGAAAATGTAACGAGTAGATTTCATTTTGGTACGGTGGTGAAGTTTTTGTACTGCGCAGAACCTTGCCCGGGCAAGTCCTGAGCAGGTCCTGAACCAGCCAGGACCAGTCCTGGACGTGCCAGGACTTGCCCGGACCCTGCCCAAGTGTGCCAAACCTTGCCCGGACCCTTTCCAAGGCTGCCAAACCTTGCCACCACCTTGCCCAGGGCTGCCACCACTTGCCCGGACCCCGAACATGGTTGCCATCCCATGGCACCAAAAATCCGACTTTTCCAAATCCATGCCAGGACCCCCTGGAAAGTTGCATTGGGCCTAGAAAGGGGGGATGCAACAAAAAAATCGAAAATGTAACGAGTAGATTTCATTTTGGTACGGTGGTGAAGTTTTTGTACTGCGCAGAACCTTGCCCGGGCAAGTGCTGAGCAGGTCCTGGACGTGCCAGGACCAGTCCTGGACGTGCCAGGACTTGCCCGGACCCTGCCCAAGTGTGCCAAACCTTGCCCGGACCCTTTCCAAGGCTGCCAAACCTTGCCACCACCTTG
>OY725331.1:57939864-57944864 GCA_963242795.1 Inga leiocalycina | reverse complement strand
AGATCAACCCCCAAGTTTCATAATTTTTCGACACCCGTAGAATATTTGACGAATTTTTTAGTGTTCAGCCTTGGGCGGCCTCAAACGGCCACCACGGGCGGCGGCTCCGGCGGCCGGGCACCCCCACATGTAGGGGGGGATGAGTATGAGTGAATGCACAAATAAAATCACAAATGTAACGAGTAGTTTTGATTTTGGTACGGTGGTGAAGTTTTTGTACTGCGCAGAACCTTGCCCGGGCAAGTCCTGAGTAAGTCCTGAACCAGCCAGGACCAGTCCTGGACGTGCCAGGACTTGCCCGGACCCTGCCCAAGTGTGCCAAACCTTGCCCGGACCCTTTCCAAGGCTGCCAAACCTTGCCACCACCTTGCCCAGGGCTGCCACCACTTGCCCGGACCCCGAACATGGTTGCCATCCCATGGCACCAAAAATCCGACTTTTCCAAATCCATGCCCGGACCCCCTGGAAAGTTGCATTGGGCCTAGAAAGGGGGGATGCAACAAAAAAATCGAAAATGTAACGAGTAGATTTCATTTTGGTACGGTGGTGAAGTTTTTGTACTGCGCAGAACCTTGCCCGGGCAAGTCCTGAGTAAGTCCTGAACCAGCCAGGACCAGTCCTGGACGTGCCAGGACTTGCCCGGACCCTGCCCAAGTGTGCCAAACCTTGCCCGGACCCTTTCCAAGGCTGCCAAACCTTGCCACCACCTTGCCCAGGGCTGCCACCACTTGCCCGGACCCCGAACATGGTTGCCATCCCATGGCACCAAAAATCCGACTTTTCCAAATCCATGCCCGGACCCCCTGGAAAGTTGCATTGGGCCTAGAAAGGGGGGATGCAACAAAAAAATCGAAAATGTAACGAGTAGATTTCATTTTGGTACGGTGGTGAAGTTTTTGTACTGCGCAGAACCTTGCCCGGGCAAGTGCTGAGCAGGTCCTGGACGTGCCAGGACCAGTCCTGGACGTGCCAGGACTTGCCCGGACCCTGCCCAAGTGTGCCAAACCTTGCCCGGACCCTTTCCAAGGCTGCCAAACCTTGCCACCACCTTGCCCAGGGCTGCCACCACTTGCCCGGACCCCGAACATGGTTGCCATCCCATGGCACCAAAAATCCGACTTTTCCAAATCCATGCCCGGACCCCCTGGAAAGTTGCATTGGGCCTAGAAAGGGGGGATGCAACAAAAAAATCGAAAATGTAACGAGTAGATTTCATTTTGGTACGGTGGTGAAGTTTTTGTACTGCGCAGAACCTTGCCCGGGCAAGTCCTGAGTAAGTCCTGAACCAGCCAGGACCAGTCCTGGACGTGCCAGGACTTGCCCGGACCCTGCCCAAGTGTGCCAAACCTTGCCCGGACCCTTTCCAAGGCTGCCAAACCTTGCCACCACCTTGCCCAGGGCTGCCACCACTTGCCCGGACCCCGAACATGGTTGCCATCCCATGGCACCAAAAATCCGACTTTTCCAAATCCATGCCCGGACCCCCTGGAAAGTTGCATTGGGCCTAGAAAGGGGGGATGCAACAAAAAAATCGAAAATGTAGCGAGTAGATTTCATTTTGGTACGGTGGTGAAGTTTTTGTACTGCGCAGAACCTTGCCCGGGCAAGTGCTGAGCAGGTCCTGGACGTGCCAGGACCAGTCCTGGACGTGCCAGGACTTGCCCGGACCCTGCCCAAGTGTGCCAAACCTTGCCCGGACCCTTTCCAAGGCTGCCAAACCTTGCCACCACCTTGCCCAGGGCTGCCACCACTTGCCCGGACCCCGAACATGGTTGCCATCCCATGGCACCAAAAATCCGACTTTTCCAAATCCATGCCCGGACCCCCTGGAAAGTTGCATTGGGCCTAGAAAGGGGGGATGCAACAAAAAAATCGAAAATGTAACGAGTAGATTTCATTTTGGTACGGTGGTGAAGTTTTTGTACTGCGCAGAACCTTGCCCGGGCAAGTCCTGAGTAAGTCCTGAACCAGCCAGGACCAGTCCTGGACGTGCCAGGACTTGCCCGGACCCTGCCCAAGTGTGCCAAACCTTGCCCGGACCCTTTCCAAGGCTGCCAAACCTTGCCACCACCTTGCCCAGGGCTGCCACCACTTGCCCGGACCCCGAACATGGTTGCCATCCCATGGCACCAAAATTCCGACTTTTCCAAATCCATGCCCGGACCCCCTGGAAAGTTGCATTGGGCCTAGAAAGGGGGGATGCAACAAAAAAATCGAAAATGTAACGAGTAGATTTCATTTTGGTACGGTGGTGAAGTTTTTGTACTGCGCAGAACCTTGCCCGGGCAAGTGCTGAGCAGGTCCTGGACGTGCCAGGACCAGTCCTGGACGTGCCAGGACTTGCCCGGACCCTGCCCAAGTGTGCCAAACCTTGCCCGGACCCTTTCCAAGGCTGCCAAACCTTGCCACCACCTTGCCCAGACCCCGAACATGGTTGCCATCCCATGGCACCAAAAATCCGACTTTTCCAAATCCATGCCCGGACCCCCTGGAAAGTTGCATTGGGCCTAGAAAGGGGGGATGCAACAAAAAAATCGAAAATGTAACGAGTAGATTTCATTTTGGTACGGTGGTGAAGTTTTTGTACTGCGAAGAACCTTGCCCGGGCAAGTGCTGAGCAGGTCCTGGACGTGCCAGGACCAGTCCTGGACGTGCCAGGACTTGCCCGGACCCTGCCCAAGTGTGCCAAACCTTGCCCGGACCCTTTCCAAGGCTGCCAAACCTTGCCACCACCTTGCCCAGGGCTGCCACCACTTGCCCGGACCCCGAACATGGTTGCCATCCCATGGCACCAAAAATCCGACTTTTCCAAATCCATGCCCGGACCCCCTGGAAAGTTGCATTGGGCCTAGAAAGGGGGGATGCAACAAAAAAATCGAAAATGTAACGAGTAGATTTCATTTTGGTACGGTGGTGAAGTTTTTGTACTGCGCAGAACCTTGCCCGGGCAAGTGCTGAGCAGGTCCTGGACGTGCCAGGACCAGTCCTGGACGTGCCAGGACTTGCCCGGACCCTGCCCAAGTGTGCCAAACCTTGCCCGGACCCTTTCCAAGGCTGCCAAACCTTGCCACCACCTTGCCCAGGGCTGCCACCACTTGCCCGGACCCCGAACATGGTTGCCATCCCATGGCACCAAAAATCCGACTTTTCCAAATCCATGCCCGGACCCCCTGGAAAGTTGCATTGGGCCTAGAAAGGGGGGATGCAACAAAAAAATCAAAAATGTAATGAGTAGATTTCATTTTGGTACGGTGGTGAAGTTTTTGTACTGCGCAGAACCTTGCCCGGGCAAGTGCTGAGCCGGTCCTGGACGTGCCAGGACCAGTCCTGGACGTGCCAGGACTTGCCCGGACCCTGCCCAAGTGTGCCAAACCTTGCCCGGACCCTTTCCAAGGCTGCCAAACCTTGCCACCACCTTGCCCAGGGCTGCCACCACTTGCCCGGACCCCGAACATGGTTGCCATCCCATGGCACCAAAAATCCGACTTTTCCAAATCCATGCCCGGACCCCCTGGAAAGTTGCATTGGGCCTAGAAAGGGGGGATGCAACAAAAAAATCGAAAATGTAACGAGTAGATTTCATTTTGGTACGGTGGTGAAGTTTTTGTACTGCGCAGAACCTTGCCCGGGCAAGTCCTGAGTAAGTCCTGAACCAGCCAGGACCAGTCCTGGACGTGCCAGGACTTGCCCGGACCCTGCCCAAGTGTGCCAAACCTTGCCCGGACCCTTTCCAAGGCTGCCAAACCTTGCCACCACCTTGCCCAGGGCTGCCACCACTTGCCCGGACCCCGAACATGGTTGCCATCCCATGGCACCAAAATTCCGACTTTTCCAAATCCATGCCCGGACCCCCTGGAAAGTTGCATTGGGCCTAGAAAGGGGGGATGCAACAAAAAAATCGAAAATGTAACGAGTAGATTTCATTTTGGTACGGTGGTGAAGTTTTTGTACTGCGCAGAACCTTGCCCGGGCAAGTGCTGAGCAGGTCCTGGACGTGCCAGGACCAGTCCTGGACGTGCCAGGACTTGCCCGGACCCTGCCCAAGTGTGCCAAACCTTGCCCGGACCCTTTCCAAGGCTGCCAAACCTTGCCACCACCTTGCCCAGGGCTGCCACCACTTGCCCGGACCCCGAACATGGTTGCCATCCCATGGCACCAAAAATCCGACTTTTCCAAATCCATGCCCGGACCCCCTGGAAAGTTGCATTGGGCCTAGAAAGGGGGGATGCAACAAAAAAATCGAAAATGTAACGAGTAGATTTCATTTTGGTACGGTGGTGAAGTTTTTGTACTGCGCAGAACCTTGCCCGGGCAAGTCCTGAGTAAGTCCTGAACCAGCCAGGACCAGTCCTGGACGTGCCAGGACTTGCCCGGACCCTGCCCAAGTGTGCCAAACCTTGCCCGGACCCTTTCCAAGGCTGCCAAACCTTGCCACCACCTTGCCCAGGGCTGCCACCACTTGCCCGGACCCCGAACATGGTTGCCATCCCATGGCACCAAAAATCCGACTTTTCCAAATCCATGCCCGGACCCCCTGGAAAGTTGCATTGGGCCTAGAAAGGGGGGATGCAACAAAAAAATCGAAAATGTAGCGAGTAGATTTCATTTTGGTACGGTGGTGAAGTTTTTGTACTGCGCAGAACCTTGCCCGGGCAAGTGCTGAGCAGGTCCTGGACGTGCCAGGACCAGTCCTGGACGTGCCAGGACTTGCCCGGACCCTGCCCAAGTGTGCCAAACCTTGCCCGGACCCTTTCCAAGGCTGCCAAACCTTGCCACCACCTTGCCCAGGGCTGCCACCACTTGCCCGGACCCCGAACATGGTTGCCATCCCATGGCACCAAAAATCCGACTTTTCCAAATCCATGCCCGGACCCCCTGGAAAGTTGCATTGGGCCTAGAAAGGGGGGATGCAACAAAAAAATCGAAAATGTAATGAGTAGATTTCATTTTGGTACGGTGGTGAAGTTTTTGTACTGCGCAGAACCTTGCCCGGGCAAGTG
>OY725331.1:57927364-57929864 GCA_963242795.1 Inga leiocalycina | reverse complement strand
CAGAACCTTGCCCGGGCAAGTGCTGAGCAGGTCCTGGACGTGCCAGGACCTGTCCTGGACGTGCCAGGACTTGCCCGGACATTGCCCAAGTGTGCCAAACCTTGCCCGGACCCTTTCCAAGGCTGCCAAACCTTGCCACCACCTTGCCCAGGGCTGCCACCACTTGCCCGGACCCCGAACATGGTTGCCATCCCATGGCACCAAAATTCCGACTTTTCCAAATCCATGCCCGGACCCCCTGGAAAGTTGCATTGGGCCTAGAAAGGGGGGATGCAACAAAAAAATCGAAAATGTAACGAGTAGATTTCATTTTGGTACGGTGGTGAAGTTTTTGTACTGCGCAGAACCTTGCCCGGGCAAGTGCTGAGCCGGTCCTGGACGTGCCAGGACCAGTCCTGGACGTGCCAGGACTTGCCCGGACCCTGCCCAAGTGTGCCAAACCTTGCCCGGACCCTTTCCAAGGCTGCCAAACCTTGCCACCACCTTGCCCAGGGCTGCCACCACTTGCCCGGACCCCGAACATGGTTGCCATCCCATGGCACCAAAAATCCGACTTTTCCAAATCCATGCCCGGACCCCCTGGAAAGTTGCATTGGGCCTAGAAAGGGGGGATGCAACAAAAAAATCGAAAATGTAACGAGTAGATTTCATTTTGGTACGGTGGTGAAGTTTTTGTACTGCGCAGAACCTTGCCCGGGCAAGTCCTGAGTAGGTCCTGAACCAGCCAGGACCAGTCCTGGACGTGCCAGGACTTGCCCGGACCCTGCCCAAGTGTGCCAAACCTTGCCCGGACCCTTTCCAAGGCTGCCAAACCTTGCCACCACCTTGCCCAGGGCTGCCACCACTTGCCCGGACCCCGAACATGGTTGCCATCCCATGGCACCAAAATTCCGACTTTTCCAAATCCATGCCCGGACCCCCTGGAAAGTTGCATTGGGCCTAGAAAGGGGGGATGCAACAAAAAAATCGAAAATGTAACGAGTAGATTTCATTTTGGTACGGTGGTGAAGTTTTTGTACTGCGCAGAACCTTGCCCGGGCAAGTGCTGAGCAGGTCCTGGACGTGCCAGGACCAGTCCTGGACGTGCCAGGACTTGCCCGGACCCTGCCCAAGTGTGCCAAACCTTGCCCGGACCCTTTCCAAGGCTGCCAAACCTTGCCACCACCTTGCCCAGGGCTGCCACCACTTGCCCGGACCCCGAACATGGTTGCCATCCCATGGCACCAAAAATCCGACTTTTCCAAATCCATGCCCGGACCCCCTGGAAAGTTGCATTGGGCCTAGAAAGGGGGGATGCAACAAAAAAATCGAAAATGTAACGAGTAGATTTCATTTTGGTACGGTGGTGAAGTTTTTGTACTGCGCAGAACCTTGCCCGGGCAAGTGCTGAGCAGGTCCTGGACGTGCCAGGACCAGTCCTGGACGTGCCAGGACTTGCCCGGACCCTGCCCAAGTGTGCCAAACCTTGCCCGGACCCTTTCCAAGGCTGCCAAACCTTGCCACCACCTTGCCCAGGGCTGCCACCAATTGCCCGGACCCCGAACATGGTTGCCATCCCATGGCACCAAAAATCCGACTTTTCCAAATCCATGCCCGGACCCCTTGGAAAGTTGCATTGGGCCTAGAAAGGGGGGATGCAACAAAAAAATCGAAAATGTAACGAGTAGATTTCATTTTGGTACGGTGGTGAAGTTTTTGTACTGCGCAGAACCTTGCCCGGGCAAGTCCTGAGCAGGTCCTGAACCAGCCAGGACCAGTCCTGGACGTGCCAGGACTTGCCCGGACCCTGCCCAAGTGTGCCAAACCTTGCCCGGACCCTTTCCAAGGCTGCCAAACCTTGCCACCACCTTGCCCAGGGCTGCCACCACTTGCCCGGACCCCGAACATGGTTGCCATCCCATGGCACCAAAAATCCGACTTTTCCAAATCCATGCCAGGACCCCCTGGAAAGTTGCATTGGGCCTAGAAAGGGGGGATGCAACAAAAAAATCGAAAATGTAACGAGTAGATTTCATTTTGGTACGGTGGTGAAGTTTTTGTACTGCGCAGAACCTTGCCCGGGCAAGTGCTGAGCAGGTCCTGGACGTGCCAGGACCAGTCCTGGACGTGCCAGGACTTGCCCGGACCCTGCCCAAGTGTGCCAAACCTTGCCCGGACCCTTTCCAAGGCTGCCAAACCTTGCCACCACCTTGCCCAGGGCTGCCACCACTTGCCCGGACCCCGAACATGGTTGCCATCCCATGGCACCAAAAATCCGACTTTTCCAAATCCATGCCCGGACCCCCTGGAAAGTTGCATTGGGCCTAGAAAGGGGGGATGCAACAAAAAAATCGAAAATGTAACGAGTAGATTTCATTTTGGTACGGTGGTGAAGTTTTTGTACTGCGCAGAACCTTGCCCGGGCAAGTGCTGAGCAGGTCCTGGACGTGCCAGGACCAGTCCTGGACGTGCCAGGACTTGCCCGGACCCTGCCCAAGTGTGCCAAACCTTGCCCGGACCC
>OY725331.1:57914864-57917364 GCA_963242795.1 Inga leiocalycina | reverse complement strand
GTGCCCCCCTATATATGCAATTTGAGCCTTTTCCCTTGTGGCACGAACAGACATACTTTTTTCTCAAACGACAACTTTTTTTTGAGGGACCTAGAGATCGAATTTTTCCACGATTTTTTGCAGCAATGCTAGGCACCATAACAGAAGATCAACCCCCAAGTTTCATAATTTTTCGACACCCGTAGAATATTTGACGAATTTTTTAGTGTTCAGCCTTGGGCGGCCTCAAACGGCCACCACGGGCGGCGGCTCCGGCGGCCGGGCACCCCCACATGTAGGGGGGGATGAGTATGAGTGAATGCACAAATAAAATCACAAATGTAACGAGTAGTTTTGATTTTGGTACGGTGGTGAAGTTTTTGTACTGCGCAGAACCTTGCCCGGGCAAGTCCTGAGTAAGTCCTGAACCAGCCAGGACCAGTCCTGGACGTGCCAGGACTTGCCCGGACCCTGCCCAAGTGTGCCAAACCTTGCCCGGACCCTTTCCAAGGCTGCCAAACCTTGCCACCACCTTGCCCAGGGCTGCCACCACTTGCCCGGACCCCGAACATGGTTGCCATCCCATGGCACCAAAAATCCGACTTTTCCAAATCCATGCCCGGACCCCCTGGAAAGTTGCATTGGGCCTAGAAAGGGGGGATGCAACAAAAAAATCGAAAATGTAACGAGTAGATTTCATTTTGGTACGGTGGTGAAGTTTTTGTACTGCGCAGAACCTTGCCCGGGCAAGTCCTGAGTAAGTCCTGAACCAGCCAGGACCAGTCCTGGACGTGCCAGGACTTGCCCGGACCCTGCCCAAGTGTGCCAAACCTTGCCCGGACCCTTTCCAAGGCTGCCAAACCTTGCCACCACCTTGCCCAGGGCTGCCACCACTTGCCCGGACCCCGAACATGGTTGCCATCCCATGGCACCAAAAATCCGACTTTTCCAAATCCATGCCCGGACCCCCTGGAAAGTTGCATTGGGCCTAGAAAGGGGGGATGCAACAAAAAAATCGAAAATGTAACGAGTAGATTTCATTTTGGTACGGTGGTGAAGTTTTTGTACTGCGCAGAACCTTGCCCGGGCAAGTGCTGAGCAGGTCCTGGACGTGCCAGGACCAGTCCTGGACGTGCCAGGACTTGCCCGGACCCTGCCCAAGTGTGCCAAACCTTGCCCGGACCCTTTCCAAGGCTGCCAAACCTTGCCACCACCTTGCCCAGGGCTGCCACCACTTGCCCGGACCCCGAACATGGTTGCCATCCCATGGCACCAAAAATCCGACTTTTCCAAATCCATGCCCGGACCCCCTGGAAAGTTGCATTGGGCCTAGAAAGGGGGGATGCAACAAAAAAATCGAAAATGTAACGAGTAGATTTCATTTTGGTACGGTGGTGAAGTTTTTGTACTGCGCAGAACCTTGCCCGGGCAAGTCCTGAGTAAGTCCTGAACCAGCCAGGACCAGTCCTGGACGTGCCAGGACTTGCCCGGACCCTGCCCAAGTGTGCCAAACCTTGCCCGGACCCTTTCCAAGGCTGCCAAACCTTGCCACCACCTTGCCCAGGGCTGCCACCACTTGCCCGGACCCCGAACATGGTTGCCATCCCATGGCACCAAAAATCCGACTTTTCCAAATCCATGCCCGGACCCCCTGGAAAGTTGCATTGGGCCTAGAAAGGGGGGATGCAACAAAAAAATCGAAAATGTAGCGAGTAGATTTCATTTTGGTACGGTGGTGAAGTTTTTGTACTGCGCAGAACCTTGCCCGGGCAAGTGCTGAGCAGGTCCTGGACGTGCCAGGACCAGTCCTGGACGTGCCAGGACTTGCCCGGACCCTGCCCAAGTGTGCCAAACCTTGCCCGGACCCTTTCCAAGGCTGCCAAACCTTGCCACCACCTTGCCCAGGGCTGCCACCACTTGCCCGGACCCCGAACATGGTTGCCATCCCATGGCACCAAAAATCCGACTTTTCCAAATCCATGCCCGGACCCCCTGGAAAGTTGCATTGGGCCTAGAAAGGGGGGATGCAACAAAAAAATCGAAAATGTAACGAGTAGATTTCATTTTGGTACGGTGGTGAAGTTTTTGTACTGCGCAGAACCTTGCCCGGGCAAGTCCTGAGTAAGTCCTGAACCAGCCAGGACCAGTCCTGGACGTGCCAGGACTTGCCCGGACCCTGCCCAAGTGTGCCAAACCTTGCCCGGACCCTTTCCAAGGCTGCCAAACCTTGCCACCACCTTGCCCAGGGCTGCCACCACTTGCCCGGACCCCGAACATGGTTGCCATCCCATGGCACCAAAATTCCGACTTTTCCAAATCCATGCCCGGACCCCCTGGAAAGTTGCATTGGGCCTAGAAAGGGGGGATGCAACAAAAAAATCGAAAATGTAACGAGTAGATTTCATTTTGGTACGGTGGTGAAGTTTTTGTACTGCGCAGAACCTTGCCCGGGCAAGTGCTGAGCAGGTCCTGGACGTGCCAGGACCAGTCCTGGACGTGCCAGGACTTGCCCGGACCCTGC
>OY725331.1:57902364-57904864 GCA_963242795.1 Inga leiocalycina | reverse complement strand
GGTAGCGCAAGTCCCCTTAACGGATGCGGGTTTGATGAGTATCTCGCTCGCGGGAGGGCAAAGAACCCCCAAGTACGTGCCACCATCCATCCCATATGAAGGGGGTTACATTGTCCTCACAAGAGCGAGAGCCCCACCGCGCCCTAGCCTAGGAACCACGTTCCATCAACGGATGCGGGTTTGATGAGTATCTCGCTCGCGGGAGGGCAAAGAACCCCCATGTACGTGCCACCATCCATCCCACATGAAGGGGGGTTACAATGTCCTCACAAGAGCGAGAGCCCCACCGCGCCCTAGCCTAGGAACCACGTTCCATCAACGGATGCGGGTTTGATGAGTATCTCGCTCGCGGGAGGGCAAAGAACCCCCAAGTACGTGCCACCATCCATCCCACATGAAGGGGGTTACCATGTCCTCACAAGAGCGAGAGCCCCACCGCGCCCTAGCCTAGGAACCACGTTCCATCAACGGATGCGGGTTTGATGAGTATCTCGCTCGCGGGAGGGCAAAGAACCCCCAAGTACGTGCCACCATCCATCCCATATGAAATCCAACACATTTTTAGGGTCACCGGAAAAGTCGCCGGAAAAGTCGCCGGAGGCCGCCCCACTACGGCCGGCCACCGCCGCCGGCCGCCACGGGTGGCGCCGACGTACGAAGTGACCAAGGAACTCGACCCCATGGCTCACACACTTGTTCTGCACCAAGGGACAATCCATGCCTCTCTTGTGTGTGACCTTGGCTGCCATGGGGAGGGGGGGTGGGGGTGCCCCCCTATATATGCAATTTGAGCCTTTTCCCTTGTGGCACGAACAGACATACTTTTTTCTCAAACGACAACTTTTTTTTGAGGGACCTAGAGATCGAATTTTTCCACGATTTTTTGCAGCAATGCTAGGCACCATAACAGAAGATCAACCCCCAAGTTTCATAATTTTTCGACACCCGTAGAATATTTGACGAATTTTTTAGTGTTCAGCCTTGGGCGGCCTCAAACGGCCACCACGGGCGGCGGCTCCGGCGGCCGGGCACCCCCACATGTAGGGGGGGATGAGTATGAGTGAATGCACAAATAAAATCACAAATGTAACGAGTAGTTTTGATTTTGGTACGGTGGTGAAGTTTTTGTACTGCGCAGAACCTTGCCCGGGCAAGTCCTGAGTAAGTCCTGAACCAGCCAGGACCAGTCCTGGACGTGCCAGGACTTGCCCGGACCCTGCCCAAGTGTGCCAAACCTTGCCCGGACCCTTTCCAAGGCTGCCAAACCTTGCCACCACCTTGCCCAGGGCTGCCACCACTTGCCCGGACCCCGAACATGGTTGCCATCCCATGGCACCAAAAATCCGACTTTTCCAAATCCATGCCCGGACCCCCTGGAAAGTTGCATTGGGCCTAGAAAGGGGGGATGCAACAAAAAAATCGAAAATGTAACGAGTAGATTTCATTTTGGTACGGTGGTGAAGTTTTTGTACTGCGCAGAACCTTGCCCGGGCAAGTCCTGAGTAAGTCCTGAACCAGCCAGGACCAGTCCTGGACGTGCCAGGACTTGCCCGGACCCTGCCCAAGTGTGCCAAACCTTGCCCGGACCCTTTCCAAGGCTGCCAAACCTTTCCACCACCTTGCCCAGGGCTGCCACCACTTGCCCGGACCCCGAACATGGTTGCCATCCATTGGCACCAAAAATCCGACTTTTCCAAATCCATGCCCGGACCCCCTGGAAAGTTGCATTGGGCCTAGAAAGGGGGGATGCAACAAAAAAATCGAAAATGTAACGAGTAGATTTCATTTTGGTACGGTGGTGAAGTTTTTGTACTGCGCAGAACCTTGCCCGGGCAAGTCCTGAGTAAGTCCTGCACCAGCCAGGACCAGTCCTGGACGTGCCAGGACTTGCCCGGACCCTGCCCAAGTGTGCCAAACCTTGCCCGGACCCTTTCCAAGGCTGCCAAACCTTGCCACCACCTTGCCCAGGGCTGCCACCACTTGCCCGGACCCCGAACATGGTTGCCATCCCATGGCACCAAAAATCCGACTTTTCCAAATCCATGCCCGGACCCCCTGGAAAGTTGCATTGGGCCTAGAAAGGGGGGATGCAACAAAAAAATCGAAAATGTAACGAGTAGATTTCATTTTGGTACGGTGGTGAAGTTTTTGTACTGCGCAGAACCTTGCCCGGGCAAGTCCTGAGTAAGTCCTGAACCAGCCAGGACCAGTCCTGGACGTGCCAGCACTTGCCCGGACCCTGCCCAAGTGTGCCAAACCTTGCCCGGACCCTTTCCAAGGCTGCCAAACCTTGCCACCACCTTGCCCAGGGCTGCCACCACTTGCCCGGACCCCGAACATGGTTGCCATCCATTGGCACCAAAAATCCGACTTTTCCAAATCCATGCCCGGACCCCCTGGAAAGTTGCATTGGGCCTAGAAAGGGGGGATGCAACAAAAAAATCGAAAATGTAACGAGTAGATTTCATTTTGGTACGGTGGTGAAGTTTTTGTACTGCGC
>OY725331.1:57889864-57892364 GCA_963242795.1 Inga leiocalycina | reverse complement strand
CACGTTCCATCAACGGATGCGGGTTTGATGAGTATCTCGCTCGCGGGAGGGCAAAGAACCCCCAAGTACGTGCCACCATCCATCCCATATGAAATCCAACACATTTTTAGGGTCGCCGGAAAAGTCGCCGGAAAAGTCGCCGGAGGCCGCCCCACTACGGCCGGCCACCGCCGCCGGCCGCCACGGGTGGCGCCGACGTACGAAGTGACCAAGGAACTCGACCCCATGGCTCACACACTTGTTCTGCACCAAGGGACAATCCATGCCTCTCTTGTGTGTGACCTTGGCTGCCATGGGGAGGGGGGGTGGGGGTGCCCCCCTATATATGCAATTTGAGCCTTTTCCCTTGTGGCACGAACAGACATACTTTTTTCTCAAACGACAACTTTTTTTTGAGGGACCTAGAGATCGAATTTTTCCACGATTTTTTGCAGCAATGCTAGGCACCATAACAGAAGATCAACCCCCAAGTTTCATAATTTTTCGACACCCGTAGAATATTTGACGAATTTTTTAGTGTTCAGCCTTGGGCGGCCTCAAACGGCCACCACGGGCGGCGGCTCCGGCGGCCGGGCACCCCCACATGTAGGGGGGGATGAGTATGAGTGAATGCACAAATAAAATCACAAATGTAACGAGTAGTTTTGATTTTGGTACGGTGGTGAAGTTTTTGTACTGCGCAGAACCTTGCCCGGGCAAGTCCTGAGTAAGTCCTGAACCAGCCAGGACCAGTCCTGGACGTGCCAGGACTTGCCCGGACCCTGCCCAAGTGTGCCAAACCTTGCCCGGACCCTTTCCAAGGCTGCCAAACCTTGCCACCACCTTGCCCAGGGCTGCCACCACTTGCCCGGACCCCGAACATGGTTGCCATCCCATGGCACCAAAAATCCGACTTTTCCAAATCCATGCCCGGACCCCCTGGAAAGTTGCATTGGGCCTAGAAAGGGGGGATGCAACAAAAAAATCGAAAATGTAACGAGTAGATTTCATTTTGGTACGGTGGTGAAGTTTTTGTACTGCGCAGAACCTTGCCCGGGCAAGTCCTGAGTAAGTCCTGAACCAGCCAGGACCAGTCCTGGACGTGCCAGGACTTGCCCGGACCCTGCCCAAGTGTGCCAAACCTTGCCCGGACCCTTTCCAAGGCTGCCAAACCTTTCCACCACCTTGCCCAGGGCTGCCACCACTTGCCCGGACCCCGAACATGGTTGCCATCCATTGGCACCAAAAATCCGACTTTTCCAAATCCATGCCCGGACCCCCTGGAAAGTTGCATTGGGCCTAGAAAGGGGGGATGCAACAAAAAAATCGAAAATGTAACGAGTAGATTTCATTTTGGTACGGTGGTGAAGTTTTTGTACTGCGCAGAACCTTGCCCGGGCAAGTCCTGAGTAAGTCCTGCACCAGCCAGGACCAGTCCTGGACGTGCCAGGACTTGCCCGGACCCTGCCCAAGTGTGCCAAACCTTGCCCGGACCCTTTCCAAGGCTGCCAAACCTTGCCACCACCTTGCCCAGGGCTGCCACCACTTGCCCGGACCCCGAACATGGTTGCCATCCCATGGCACCAAAAATCCGACTTTTCCAAATCCATGCCCGGACCCCCTGGAAAGTTGCATTGGGCCTAGAAAGGGGGGATGCAACAAAAAAATCGAAAATGTAACGAGTAGATTTCATTTTGGTACGGTGGTGAAGTTTTTGTACTGCGCAGAACCTTGCCCGGGCAAGTCCTGAGTAAGTCCTGAACCAGCCAGGACCAGTCCTGGACGTGCCAGCACTTGCCCGGACCCTGCCCAAGTGTGCCAAACCTTGCCCGGACCCTTTCCAAGGCTGCCAAACCTTGCCACCACCTTGCCCAGGGCTGCCACCACTTGCCCGGACCCCGAACATGGTTGCCATCCATTGGCACCAAAAATCCGACTTTTCCAAATCCATGCCCGGACCCCCTGGAAAGTTGCATTGGGCCTAGAAAGGGGGGATGCAACAAAAAAATCGAAAATGTAACGAGTAGATTTCATTTTGGTACGGTGGTGAAGTTTTTGTACTGCGCAGAACCTTGCCCGGGCAAGTCCTGAGTAAGTCCTGCACCAGCCAGGACCAGTCCTGGACGTGCCAGGACTTGCCCGGACCCTGCCCAAGTGTGCCAAACCTTGCCCGGACCCTTTCCAAGGCTGCCAAACCTTGCCACCACCTTGCCCAGGGCTGCCACCACTTGCCCGGACCCCGAACATGGTTGCCATCCCATGGCACCAAAAATCCGACTTTTCCAAATCCATGCCCGGACCCCCTGGAAAGTTGCATTGGGCCTAGAAAGGGGGGATGCAACAAAAAAATCGAAAATGTAACGAGTAGATTTCATTTTGGTACGGTGGTGAAGGTTTTGTACTGCGCAGAACCTTGCCCGGGCAAGTCCTGAGTAAGTCCTGAACCAGCCAGGACCAGTCCTGGACGTGCCAGGACTTGCCCGGACCCTGCCCAAGTGTGCCAAACCTTGCCCGGACCCTT
>OY725331.1:57874864-57879864 GCA_963242795.1 Inga leiocalycina | reverse complement strand
AATGTCCTCACAAGAGCGAGAGCCCCACCGCGCCCTAGCCTAGGAACCACGTTCCATCAACGGATGCGGGTTTGATGAGTATCTCGCTCGCGGGAGGGCAAAGAACCCCCAAGTACGTGCCACCATCCATCCCACATGAAGGGGGTTACCATGTCCTCACAAGAGCGAGAGCCCCACCGCGCCCTAGCCTAGGAACCACGTTCCATCAACGGATGCGGGTTTGATGAGTATCTCGCTCGCGGGAGGGCAAAGAACCCCCAAGTACGTGCCACCATCCATCCCATATGAAATCCAACACATTTTTAGGGTCGCCGGAAAAGTCGCCGGAAAAGTCGCCGGAGGCCGCCCCACTACGGCCGGCCACCGCCGCCGGCCGCCACGGGTGGCGCCGACGTACGAAGTGACCAAGGAACTCGACCCCATGGCTCACACACTTGTTCTGCACCAAGGGACAATCCATGCCTCTCTTGTGTGTGACCTTGGCTGCCATGGGGAGGGGGGGTGGGGGTGCCCCCCTATATATGCAATTTGAGCCTTTTCCCTTGTGGCACGAACAGACATACTTTTTTCTCAAACGACAACTTTTTTTTGAGGGACCTAGAGATCGAATTTTTCCACGATTTTTTGCAGCAATGCTAGGCACCATAACAGAAGATCAACCCCCAAGTTTCATAATTTTTCGACACCCGTAGAATATTTGACGAATTTTTTAGTGTTCAGCCTTGGGCGGCCTCAAACGGCCACCACGGGCGGCGGCTCCGGCGGCCGGGCACCCCCACATGTAGGGGGGATGAGTATGAGTGAATGCACAAATAAAATCACAAATGTAACGAGTAGTTTTGATTTTGGTACGGTGGTGAAGTTTTTGTACTGCGCAGAACCTTGCCCGGGCAAGTCCTGAGTAAGTCCTGAACCAGCCAGGACCAGTCCTGGACGTGCCAGGACTTGCCCGGACCCTGCCCAAGTGTGCCAAACCTTGCCCGGACCCTTTCCAAGGCTGCCAAACCTTGCCACCACCTTGCCCAGGGCTGCCACCACTTGCCCGGACCCCGAACATGGTTGCCATCCCATGGCACCAAAAATCCGACTTTTCCAAATCCATGCCCGGACCCCCTGGAAAGTTGCATTGGGCCTAGAAAGGGGGGATGCAACAAAAAAATCGAAAATGTAACGAGTAGATTTCATTTTGGTACGGTGGTGAAGTTTTTGTACTGCGCAGAACCTTGCCCGGGCAAGTCCTGAGTAAGTCCTGAACCAGCCAGGACCAGTCCTGGACGTGCCAGGACTTGCCCGGACCCTGCCCAAGTGTGCCAAACCTTGCCCGGACCCTTTCCAAGGCTGCCAAACCTTGCCACCACCTTGCCCAGGGCTGCCACCACTTGCCCGGACCCCGAACATGGTTGCCATCCATTGGCACCAAAAATCCGACTTTTCCAAATCCATGCCCGGACCCCCTGGAAAGTTGCATTGGGCCTAGAAAGGGGGGATGCAACAAAAAAATCTAAAATGTAACGAGTAGATTTCATTTTGGTACGGTGGTGAAGTTTTTGTACTGCGCAGAACCTTGCCCGGGCAAGTCCTGAGTAAGTCCTGCACCAGCCAGGACCAGTCCTGGACGTGCCAGGACTTGCCCGGACCCTGCCCAAGTGTGCCAAACCTTGCCCGGACCCTTTCCAAGGCTGCCAAACCTTGCCACCACCTTGCCCAGGGCTGCCACCACTTGCCCGGACCCCGAACATGGTTGCCATCCCATGGCACCAAAAATCCGACTTTTCCAAATCCATGCCCGGACCCCCTGGAAAGTTGCATTGGGCCTAGAAAGGGGGGATGCAACAAAAAAATCGAAAATGTAACGAGTAGATTTCATTTTGGTACGGAGGTGAAGTTTTTGTACTGCGCAGAACCTTGCCCGGGCAAGTCCTGAGTAAGTCCTGAACCAGCAAGGACCAGTCCTGGACGTGCCAGGACTTGCCCGGACCCTGCCCAAGTGTGCCAAACCTTGCCCGGACCCTTTCCAAGGCTGCCAAACCTTGCCACCACCTTGCCCAGGGCTGCCACCACTTGCCCGGACCCCGAACATGGTTGCCATCCATTGGCACCAAAAATCCGACTTTTCCAAATCCATGCCCGGACCCCCTGGAAAGTTGCATTGGGCCTAGAAAGGGGGGATGCAACAAAAAAATCGAAAATGTAACGAGTAGATTTCATTTTGGTACGGTGGTGAAGTTTTTGTACTGCGCAGAACCTTGCCCGGGCAAGTCCTGAGTAAGTCCTGCACCAGCCAGGACCAGTCCTGGACGTGCCAGGACTTGCCCGGACCCTGCCCAAGTGTGCCAAACCTTGCCCGGACCCTTTCCAAGGCTGCCAAACCTTGCCACCACCTTGCCCAGGGCTGCCACCACTTGCCCGGACCCCGAACATGGTTGCCATCCCATGGCACCAAAAATCCGACTTTTCCAAATCCATGCCCGGACCCCCTGGAAAGTTGCATTGGGCCTAGAAAGGGGGGATGCAACAAAAAAATCGAAAATGTAACGAGTAGATTTCATTTTGGTACGGTGGTGAAGGTTTTGTACTGCGCAGAACCTTGCCCGGGCAAGTCCTGAGTAAGTCCTGAACCAGCCAGGACCAGTCCTGGACGTGCCAGCACTTGCCCGGACCCTGCCCAAGTGTGCCAAACCTTGCCCGGACCCTTTCCAAGGCTGCCAAACCTTGCCACCACCTTGCCCAGGGCTGCCACCACTTGCCCGGACCCCGAACATGGTTGCCATCCATTGGCACCAAAAATCCGACTTTTCCAAATCCATGCCCGGACCCCCTGGAAAGTTGCATTGGGCCTAGAAAGGGGGGATGCAACAAAAAAATCGAAAATGTAACGAGTAGATTTCATTTTGGTACGGTGGTGAAGTTTTTGTACTGCGCAGAACCTTGCCCGGGCAAGTCCTGAGTAAGTCCTGAACCAGCCAGGACCAGTCCTGGACGTGCCAGGACTTGCCCGGACCCTGCCCAAGTGTGCCAAACCTTGCCCGGACCCTTTCCAAGGCTGCCAAACCTTGCCACCACCTTGCCCAGGGCTGCCACCACTTGCCCGGACCCCGAACATGGTTGCCATCCATTGGCACCAAAAATCCGACTTTTCCAAATCCATGCCCGGACCCCCTGGAAAGTTGCATTGGGCCTAGAAAGGGGGGATGCAACAAAAAAATCGAAAATGTAACGAGTAGATTTCATTTTGGTACGGTGGTGAAGTTTTTGTACTGCGCAGAACCTTGCCCGGGCAAGTCCTGAGTAAGTCCTGAACCAGCCAGGACCAGTCCTGGACGTGCCAGCACTTGCCCGGACCCTGCCCAAGTGTGCCAAACCTTGCCCGGACCCTTTCCAAGGCTGCCAAACCTTGCCACCACCTTGCCCAGGGCTGCCACCACTTGCCCGGACCCCGAACATGGTTGCCATCCATTGGCACCAAAAATCCGACTTTTCCAAATCCATGCCCGGACCCCCTGGAAAGTTGCATTGGGCCTAGAAAGGGGGGATGCAACAAAAAAATCGAAAATGTAACGAGTAGATTTCATTTTGGTACGGTGGTGAAGTTTTTGTACTGCGCAGAACCTTGCCCGGGCAAGTCCTGAGTAAGTCCTGCACCAGCCAGGACCAGTCCTGGACGTGCCAGGACTTGCCCGGACCCTGCCCAAGTGTGCCAAACCTTGCCCGGACCCTTTCCAAGGCTGCCAAACCTTGCCACCACCTTGCCCAGGGCTGCCACCACTTGCCCGGACCCCGAACATGGTTGCCATCCCATGGCACCAAAAATCCGACTTTTCCAAATCCATGCCCGGACCCCCTGGAAAGTTGCATTGGGCCTAGAAAGGGGGGATGCAACAAAAAAATCGAAAATGTAACGAGTAGATTTCATTTTGGTACGGTGGTGAAGTTTTTGTACTGCGCAGAACCTTGCCCGGGCAAGTCCTGAGTAAGTCCTGAACCAGCCAGGACCAGTCCTGGACGTGCCAGCACTTGCCCGGACCCTGCCCAAGTGTGCCAAACCTTGCCCGGACCCTTTCCAAGGCTGCCAAACCTTGCCACCACCTTGCCCAGGGCTGCCACCACTTGCCCGGACCCCGAACATGGTTGCCATCCATTGGCACCAAAAATCCGACTTTTCCAAATCCATGCCCGGACCCCCTGGAAAGTTGCATTGGGCCTAGAAAGGGGGGATGCAACAAAAAAATCGAAAATGTAACGAGTAGATTTCATTTTGGTACGGTGGTGAAGTTTTTGTACTGCGCAGAACCTTGCCCGGGCAAGTCCTGAGTAAGTCCTGCACCAGCCAGGACCAGTCCTGGACGTGCCAGGACTTGCCCGGACCCTGCCCAAGTGTGCCAAACCTTGCCCGGACCCTTTCCAAGGCTGCCAAACCTTGCCACCACCTTGCCCAGGGCTGCCACCACTTGCCCGGACCCCGAACATGGTTGCCATCCCATGGCACCAAAAATCCGACTTTTCCAAATCCATGCCCGGACCCCCTGGAAAGTTGCATTGGGCCTAGAAAGGGGGGATGCAACAAAAAAATCGAAAATGTAACGAGTAGATTTCATTTTGGTACGGTGGTGAAGGTTTTGTACTGCGCAGAACCTTGCCCGGGCAAGTCCTGAGTAAGTCCTGAACCAGCCAGGACCAGTCCTGGACGTGCCAGGACTTGCCCGGACCCTGCCCAAGTGTGCCAAACCTTGCCCGGACCCTTTCCAAGGCTGCCAAACCTTGCCACCACCTTGCCCAGGGCTGCCACCACTTGCCCGGACCCCGAACATGGTTGCCATCCATTGGCACCAAAAATCCGACTTTTCCAAATCCATGCCCGGACCCCCTGGAAAGTTGCATTGGGCCTAGAAAGGGGGGATGCAACAAAAAAATCGAAAATGTAACGAGTAGATTTCATTTTGGTACGGTGGTGAAGTTTTTGTACTGCGCAGAACCTTGCCCGGGCAAGTCCTGAGTAAGTC
>OY725331.1:57862364-57864864 GCA_963242795.1 Inga leiocalycina | reverse complement strand
GCCACCACCTTGCCCAGGGCTGCCACCACTTGCCCGGACCCCGAACATGGTTGCCATCCATTGGCACCAAAAATCCGACTTTTCCAAATCCATGCCCGGACCCCCTGGAAAGTTGCATTGGGCCTAGAAAGGGGGGATGCAACAAAAAAATCGAAAATGTAACGAGTAGATTTCATTTTGGTACGGTGGTGAAGTTTTTGTACTGCGCAGAACCTTGCCCGGGCAAGTCCTGAGTAAGTCCTGCACCAGCCAGGACCAGTCCTGGACGTGCCAGGACTTGCCCGGACCCTGCCCAAGTGTGCCAAACCTTGCCCGGACCCTTTCCAAGGCTGCCAAACCTTGCCACCACCTTGCCCAGGGCTGCCACCACTTGCCCGGACCCCGAACATGGTTGCCATCCCATGGCACCAAAAATCCGACTTTTCCAAATCCATGCCCGGACCCCCTGGAAAGTTGCATTGGGCCTAGAAAGGGGGGATGCAACAAAAAAATCGAAAATGTAACGAGTAGATTTCATTTTGGTACGGTGGTGAAGTTTTTGTACTGCGCAGAACCTTGCCCGGGCAAGTCCTGAGTAAGTCCTGAACCAGCCAGGACCAGTCCTGGACGTGCCAGCACTTGCCCGGACCCTGCCCAAGTGTGCCAAACCTTGCCCGGACCCTTTCCAAGGCTGCCAAACCTTGCCACCACCTTGCCCAGGGCTGCCACCACTTGCCCGGACCCCGAACATGGTTGCCATCCATTGGCACCAAAAATCCGACTTTTCCAAATCCATGCCCGGACCCCCTGGAAAGTTGCATTGGGCCTAGAAAGGGGGGATGCAACAAAAAAATCGAAAATGTAACGAGTAGATTTCATTTTGGTACGGTGGTGAAGTTTTTGTACTGCGCAGAACCTTGCCCGGGCAAGTCCTGAGTAAGTCCTGCACCAGCCAGGACCAGTCCTGGACGTGCCAGGACTTGCCCGGACCCTGCCCAAGTGTGCCAAACCTTGCCCGGACCCTTTCCAAGGCTGCCAAACCTTGCCACCACCTTGCCCAGGGCTGCCACCACTTGCCCGGACCCCGAACATGGTTGCCATCCCATGGCACCAAAAATCCGACTTTTCCAAATCCATGCCCGGACCCCCTGGAAAGTTGCATTGGGCCTAGAAAGGGGGGATGCAACAAAAAAATCGAAAATGTAACGAGTAGATTTCATTTTGGTACGGTGGTGAAGGTTTTGTACTGCGCAGAACCTTGCCCGGGCAAGTCCTGAGTAAGTCCTGAACCAGCCAGGACCAGTCCTGGACGTGCCAGCACTTGCCCAGACCCTGCCCAAGTGTGCCAAACCTTGCCCGGACCCTTTCCAAGGCTGCCAAACCTTGCCACCACCTTGCCCAGGGCTGCCACCACTTGCCCGGACCCCGAACATGGTTGCCATCCATTGGCACCAAAAATCCGACTTTTCCAAATCCATGCCCGGACCCCCTGGAAAGTTGCATTGGGCCTAGAAAGGGGGGATGCAACAAAAAAATCGAAAATGTAACGAGTAGATTTCATTTTGGTACGGTGGTGAAGTTTTTGTACTGCGCAGAACCTTGCCCGGGCAAGTCCTGAGTAAGTCCTGAACCAGCCAGGACCAGTCCTGGACGTGCCAGGACTTGCCCGGACCCTGCCCAAGTGTGCCAAACCTTGCCCGGACCCTTTCCAAGGCTGCCAAACCTTGCCACCACCTTGCCCAGGGCTGCCACCACTTGCCCGGACCCCGAACATGGTTGCCATCCATTGGCACCAAAAATCCGACTTTTCCAAATCCATGCCCGGACCCCCTGGAAAGTTGCATTGGGCCTAGAAAGGGGGGATGCAACAAAAAAATCGAAAATGTAACGAGTAGATTTCATTTTGGTACGGTGGTGAAGTTTTTGTACTGCGCAGAACCTTGCCCGGGCAAGTCCTGAGTAAGTCCTGCACCAGCCAGGACCAGTCCTGGACGTGCCAGGACTTGCCCGGACCCTGCCCAAGTGTGCCAAACCTTGCCCGGACCCTTTCCAAGGCTGCCAAACCTTTCCACCACCTTGCCCAGGGCTGCCACCACTTGCCCGGACCCCGAACATGGTTGCCATCCATTGGCACCAAAAATCCGACTTTTCCAAATCCATGCCCGGACCCCCTGGAAAGTTGCATTGGGCCTAGAAAGGGGGGATGCAACAAAAAAATCGAAAATGTAACGAGTAGATTTCATTTTGGTACGGTGGTGAAGTTTTTGTACTGCGCAGAACCTTGCCCGGGCAAGTCCTGAGTAAGTCCTGCACCAGCCAGGACCAGTCCTGGACGTGCCAGGACTTGCCCGGACCCTGCCCAAGTGTGCCAAACCTTGCCCGGACCCTTTCCAAGGCTGCCAAACCTTGCCACCACCTTGCCCAGGGCTGCCACCACTTGCCCGGACCCCGAACATGGTTGCCATCCCATGGCACCAAAAATCCGACTTTTCCAAATCCATGCCCGGACCCCCTGGAAAGT
>OY725331.1:57849864-57852364 GCA_963242795.1 Inga leiocalycina | reverse complement strand
GAGAGTCCCATGAAGCAACAACAAAGCGGGTTACCTTGTCCTCACAAGAGCGAGAGCCCCACCGCGCCCTAGCCTAGGAATCATGCGGTTTCCATCCAATCGCGGGTAGGTAGCGCAAGTCCCCTTAACGGATGCGGGTTTGATGAGTATCTCGCTCGCGGGAGGGCAAAGAACCCCCAAGTACGTGCCACCATCCATCCCATATGAAGGGGGTTACATTGTCCTCACAAGAGCGAGAGCCCCACCGCGCCCTAGCCTAGGAATCATGCGGTTTCCATCCAATCGCGGGTAGGTAGCGCAAGTCCCCTTAACGGATGCGGGTTTGATGAGTATCTCGCTCGCGGGAGGGCAAAGAACCCCCAAGTACGTGCCACCATCCATCCCATATGAAGGGGGTTACATTGTCCTCACAAGAGCGAGAGCCCCACCGCGCCCTAGCCTAGGAATCATGCGGTTTCCATCCAATCGCGGGTAGGTAGCGCAAGTCCCCTTAACGGATGCGGGTTTGATGAGTATCTCGCTCGCGGGAGGGCAAAGAACCCCCAAGTACGTGCCACCATCCATCCCATATGAAGGGGGTTACATTGTCCTCACAAGAGCGAGAGCCCCACCGCGCCCTAGCCTAGGAACCACGTTCCATCAACGGATGCGGGTTTGATGAGTATCTCGCTCGCGGGAGGGCAAAGAACCCCCATGTACGTGCCACCATCCATCCCACATGAAGGGGGGTTACAATGTCCTCACAAGAGCGAGAGCCCCACCGCGCCCTAGCCTAGGAACCACGTTCCATCAACGGATGCGGGTTTGATGAGTATCTCGCTCGCGGGAGGGCAAAGAACCCCCAAGTACGTGCCACCATCCATCCCACATGAAGGGGGTTACCATGTCCTCACAAGAGCGAGAGCCCCACCGCGCCCTAGCCTAGGAACCACGTTCCATCAACGGATGCGGGTTTGATGAGTATCTCGCTCGCGGGAGGGCAAAGAACCCCCAAGTACGTGCCACCATCCATCCCATATGAAATCCAACACATTTTTAGGGTCGCCGGAAAAGTCGCCGGAAAAGTCGCCGGAGGCCGCCCCACTACGGCCGGCCACCGCCGCCGGCCGCCACGGGTGGCGCCGACGTACGAAGTGACCAAGGAACTCGACCCCATGGCTCACACACTTGTTCTGCACCAAGGGACAATCCATGCCTCTCTTGTGTGTGACCTTGGCTGCCATGGGGAGGGGGGGTGGGGGTGCCCCCCTATATATGCAATTTGAGCCTTTTCCCTTGTGGCACGAACAGACATACTTTTTTCTCAAACGACAACTTTTTTTTGAGGGACCTAGAGATCGAATTTTTCCACGATTTTTTGCAGCAATGCTAGGCACCATAACAGAAGATCAACCCCCAAGTTTCATAATTTTTCGACACCCGTAGAATATTTGACGAATTTTTTAGTGTTCAGCCTTGGGCGGCCTCAAACGGCCACCACGGGCGGCGGCTCCGGCGGCCGGGCACCCCCACATGTAGGGGGGGATGAGTATGAGTGAATGCACAAATAAAATCACAAATGTAACGAGTAGTTTTGATTTTGGTACGGTGGTGAAGTTTTTGTACTGCGCAGAACCTTGCCCGGGCAAGTCCTGAGTAAGTCCTGAACCAGCCAGGACCAGTCCTGGACGTGCCAGGACTTGCCCGGACCCTGCCCAAGTGTGCCAAACCTTGCCCGGACCCTTTCCAAGGCTGCCAAACCTTGCCACCACCTTGCCCAGGGCTGCCACCACTTGCCCGGACCCCGAACATGGTTGCCATCCCATGGCACCAAAAATCCGACTTTTCCAAATCCATGCCCGGACCCCCTGGAAAGTTGCATTGGGCCTAGAAAGGGGGGATGCAACAAAAAAATCGAAAATGTAACGAGTAGATTTCATTTTGGTACGGTGGTGAAGTTTTTGTACTGCGCAGAACCTTGCCCGGGCAAGTCCTGAGTAAGTCCTGAACCAGCCAGGACCAGTCCTGGACGTGCCAGGACTTGCCCGGACCCTGCCCAAGTGTGCCAAACCTTGCCCGGACCCTTTCCAAGGCTGCCAAACCTTTCCACCACCTTGCCCAGGGCTGCCACCACTTGCCCGGACCCCGAACATGGTTGCCATCCATTGGCACCAAAAATCCGACTTTTCCAAATCCATGCCCGGACCCCCTGGAAAGTTGCATTGGGCCTAGAAAGGGGGGATGCAACAAAAAAATCGAAAATGTAACGAGTAGATTTCATTTTGGTACGGTGGTGAAGTTTTTGTACTGCGCAGAACCTTGCCCGGGCAAGTCCTGAGTAAGTCCTGCACCAGCCAGGACCAGTCCTGGACGTGCCAGGACTTGCCCGGACCCTGCCCAAGTGTGCCAAATCTTGCCCGGACCCTTTCCAAGGCTGCCAAACCTTGCCACCACCTTGCCCAGGGCTGCCACCACTTGCCCGGACCCCGAACATGGTTGCCATCCCATGGCACCAAAAATC
>OY725331.1:57827364-57829864 GCA_963242795.1 Inga leiocalycina | reverse complement strand
CCCCCTTTCTAGGCCCAATGCAACTTTCCAGGTGGTCCGGGCATGGATTTGGAAAAGTCGGATTTTTGGTGCCAATGGATGGCAACCATGTTCGGGGTCCGGGCAAGTGGTGGCAGCCCTGGGCAAGGTGGTGGCAAGGTTTGGCAGCCTTGGAAAGGGTCCGGGCAAGGTTTGGCACACTTGGGCAGGGTCCGGGCAAGTCCTGGCACGTCCAGGACTGGTCCTGGCTGGTTCAGGACTTACTCAGGACTTGCCCGGGCAAGGTTCTGCGCAGTACAAAAACTTCACCACCGTACCAAAATGAAATCTACTCGTTACATTTTCGATTTTTTTGTTGCATCCCCCCTTTCTAGGCCCAATGCAACTTTCCAGGGGGTCCGGGCATGGATTTGGAAAAGTCGGATTTTTGGTGCCATGGGATGGCAACCATGTTCGGGGTCCGGGCAAGTGGTGGCAGCCCTGGGCAAGGTGGTGGCAAGGTTTGGCAGCCTTGGAAAGGGTCCGGGCAAGGTTTGGCACACTTGGGCAGGGTCCGGGCAAGTCCTGGCACGTCCAGGACTGGTCCTGGCTGGTTCAGGACTTACTCAGGACTTGCCCGGGCAAGGTTCTGCGCAGTACAAAAACTTCACCACCGTACCAAAATGAAATCTACTCGTTACATTTGTGATTTTATTTGTGCATTCACTCATACTCATCCCCCCCTACATGTGGGGGTGCCCGGCCGCCGGAGCCGCCGCCCGTGGTGGCCGTTTGAGGCCGCCCAAGGCTGAACACTAAAAAATTCGTCAAATATTCTACGGGTGTCGAAAAATTATGAAACTTGGGGGTTGATCTTCTGTTATGGTGCCTAGCATTGCTGCAAAAAATCGTGGAAAAATTCGATCTCTAGGTCCCTCAAAAAAAAGTTGTCGTTTGAGAAAAAAGTATGTCTGTTCGTGCCACAAGGGAAAAGGCTCAAATTGCATATATAGGGGGGCACCCCCACCCCCCCTCCCCATGGCAGCCAAGGTCACACACAAGAGAGGCATGGATTGTCCCTTGGTGCAGAACAAGTGTGTGAGCCATGGGGTCGAGTTCCTTGGTCACTTCGTACGTCGGCGCCACCCGTGGCGGCCGGCGGCGGTGGCCGGCCGTAGTGGGGCGGCCTCCGGCGACTTTTCCGGCGACTTTTCCGGCGACCCTAAAAATGTGTTGGATTTCATATGGGATGGATGGTGGCACGTACTTGGGGGTTCTTTGCCCTCCCGCGAGCGAGATACTCATCAAACCCGCATCCGTTGATGGAACGTGGTTCCTAGGCTAGGGCGCGGTGGGGCTCTCGCTCTTGTGAGGACATGGTAACCCCCTTCATGTGGGATGGATGGTGGCACGTACTTGGGGGTTCTTTGCCCTCCCGCGAGCGAGATACTCATCAAACCCGCATCCGTTGATGGAACGTGGTTCCTAGGCTAGGGCGCGGTGGGGCTCTCGCTCTTGTGAGGACAATGTAACCCCCTTCATATGGGATGGATGGTGGCACGTACTTGGGGGTTCTTTGCCCTCCCGCGAGCGAGATACTCATCAAACCCGCATCCGTTAAGGGGACTTGCGCTACCTACCCGCGATTGGATGGAAACCGCATGATTCCTAGGCTAGGGCGCGGTGGGGCTCTCGCTCTTGTGAGGACAATGTAACCCCCTTCATATGGGATGGATGGTGGCACGTACTTGGGGGTTCTTTGCCCTCCCGCGAGCGAGATACTCATCAAACCCGCATCCGTTAAGGGGACTTGCGCTACCTACCCGCGATTGGATGGAAACCGCATGATTCCTAGGCTAGGGCGCGGTGGGGCTCTCGCTCTTGTGAGGACAAGGTAACCCGCTTTGTTGTTGCTTCATGGGACTCTCGTGCGTGGGATTCCTCCTCACAATCTCGCGGAACGGCATCCGTTCTCGGGCTCTGGCCCCCCGGGTGCTTAGTAAGCTTGGGCGTGGTTGGATTCTTGCAATCGGGCCGACCACGCGACACGCCTCGTACCCGCCCCCATCCTTCTCATTTCGGTGGATCGTATGGTTTGTGGGATTTGTGCTTGCCCCCATCCTTCTCATTTCGGTGGATCGTATGGTTTGTGGGATTTGTGCTTGCCCCCATCCTTCTCATTTCGGTGGATCGTATGGTTTGTGGGATTTGTACGCGCCCCCATCCTTACTCATTTCGGTGGATCGTATGGTGTGTGGGATTTCAATATGATTGATGGTGGTGCGTGCCTAGGGGTTCTTGGACCTCCCTTGAGAGAGATACTCATCAAACCCGCATCCGTTAAGGGGACTTGCGCTACCTACCCTCGATTGGATGGAAACCGCATGATTCCTAGGCTAGGGCGCGGTGGGGCTCTCTCTCTTGTGAGGCACTTGTAACCCCTTTGTTGCGATATGGTTGGCGCTCGCCCCCATCCTTCTCACTTGAATTCGCACACACGGCCGTCTCATGCGTCGGATTCCCCTTGGGCTCGGGCGGTCAA
>OY725331.1:57809864-57817364 GCA_963242795.1 Inga leiocalycina | reverse complement strand
GTCTGAAAAGTTATATGTTGCTATGTTGTGGGTTCGTAGCAAAGAGGGCTTGAAGATATTAATCCTAAATGAAGATGGAAATCCAACGAACTAGACTTGCAGTATTGTGTATAAAGAGGTCTATTGTAATTTGTTCATATGAGGTTATAAGTATGTACCATTAATATTTCATGTCCATGTGCATGGTTGAAATCAAATTGTTATTTTTAGGGTTAAGGAGCAGATTTACCAACAAAGTTTTAATGAAGGAGCGCTTGGCACAATTATATTTTAAAGGAGGCAAAAATACGCATAAGGAATTAAAAGTAGAGCATCCAGCACAAAACTGTCAAATTTGACCTAATGCCTTTAACAGTTTTTTTGCTAAAAATATATATTACAACAATTTGTTTTCCACGTCCTATAATGCTGATCGTGTTTCTTGCTTTGTAACGCTTAAACGGAAATGCAAATAACTAATCAAACCTTTGAATATAATGAGTTGGATGTCTTGGATGGGCTAACCAAATTTTAGCCCGATATAAAGGTCAACAAAAGAGAAAATAACATTTTACTAAGGCTACCTCAGGTATATACAAAACTGGAATTGTTTCACATTAAATCCAACTCACCACTCCTATATATTGGCTTTGAAGTCTCCCTCTTTTCCTTATTTAGTCGATGTGGGACTTTCTATTCCCCTTTTATTTTATTATTTATTTACTTATTATTTACCACTAAATATTTCCTTCATAATATTACTTAATTCCTATGAATAAAAATTTAGGATGTTACAATTCTCCCAACCTTTTAAGAATTTTGCCCCAAAATTCATATGCTAATAGGCCTTCCAGGATCTCTGCATTTCTTATCCATGTTTCTCAAATGTCTTGTCCAAATTCAACCTCCGTATTATCACAAATATTGCTTTATTTTACTTTCTCCATTTACAAAGTCCTACTACCTTGGCGCGACTCTAAATGAACATATTTTCCCAAATCTAGTCACAATATACTTTGATCTAAACCACTATTATAGTTATAGTTTCAATCTTTTATCAAATGCCTTAATAATTTCATTTCAATTTCTCCTTGTTGTTTCCTCTACCAAGTCCGAATCAATGGTCCTTTTGCTAAGATTGGTTTAATACACGAGCGATTCATACTTTTAGTTGCATAGTGCTTTACATGGAGCCATATAAACACTCAAATCCTAGTTGTCACTTTAAGAATCTCCTTCTAAAAGTGATTAGTCACCCTAACTTCCCTTTAGCTATATTATGCATGCCCTTTGAATGAATTCTTGAATTTGAGAAGACAATTCTATCCGTAGCTTGGTGCCTATAGCCTTAGGAAGAGGCTTCCAAAATTTCTAAAGTATCCTCATATCACAATCAGCCATAGTGTCTTCTCTTACTCTATGTGACTTACGATTTCCTACGACTTCTCCTTGGGCCAATCTCTTTCAAGAGGAGATTGTTCACTTAGACAACAACAACTTAATTTTATCAGCTAATCCATAATAACTAAGAAACGAGTATTCCATTGATGTATGTGGTCAATTTCCATGATATGGTCTATATCCTTGGAGATGGTCTCTTATTCCAATGTAGGAATATCTATGCTCTAGAATGCTCAAGTGGTTCCCAGTGTTTGATCTTAACTTCTTGACATGACAACCAATTTGTTCCAAAGTTTATTACGTCTCGATCCATCTATGATCACCAATGTTACACTTCAGGCTATGATACATATTAATTTCTCCTAAGTAAATTGTGTACCTACTCGTATGAGATTATTTGTGGAGATATCCCTTTGAATTTTTGTTGTCCAATCCTGTCTTTATATCTTAAGGTGTGTCACTATTTACCTTGTATGCCCTCACCGATCTTTACAATCCTTATTCTTACCCATAATAATGCTTCCTCATCTAGCCATTTCTTTCAAAGTAGTGTGTAGAACTCACTTCCAATTCACACATGCTACAATTATTTTTTTTAAGGTCTAGCACCTTATCACGTTCGTGCCCTTTAATTAGCCCAATCAATGTCCTCATAGAGGCTTAATTAGAATGCAATGATTTTCTTCCTCCTGAAGTCATTATTAAATATATATGTGTTCTCATGTAATACTATAATTCCAAAGGATAATAGTACTCTAAGGATAATATCTATTCATATTATTTACTATTTAACTTTTACTAGTCTGCTATGCATTTCTATCTCTTGTAGCCACTGAACACCTCAACCTTGAGTCATAGAGGTAGCATATTTAACCCTTTAGATCAAGCATGAACGTAACTAATTCTGGGTCATGAGTGGGGAGATTATCTTCGAATGGCCTCATTTGTCTTGGGGCGTAAGTTGCACTATGTCCCCTTACATGAGAATATGACCCAAACCTTCCAAGGGCGCTTCACCTTTCAAAGGTGGATAGTTGGATAGTCAGCACAAGTACAATGGTCAACCGTACCTCTAATTCTTGGGTTTCACACTTTCACTTCATGCTCGTCTATTCAGTTGAAGGGTTATTCCCTCATAACCACTTGGCCAATAGTATTTCAGATTCCACTTTAGTATGAGTCCTTTCTTTTGGGGTCGACAATCACTTTCTTTTGTTGACACCACATGGCAATATAAGCTTACTTCTTAAAGCTAGAATTTAGTCTTATTTAACTTGGCATAGGGTTAGTGCTCTCTTGGTATTCAGAGCTTTACTTAGGCATATTCCTTAAGCTCTTCCTCGCATTTGAAGTAAATGGGGATCTCCTTGATGTGAACTGTCATGACTTATATGCGTAGGATCTAAAGGCCTTGTTTAGTTTATGCAACATGGTCTTAGGAATGTTCACTCTCAGTTGATCGATGGTAATCAAATCTCGATTTGGATTTAGTAAAGACAGAGTAGTACTTATACATACATGTGTTTTAGTATTATTTATAGTAATGTTATGCGCACCATGCATTTTCACTTTTACATTACATTACATTATTTATTTATCTATTTATCTTGTCATACTTTTAACTTTATCCATACAAGTATTGTCAATCACTTTTGACTTACTCAAATTTCACACATTACCAATGTACCCTTTATTTTATCTCTCCTTTCTCATTCCTAACATACTCAAGTAATTTATATTTTCATGGTTCTATACTTAATTTCTCTCATTTGTCAACTCTTGAACCCACTATGCTAGCCCTCTTCTAAAAATGTTACATTTGATAAATTGTGGTTCCAAGTTAATGCTAGATAAAAAGATTTTTGGTTATAGTTTTCAATGTGATGTTTTAGAACAAGGTGGTATTTGTGATGTTTTGGCTCAGGAAGCATTTTATCTGGTCATTTTTAGATGTTAAATACCATTGGATGGGCTACTTTTTGTTAGCATTGGAAGCACATTATATTGTGGCAAGGTAACGTTTCACAATTTAATGAATATTCTACCTATTTCATGAGATGTTTAAGAGATTATCTATGGTTAAACTTATCACAATGTATCAATAGATATGAACCCTTTTGGTATGAATAGTTTAGCAGTTTGGACATGGATGTCGTTATTTGGACATCTTATTTGGGCTGCTAGATTTATGTTAGGTCCACTAACTTAATCTTCTACTGAACTTCTAATAATAATTTATATCACATTTTGAACCCCAAATCCCATTCAATTTCCTCAATAATGACCTACATGTCTTGATGTAGTGGTCATAAATCCAAGAATTTCACCTCTGACTATGAAATACGAATGCCCCCGACTGTCCCTGTTAATCATTACTCCGATCCCGAAGGCCAACACAATAGGACCGGAATCCTATAATGTTATCCCATGCTAATGTATCCAGAGCGTAGGCTTGCTTTGAGCACTCTAATTTCTTCAAAGTAACAGCGCCGGAGGCACGACCCGGCCAGTTAAGGCCAGGAGCGCATCGCCGGCAGAACCTTGCCCGGGCAAGTCCTGAGTAAGTCCTGAACCAGCCAGGACCAGTCCTGGACGTGCCAGGACTTGCCCGGACCCTGCCCAAGTGTGCCAAACCTTGCCCGGACCCTTTCCAAGGCTGCCAAACCTTGCCACCACCTTGCCCAGGGCTGCCACCACTTGCCCGGACCCCGAACATGGTTGCCATCCCATGGCACCAAAAATCCGACTTTTCCAAATCCATGCCCGGACCCCCTGGAAAGTTGCATTGGGCCTAGAAAGGGGGGATGCAACAAAAAAATCGAAAATGTAACGAGTAGATTTCATTTTGGTACGGTGGTGAAGTTTTTGTACTGCGCAGAACCTTGCCCGGGCAAGTCCTGAGTAAGTCCTGAACCAGCCAGGACCAGTCCTGGACGTGCCAGGACTTGCCCGGACCCTGCCCAAGTGTGCCAAACCTTGCCCGGACCCTTTCCAAGGCTGCCAAACCTTGCCACCACCTTGCCCAGGGCTGCCACCACTTGCCCGGACCCCGAACATGGTTGCCATCCATTGGCACCAAAAATCCGACTTTTCCAAATCCATGCCCGGACCCCCTGGAAAGTTGCATTGGGCCTAGAAAGGGGGGATGCAACAAAAAAATCGAAAATGTAACGAGTAGATTTCATTTTGGTACGGTGGTGAAGTTTTTGTACTGCGCAGAACCTTGCCCGGGCAAGTCCTGAGTAAGTCCTGAACCAGCCAGGACCAGTCCTGGACGTGCCAGGACTTGCCCGGACCCTGCCCAAGTGTGCCAAACCTTGATCGGACCCTTTCCAAGGCTGCCAAACCTTGCCACCACCTTGCCCAGGGCTGCCACCACTTGCCCGGACCCCGAACATGGTTGCCATCCATTGGCACCAAAAATCCGAATTTTCCAAATCCATGCCCGGACCCCCTGGAAAGTTGCATTGGGCCTAGAAAGGGGGGATGCAACAAAAAAATCGAAAATGTAACGAGTAGATTTCATTTTGGTACGGTGGTGAAGTTTTTGTACTGCGCAGAACCTTGCCCGGGCAAGTCCTGAGTAAGTCCTGAACCAGCCAGGACCAGTCCTGGACGTGCCAGGACTTGCCCGGACCCTGCCCAAGTGTGCCAAACCTTGCCCGGACCCTTTCCAAGGCTGCCAAACCTTGCCACCACCTTGCCCAGGGCTGCCACCACTTGCCCGGACCCCGAACATGGTTGCCATCCATTGGCACCAAAAATCCGACTTTTCCAAATCCATGCCCGGACCCCCTGGAAAGTTGCATTGGGCCTAGAAAGGGGGGATGCAACAAAAAAATCGAAAATGTAACGAGTAGATTTCATTTTGGTACGGTGGTGAAGTTTTTGTACTGCGCAGAACCTTGCCCGGGCAAGTCCTGAGTAAGTCCTGAACCAGCCAGGACCAGTCCTGGACGTGCCAGGACTTGCCCGGACCCTGCCCAAGTGTGCCAAACCTTGCCCGGACCCTTTCCAAGGCTGCCAAACCTTGCCACCACCTTGCCCAGGGCTGCCACCACTTGCCCGGACCCCGAACATGGTTGCCATCCATTGGCACCAAAAATCCGACTTTTCCAAATCCATGCCCGGACCCCCTGGAAAGTTGCATTGGGCCTAGAAAGGGGGGATGCAACAAAAAAATCGAAAATGTAACGAGTAGATTTCATTTTGGTACGGTGGTGAAGTTTTTGTACTGCGCAGAACCTTGCCCGGGCAAGTCCTGAGTAAGTCCTGAACCAGCCAGGACCAGTCCTGGACGTGCCAGGACTTGCCCGGACCCTGCCCAAGTGTGCCAAACCTTGCCCGGACCCTTTCCAAGGCTGCCAAACCTTGCCACCACCTTGCCCAGGGCTGCCACCACTTGCCCGGACCCCGAACATGGTTGCCATCCCATGGCACCAAAAATCCGACTTTTCCAAATCCATGCCCGGACCCCCTGGAAAGTTGCATTGGGCCTAGAAAGGGGGGATGCAACAAAAAAATCGAAAATGTAACGAGTAGATTTCATTTTGGTACGGTGGTGAAGTTTTTGTACTGCGCAGAACCTTGCCCGGGCAAGTCCTGAGTAAGTCCTGAACCAGCCAGGACCAGTCCTGGACGTGCCAGGACTTGCCCGGACCCTGCCCAAGTGTGCCAAACCTTGCCCGGACCCTTTCCAAGGCTGCCAAACCTTGCCACCACCTTGCCCAGGGCTGCCACCACTTGCCCGGACCCCGAACATGGTTGCCATCCCATGGCACCAAAAATCCGACTTTTCCAAATCCATGCCCGGACCCCCTGGAAAGTTGCATTGGGCCTAGAAAGGGGGGATGCAACAAAAAAATCGAAAATGTAACGAGTAGATTTCATTTTGGTACGGTGGTGAAGTTTTTGTACTGCGCAGAACCTTGCCCGGGCAAGTCCTGAGTAAGTCCTGAACCAGCCAGGACCAGTCCTGGACGTGCCAGGACTTGCCCGGACCCTGCCCAAGTGTGCCAAACCTTGCCCGGACCCTTTCCAAGGCTGCCAAACCTTGCCACCACCTTGCCCAGGGCTGCCACCACTTGCCCGGACCCCGAACATGGTTGCCATCCCATGGCACCAAAAATCCGACTTTTCCAAATCCATGCCCGGACCCCCTGGAAAGTTGCATTGCGCCTAGAAAGGGGGGATGCAACAAAAAAATCGAAAATGTAACGAGTAGATTTCATTTTGGTACGGTGGTGAAGTTTTTGTACTGCGCAGAACCTTGCCCGGGCAAGTGCTGAGCAGGTCCTGGACGTGCCAGGACCAGTCCTGGACGTGCCAGGACTTGCCCGGACCCTGCCCAAGTGTGCCAACCCTTGCCCGGACCCTTTCCAAGGCTGCCAAACCTTGCCACCACCTTGCCCAGGGCTGCCACCACCTGCCCGGACCCCGAACATGGTTGCCATCCCATGGCACCAAAAATCCGACTTTTCCAAATCCATGCCCGGACCCCCTGGAAAGTTGCATTGGGCCTAGAAAGGGGGGATGCAACAAAAAAATCGAAAATTTAACGAGTAGATTTCATTTTGGTACGGTGGTAAAGTTTTTGTACTGCGCAGAACCTTGCCCGGGCAAGTCCTGAGTACGTCCTGAACCAGCCAGGACCAGTCCTGGACGTGCCAGGACTTGCCCGGACCCTGCCCAAGTGTGCCAAACCTTGCCCGGACCCTTTCCAAGGCTGCCAAACCTTGCCACCACCTTGCCCAGGGCTGCCACCACTTGCCCGGACCCCGAACATGGTTGCCATCCCATGGCACCAAAAATCCGACTTTTCCAAATCCATGCCCGGACCCCCTGGAAAGTTGCATTGGGCCTAGAAAGGGGGGATGCAACAAAAAAATCGAAAATGTAACGAGTAGATTTCATTTTGGTACGGTGGTGAAGTTTTTGTACTGCGCAGAACCTTGCCCGGGCAAGTGCTGAGCAGGTCCTGGACGTGCCAGGACATGCCCGGACCCTGCCCAAATGTGCCAAACCTTGCCCGCACTTGCCTCGACCTTGCCCAAGGGTCGACGGGCATCCGCTTAGCACCCTGATCCTTGCACACGCGCACGCGCACGTGCCTACGTGCCT
>OY725331.1:57798088-57804664 GCA_963242795.1 Inga leiocalycina | reverse complement strand
AGACAAGCATATGACTACTGGCAGGATCAACCAGGTAGCATTCCTCCAGGACGTCGCGCGTCACCCCCCGCCGCCGGGGCGGTCCGAGGGGCGAGAGCGGCCGTCGCACATTATATCTTAAAGCTCCTCTCGGGACCGGGACATGAGCCCCCGTCCACGGCATACGCTGGGTCCGAGAGCTTTGCACTTCCCCGTGGGCCACGCGTCCGATGAAAGGCTCGGTGGAACACGGGGGGCGCTTCGTCGTCCTCCCGCGCCCATTGGAAGGCGCCGGATGGAGGCTAACTGCAAGCGGCCTTGTTCCCTTTGAAAGGGGTAGGCAGCACAAGAACCAGCCTCAAAGGCACCATCCCACCTCACAGCAACCGACGCGGATTGCCTGCCGACCGTTCGGTGGACGAGCACGGAGCCAGCCGGCAGGGACAATCCAAACACCACTCACACGCCCGCACGTTCCTGCCTTCCCGACGCCACCGTGGCAACCACACCCCGCAAGCCCTCAGGCAAGCGGGCAGATGGAGCACGGGAGGCGCCGGTCCAACACCGCTGGGCGTGAAACAAAAGGGACGGACCGGGAGGGGGACCATCAGATCCTCCGTCAACACCGTCGGGAAAGAAGGGAACAACCGGGAGGACCACCATCAAATCCTCCATCAACACCGTCGGGAAAAAGGGACAACCCGGGAGGACCACCATCAAATCCTCCATCAACACTTTCGAGAATCCTTTCCGGCCCGGCACGGCGACTTCCTGGCACACCCACAATATTCCCACGCCGCCTCATGCGCAGCATTCCCCTCACAATCAAGCGTGTGGCCAAGCACCCGAAGGCTACATCCGAAGGCACAAATCCCGTTATCAATTGGGGTGCTTGACCGCCCGAGCCCAAGGGGAATCCGACGCATGAGACGGCCGTGTGTGCGAATTCAAGTGAGAAGGATGGGGGCGAGCGCCAACCATATCGCAACAAAGGGGTTACAAGTGCCTCACAAGAGAGAGAGCCCCACCGCGCCCTAGCCTAGGAATCATGCGGTTTCCATCCAATCGAGGGTAGGTAGCGCAAGTCCCCTTAACGGATGCGGGTTTGATGAGTATCTCTCTCAAGGGAGGTCCAAGAACCCCTAGGCACGCACCACCATCAATCATATTGAAATCCCACACACCATACGATCCACCGAAATGAGTAAGGATGGGGGCGCGTACAAATCCCACAAACCATACGATCCACCGAAATGAGAAGGATGGGGGCAAGCACAAATCCCACAAACCATACGATCCACCGAAATGAGAAGGATGGGGGCAAGCACAAATCCCACAAACCATACGATCCACCGAAATGAGAAGGATGGGGGCGGGTACGAGGCGTGTCGCGTGGTCGGCCCGATTGCAAGAATCCAACCACGCCCAAGCTTACTAAGCACCCGGGGGGCCAGAGCCCGAGAACGGATGCCGTTCCGCGAGATTGTGAGGAGGAATCCCACGCACGAGAGTCCCATGAAGCAACAACAAAGCGGGTTACCTTGTCCTCACAAGAGCGAGAGCCCCACCGCGCCCTAGCCTAGGAATCATGCGGTTTCCATCCAATCGCGGGTAGGTAGCGCAAGTCCCCTTAACGGATGCGGGTTTGATGAGTATCTCGCTCGCGGGAGGGCAAAGAACCCCCAAGTACGTGCCACCATCCATCCCATATGAAGGGGGTTACATTGTCCTCACAAGAGCGAGAGCCCCACCGCGCCCTAGCCTAGGAATCATGCGGTTTCCATCCAATCGCGGGTAGGTAGCGCAAGTCCCCTTAACGGATGCGGGTTTGATGAGTATCTCGCTCGCGGGAGGGCAAAGAACCCCCAAGTACGTGCCACCATCCATCCCATATGAAGGGGGTTACATTGTCCTCACAAGAGCGAGAGCCCCACCGCGCCCTAGCCTAGGAACCACGTTCCATCAACGGATGCGGGTTTGATGAGTATCTCGCTCGCGGGAGGGCAAAGAACCCCCATGTACGTGCCACCATCCATCCCACATGAAGGGGGGTTACAATGTCCTCACAAGAGCGAGAGCCCCACCGCGCCCTAGCCTAGGAACCACGTTCCATCAACGGATGCGGGTTTGATGAGTATCTCGCTCGCGGGAGGGCAAAGAACCCCCAAGTACGTGCCACCATCCATCCCACATGAAGGGGGTTACCATGTCCTCACAAGAGCGAGAGCCCCACCGCGCCCTAGCCTAGGAACCACGTTCCATCAACGGATGCGGGTTTGATGAGTATCTCGCTCGCGGGAGGGCAAAGAACCCCCAAGTACGTGCCACCATCCATCCCATATGAAATCCAACACATTTTTAGGGTCGCCGGAAAAGTCGCCGGAAAAGTCGCCGGAGGCCGCCCCACTACGGCCGGCCACCGCCGCCGGCCGCCACGGGTGGCGCCGACGTACGAAGTGACCAAGGAACTCGACCCCATGGCTCACACACTTGTTCTGCACCAAGGGACAATCCATGCCTCTCTTGTGTGTGACCTTGGCTGCCATGGGGAGGGGGGGTGGGGGTGCCCCCCTATATATGCAATTTGAGCCTTTTCCCTTGTGGCACGAACAGACATACTTTTTTCTCAAACGACAACTTTTTTTTGAGGGACCTAGAGATCGAATTTTTCCACGATTTTTTGCAGCAATGCTAGGCACCATAACAGAAGATCAACCCCCAAGTTTCATAATTTTTCGACACCCGTAGAATATTTGACGGATTTTTTAGTGTTCAGCCTTGGGCGGCCTCAAACGGCCACCACGGGCGGCGGCTCCGGCGGCCGGGCACCCCCACATGTAGGGGGGGATGAGTATGAGTGAATGCACAAATAAAATCACAAATGTAACGAGTAGTTTTGATTTTGGTACGGTGGTGAAGTTTTTGTACTGCGCAGAACCTTGCCCGGGCAAGTCCTGAGTAAGTCCTGAACCAGCCAGGACCAGTCCTGGACGTGCCAGGACTTGCCCGGACCCTGCCCAAGTGTGCCAAACCTTGCCCGGACCCTTTCCAAGGCTGCCAAACCTTGCCACCACCTTGCCCAGGGCTGCCACCACTTGCCCGGACCCCGAACATGGTTGCCATCCCATGGCACCAAAAATCCGACTTTTCCAAATCCATGCCCGGACCCCCTGGAAAGTTGCATTGGGCCTAGAAAGGGGGGATGCAACAAAAAAATCGAAAATGTAACGAGTAGATTTCATTTTGGTACGGTGGTGAAGTTTTTGTACTGCGCAGAACCTTGCCCGGGCAAGTCCTGAGTAAGTCCTGAACCAGCCAGGACCAGTCCTGGACGTGCCAGGACTTGCCCGGACCCTGCCCAAGTGTGCCAAACCTTGCCCGGACCCTTTCCAAGGCTGCCAAACCTTGCCACCACCTTGCCCAGGGCTGCCACCACTTGCCCGGACCCCGAACATGGTTGCCATCCCATGGCACCAAAAATCCGACTTTTCCAAATCCATGCCCGGACCCCCTGGAAAGTTGCATTGGGCCTAGAAAGGGGGGATGCAACAAAAAAATCGAAAATGTAACGAGTAGATTTCATTTTGGTACGGTGGTGAAGTTTTTGTACTGCGCAGAACCTTGCCCGGGCAAGTCCTGAGTAAGTCCTGAACCAGCCAGGACCAGTCCTGGACGTGCCAGGACTTGCCCGGACCCTGCCCAAGTGTGCCAAACCTTGCCCGGACCCTTTCCAAGGCTGCCAAACCTTGCCACCACCTTGCCCAGGGCTGCCACCACTTGCCCGGACCCCGAACATGGTTGCCATCCATTGGCACCAAAAATCCGACTTTTCCAAATCCATGCCCGGACCCCCTGGAAAGTTGCATTGGGCCTAGAAAGGGGGGATGCAACAAAAAAATCGAAAATGTAACGAGTAGATTTCATTTTGGTACGGTGGTGAAGTTTTTGTACTGCGCAGAACCTTGCCCGGGCAAGTCCTGAGTAAGTCCTGAACCAGCCAGGACCAGTCCTGGACGTGCCAGGACTTGCCCGGACCCTGCCCAAGTGTGCCAAACCTTGCCCGGACCCTTTCCAAGGCTGCCAAACCTTGCCACCACCTTGCCCAGGGCTGCCACCACTTGCCCGGTCCCCGAACATGGTTGCCATCCATTGGCACCAAAAATCCGACTTTTCCAAATCCATGCCCGGACCCCCTGGAAAGTTGCATTGGGCCTAGAAAGGGGGGATGCAACAAAAAAATCGAAAATGTAACGAGTAGATTTCATTTTGGTACGGTGGTGAAGTTTTTGTACTGCGCAGAACCTTGCCCGGGCAAGTCCTGAGTAAGTCCTGAACCAGCCAGGACCAGTCCTGGACGTGCCAGGACTTGCCCGGACCCTGCCCAAGTGTGCCAAACCTTGCCCGGACCCTTTCCAAGGCTGCCAAACCTTGCCACCACCTTGCCCAGGGCTGCCACCACTTGCCCGGACCCCGAACATGGTTGCCATCCCATGGCACCAAAAATCCGACTTTTCCAAATCCATGCCCGGACCCCCTGGAAAGTTGCATTGGGCCTAGAAAGGGGGGATGCAACAAAAAAATCTAAAATGTAACGAGTAGATTTCATTTTGGTACGGTGGTGAAGTTTTTGTACTGCGCAGAACCTTGCCCGGGCAAGTCCTGAGTAAGTCCTGAACCAGCCAGGACCAGTCCTGGACGTGCCAGGACTTGCCCGGACCCTGCCCAAGTGTGCCAAACCTTGCCCGGACCCTTTCCAAGGCTGCCAAACCTTGCCACCACCTTGCCCAGGGCTGCCACCACTTGCCCGGACCCCGAACATGGTTGCCATCCCATGGCACCAAAAATCCGACTTTTCCAAATCCATGCCCGGACCCCCTGGAAAGTTGCATTGGGCCTAGAAAGGGGGGATGCAACAAAAAAATCGAAAATGTAACGAGTAGATTTCATTTTGGTACGGTGGTGAAGTTTTTGTACTGCGCAGAACCTTGCCCGGGCAAGTCCTGAGTAAGTCCTGAACCAGCCAGGACCAGTCCTGGACGTGCCAGGACTTGCCCGGACCCTGCCCAAGTGTGCCAAACCTTGCCCGGACCCTTTCCAAGGCTGCCAAACCTTGCCACCACCTTGCCCAGGGCTGCCACCACTTGCCCGGACCCCGAACATGGTTGCCATCCCATGGCACCAAAAATCCGACTTTTCCAAATCCATGCCCGGACCCCCTGGAAAGTTGCATTGGGCCTAGAAAGGGGGGATGCAACAAAAAAATCGAAAATGTAACGAGTAGATTTCATTTTGGTACGGTGGTGAAGTTTTTGTACTGCGCAGAACCTTGCCCGGGCAAGTCCTGAGTAAGTCCTGAACCAGCCAGGACCAGTCCTGGACGTGCCAGGACTTGCCCGGACCCTGCCCAAGTGTGCCAAACCTTGCCCGGACCCTTTCCAAGGCTGCCAAACCTTGCCACCACCTTGCCCAGGGCTGCCACCACTTGCCCGGACCCCGAACATGGTTGCCATCCATTGGCACCAAAAATCCGAATTTTCCAAATCCATGCCCGGACCCCCTGGAAAGTTGCATTGGGCCTAGAAAGGGGGGATGCAACAAAAAAATCGAAAATGTAACGAGTAGATTTCATTTTGGTACGGTGGTGAAGTTTTTGTACTGCGCAGAACCTTGCCCGGGCAAGTCCTGAGTAAGTCCTGAACCAGCCAGGACCAGTCCTGGACGTGCCAGGACTTGCCCGGACCCTGCCCAAGTGTGCCAAACCTTGCCCGGACCCTTTCCAAGGCTGCCAAACCTTGCCACCACCTTGCCCAGGGCTGCCACCACTTGCCCGGACCCCGAACATGGTTGCCATCCCATGGCACCAAAAATCCGACTTTTCCAAATCCATGCCCGGACCCCCTGGAAAGTTGCATTGGGCCTAGAAAGGGGGGATGCAACAAAAAAATCGAAAATGTAACGAGTAGATTTCATTTTGGTACGGTGGTGAAGTTTTTGTACTGCGCAGAACCTTGCCCGGGCAAGTCCTGAGTAAGTCCTGAACCAGCCAGGACCAGTCCTGGACGTGCCAGGACTTGCCCGGACCCTGCCCAAGTGTGCCAAACCTTGCCCGGACCCTTTCCAAGGCTGCCAAACCTTGCCACCACCTTGCCCAGGGCTGCCACCACTTGCCCGGACCCCGAACATGGTTGCCATCCCATGGCACCAAAAATCCGACTTTTCCAAATCCATGCCCGGACCCCCTGGAAAGTTGCATTGCGCCTAGAAAGGGGGGATGCAACAAAAAAATCGAAAATGTAACGAGTAGATTTCATTTTGGTACGGTGGTGAAGTTTTTGTACTGCGCAGAACCTTGCCCGGGCAAGTGCTGAGCAGGTCCTGGACGTGCCAGGACCAGTCCTGGACGTGCCAGGACTTGCCCGGACCCTGCCCAAGTGTGCCAAACCTTGCCCGGACCCTTTCCAAGGCTGCCAAACCTTGCCACCACCTTGCCCAGGGCTGCCACCACCTGCCCGGACCCCGAACATGGTTGCCATCCCATGGCACCAAAAATCCGACTTTTCCAAATCCATGCCCGGACCCCCTGGAAAGTTGCATTGG
>OY725331.1:57783088-57788088 GCA_963242795.1 Inga leiocalycina | reverse complement strand
GCGCCAACCATATCGCAACAAAGGGGTTACAAGTGCCTCACAAGAGAGAGAGCCCCACCGCGCCCTAGCCTAGGAATCATGCGGTTTCCATCCAATCGAGGGTAGGTAGCGCAAGTCCCCTTAACGGATGCGGGTTTGATGAGTATCTCTCTCAAGGGAGGTCCAAGAACCCCTAGGCACGCACCACCATCAATCATATTGAAATCCCACACACCATACGATCCACCGAAATGAGTAAGGATGGGGGCGCGTACAAATCCCACAAACCATACGATCCACCGAAATGAGAAGGATGGGGGCAAGCACAAATCCCACAAACCATACGATCCACCGAAATGAGAAGGATGGGGGCAAGCACAAATCCCACAAACCATACGATCCACCGAAATGAGAAGGATGGGGGCGGGTACGAGGCGTGTCGCGTGGTCGGCCCGATTGCAAGAATCCAACCACGCCCAAGCTTACTAAGCACCCGGGGGGCCAGAGCCCGAGAACGGATGCCGTTCCGCGAGATTGTGAGGAGGAATCCCACGCACGAGAGTCCCATGAAGCAACAACAAAGCGGGTTACCTTGTCCTCACAAGAGCGAGAGCCCCACCGCGCCCTAGCCTAGGAATCATGCGGTTTCCATCCAATCGCGGGTAGGTAGCGCAAGTCCCCTTAACGGATGCGGGTTTGATGAGTATCTCGCTCGCGGGAGGGCAAAGAACCCCCAAGTACGTGCCACCATCCATCCCATATGAAGGGGGTTACATTGTCCTCACAAGAGCGAGAGCCCCACCGCGCCCTAGCCTAGGAATCATGCGGTTTCCATCCAATCGCGGGTAGGTAGCGCAAGTCCCCTTAACGGATGCGGGTTTGATGAGTATCTCGCTCGCGGGAGGGCAAAGAACCCCCAAGTACGTGCCACCATCCATCCCATATGAAGGGGGTTACATTGTCCTCACAAGAGCGAGAGCCCCACCGCGCCCTAGCCTAGGAACCACGTTCCATCAACGGATGCGGGTTTGATGAGTATCTCGCTCGCGGGAGGGCAAAGAACCCCCATGTACGTGCCACCATCCATCCCACATGAAGGGGGGTTACAATGTCCTCACAAGAGCGAGAGCCCCACCGCGCCCTAGCCTAGGAACCACGTTCCATCAACGGATGCGGGTTTGATGAGTATCTCGCTCGCGGGAGGGCAAAGAACCCCCAAGTACGTGCCACCATCCATCCCACATGAAGGGGGTTACCATGTCCTCACAAGAGCGAGAGCCCCACCGCGCCCTAGCCTAGGAACCACGTTCCATCAACGGATGCGGGTTTGATGAGTATCTCGCTCGCGGGAGGGCAAAGAACCCCCAAGTACGTGCCACCATCCATCCCATATGAAATCCAACACATTTTTAGGGTCGCCGGAAAAGTCGCCGGAAAAGTCGCCGGAGGCCGCCCCACTACGGCCGGCCACCGCCGCCGGCCGCCACGGGTGGCGCCGACGTACGAAGTGACCAAGGAACTCGACCCCATGGCTCACACACTTGTTCTGCACCAAGGGACAATCCATGCCTCTCTTGTGTGTGACCTTGGCTGCCATGGGGAGGGGGGGTGGGGGTGCCCCCCTATATATGCAATTTGAGCCTTTTCCCTTGTGGCACGAACAGACATACTTTTTTCTCAAACGACAACTTTTTTTTGAGGGACCTAGAGATCGAATTTTTCCACGATTTTTTGCAGCAATGCTAGGCACCATAACAGAAGATCAACCCCCAAGTTTCATAATTTTTCGACACCCGTAGAATATTTGACGAATTTTTTAGTGTTCAGCCTTGGGCGGCCTCAAACGGCCACCACGGGCGGCGGCTCCGGCGGCCGGGCACCCCCACATGTAGGGGGGGATGAGTATGAGTGAATGCACAAATAAAATCACAAATGTAACGAGTAGTTTTGATTTTGGTACGGTGGTGAAGTTTTTGTACTGCGCAGAACCTTGCCCGGGCAAGTCCTGAGTAAGTCCTGAACCAGCCAGGACCAGTCCTGGACGTGCCAGGACTTGCCCGGACCCTGCCCAAGTGTGCCAAACCTTGCCCGGACCCTTTCCAAGGCTGCCAAACCTTGCCACCACCTTGCCCAGGGCTGCCACCACTTGCCCGGACCCCGAACATGGTTGCCATCCATTGGCACCAAAAATCCGACTTTTCCAAATCCATGCCCGGACCCCCTGGAAAGTTGCATTGGGCCTAGAAAGGGGGGATGCAACAAAAAAATCGAAAATGTAACGAGTAGATTTCATTTTGGTACGGTGGTGAAGTTTTTGTACTGCGCAGAACCTTGCCCGGGCAAGTCCTGAGTAAGTCCTGAACCAGCCAGGACCAGTCCTGGACGTGCCAGGACTTGCCCGGACCCTGCCCAAGTGTGCCAAACCTTGCCCGGACCCTTTCCAAGGCTGCCAAACCTTGCCACCACCTTGCCCAGGGCTGCCACCACTTGCCCGGACCCCGAACATGGTTGCCATCCATTGGCACCAAAAATCCGAATTTTCCAAATCCATGCCCGGACCCCCTGGAAAGTTGCATTGGGCCTAGAAAGGGGGGATGCAACAAAAAAATCGAAAATGTAACGAGTAGATTTCATTTTGGTACGGTGGTGAAGTTTTTGTACTGCGCAGAACCTTGCCCGGGCAAGTCCTGAGTAAGTCCTGAACCAGCCAGGACCAGTCCTGGACGTGCCAGGACTTGCCCGGACCCTGCCCAAGTGTGCCAAACCTTGCCCGGACCCTTTCCAAGGCTGCCAAACCTTGCCACCACCTTGCCCAGGGCTGCCACCACTTGCCCGGACCCCGAACATGGTTGCCATCCATTGGCACCAAAAATCCGACTTTTCCAAATCCATGCCCGGACCCCCTGGAAAGTTGCATTGGGCCTAGAAAGGGGGGATGCAACAAAAAAATCGAAAATGTAACGAGTAGATTTCATTTTGGTACGGTGGTGAAGTTTTTGTACTGCGCAGAACCTTGCCCGGGCAAGTCCTGAGTAAGTCCTGAACCAGCCAGGACCAGTCCTGGACGTGCCAGGACTTGCCCGGACCCTGCCCAAGTGTGCCAAACCTTGCCCGGACCCTTTCCAAGGCTGCCAAACCTTGCCACCACCTTGCCCAGGGCTGCCACCACTTGCCCGGACCCCGAACATGGTTGCCATCCATTGGCACCAAAAATCCGACTTTTCCAAATCCATGCCCGGACCCCCTGGAAAGTTGCATTGGGCCTAGAAAGGGGGGATGCAACAAAAAAATCGAAAATGTAACGAGTAGATTTCATTTTGGTACGGTGGTGAAGTTTTTGTACTGCGCAGAACCTTGCCCGGGCAAGTCCTGAGTAAGTCCTGAACCAGCCAGGACCAGTCCTGGACGTGCCAGGACTTGCCCGGACCCTGCCCAAGTGTGCCAAACCTTGCCCGGACCCTTTCCAAGGCTGCCAAACCTTGCCACCACCTTGCCCAGGGCTGCCACCACTTGCCCGGACCCCGAACATGGTTGCCATCCCATGGCACCAAAAATCCGACTTTTCCAAATCCATGCCCGGACCCCCTGGAAAGTTGCATTGGGCCTAGAAAGGGGGGATGCAACAAAAAAATCGAAAATGTAACGAGTAGATTTCATTTTGGTACGGTGGTGAAGTTTTTGTACTGCGCAGAACCTTGCCCGGGCAAGTCCTGAGTAAGTCCTGAACCAGCCAGGACCAGTCCTGGACGTGCCAGGACTTGCCCGGACCCTGCCCAAGTGTGCCAAACCTTGCCCGGACCCTTTCCAAGGCTGCCAAACCTTGCCACCACCTTGCCCAGGGCTGCCACCACTTGCCCGGACCCCGAACATGGTTGCCATCCCATGGCACCAAAAATCCGACTTTTCCAAATCCATGCCCGGACCCCCTGGAAAGTTGCATTGGGCCTAGAAAGGGGGGATGCAACAAAAAAATCGAAAATGTAACGAGTAGATTTCATTTTGGTACGGTGGTGAAGTTTTTGTACTGCGCAGAACCTTGCCCGGGCAAGTCCTGAGTAAGTCCTGAACCAGCCAGGACCAGTCCTGGACGTGCCAGGACTTGCCCGGACCCTGCCCAAGTGTGCCAAACCTTGCCCGGACCCTTTCCAAGGCTGCCAAACCTTGCCACCACCTTGCCCAGGGCTGCCACCACTTGCCCGGACCCCGAACATGGTTGCCATCCCATGGCACCAAAAATCCGACTTTTCCAAATCCATGCCCGGACCCCCTGGAAAGTTGCATTGCGCCTAGAAAGGGGGGATGCAACAAAAAAATCGAAAATGTAACGAGTAGATTTCATTTTGGTACGGTGGTGAAGTTTTTGTACTGCGCAGAACCTTGCCCGGGCAAGTGCTGAGCAGGTCCTGGACGTGCCAGGACCAGTCCTGGACGTGCCAGGACTTGCCCGGACCCTGCCCAAGTGTGCCAACCCTTGCCCGGACCCTTTCCAAGGCTGCCAAACCTTGCCACCACCTTGCCCAGGGCTGCCACCACCTGCCCGGACCCCGAACATGGTTGCCATCCCATGGCACCAAAAATCCGACTTTTCCAAATCCATGCCCGGACCCCCTGGAAAGTTGCATTGGGCCTAGAAAGGGGGGATGCAACAAAAAAATCGAAAATTTAACGAGTAGATTTCATTTTGGTACGGTGGTAAAGTTTTTGTACTGCGCAGAACCTTGCCCGGGCAAGTCCTGAGTACGTCCTGAACCAGCCAGGACCAGTCCTGGACGTGCCAGGACTTGCCCGGACCCTGCCCAAGTGTGCCAAACCTTGCCCGGACCCTTTCCAAGGCTGCCAAACCTTGCCACCACCTTGCCCAGGGCTGCCACCACTTGCCCGGACCCCGAACATGGTTGCCATCCCATGGCACCAAAAATCCGACTTTTCCAAATCCATGCCCGGACCCCCTGGAAAGTTGCATTGGGCCTAGAAAGGGGGGATGCAACAAAAAAATCGAAAATGTAACGAGTAGATTTCAT
>OY725331.1:57768088-57773088 GCA_963242795.1 Inga leiocalycina | reverse complement strand
CCCCATGGCTCACACACTTGTTCTGCACCAAGGGACAATCCATGCCTCTCTTGTGTGTGACCTTGGCTGCCATGGGGAGGGGGGGTGGGGGTGCCCCCCTATATATGCAATTTGAGCCTTTTCCCTTGTGGCACGAACAGACATACTTTTTTCTCAAACGACAACTTTTTTTTGAGGGACCTAGAGATCGAATTTTTCCACGATTTTTTGCAGCAATGCTAGGCACCATAACAGAAGATCAACCCCCAAGTTTCATAATTTTTCGACACCCGTAGAATATTTGACGAATTTTTTAGTGTTCAGCCTTGGGCGGCCTCAAACGGCCACCACGGGCGGCGGCTCCGGCGGCCGGGCACCCCCACATGTAGGGGGGGATGAGTATGAGTGAATGCACAAATAAAATCACAAATGTAACGAGTAGTTTTGATTTTGGTACGGTGGTGAAGTTTTTGTACTGCGCAGAACCTTGCCCGGGCAAGTCCTGAGTAAGTCCTGAACCAGCCAGGACCAGTCCTGGACGTGCCAGGACTTGCCCGGACCCTGCCCAAGTGTGCCAAACCTTGCCCGGACCCTTTCCAAGGCTGCCAAACCTTGCCACCACCTTGCCCAGGGCTGCCACCACTTGCCCGGACCCCGAACATGGTTGCCATCCCATGGCACCAAAAATCCGACTTTTCCAAATCCATGCCCGGACCCCCTGGAAAGTTGCATTGGGCCTAGAAAGGGGGGATGCAACAAAAAAATCGAAAATGTAACGAGTAGATTTCATTTTGGTACGGTGGTGAAGTTTTTGTACTGCGCAGAACCTTGCCCGGGCAAGTCCTGAGTAAGTCCTGAACCAGCCAGGACCAGTCCTGGACGTGCCAGGACTTGCCCGGACCCTGCCCAAGTGTGCCAAACCTTGCCCGGACCCTTTCCAAGGCTGCCAAACCTTGCCACCACCTTGCCCAGGGCTGCCACCACTTGCCCGGACCCCGAACATGGTTGCCATCCATTGGCACCAAAAATCCGACTTTTCCAAATCCATGCCCGGACCCCCTGGAAAGTTGCATTGTGCCTAGAAAGGGGGGATGCAACAAAAAAATCGAAAATGTAACGAGTAGATTTCATTTTGGTACGGTGGTGAAGTTTTTGTACTGCGCAGAACCTTGCCCGGGCAAGTCCTGAGTAAGTCCTGAACCAGCCAGGACCAGTCCTGGACGTGCCAGGACTTGCCCGGACCCTGCCCAAGTGTGCCAAACCTTGCCCGGACCCTTTCCAAGGCTGCCAAACCTTGCCACCACCTTGCCCAGGGCTGCCACCACTTGCCCGGACCCCGAACATGGTTGCCATCCCATGGCACCAAAAATCCGACTTTTCCAAATCCATGCCCGGACCCCCTGGAAAGTTGCATTGGGCCTAGAAAGGGGGGATGCAACAAAAAAATCGAAAATGTAACGAGTAGATTTCATTTTGGTACGGTGGTGAAGTTTTTGTACTGCGCAGAACCTTGCCCGGGCAAGTCCTGAGTAAGTCCTGAACCAGCCAGGACCAGTCCTGGACGTGCCAGGACTTGCCCGGACCCTGCCCAAGTGTGCCAAACCTTGCCCGGACCCTTTCCAAGGCTGCCAAACCTTGCCACCACCTTGCCCAGGGCTGCCACCACTTGCCCGGACCCCGAACATGGTTGCCATCCATTGGCACCAAAAATCCGACTTTTCCAAATCCATGCCCGGACCCCCTGGAAAGTTGCATTGGGCCTAGAAAGGGGGGATGCAACAAAAAAATCGAAAATGTAACGAGTAGATTTCATTTTGGTACGGTGGTGAAGTTTTTGTACTGCGCAGAACCTTGCCCGGGCAAGTCCTGAGTAAGTCCTGAACCAGCCAGGACCAGTCCTGGACGTGCCAGGACTTGCCCGGACCCTGCCCAAGTGTGCCAAACCTTGCCCGGACCCTTTCCAAGGCTGCCAAACCTTGCCACCACCTTGCCCAGGGCTGCCACCACTTGCCCGGACCCCGAACATGGTTGCCATCCATTGGCACCAAAAATCCGAATTTTCCAAATCCATGCCCGGACCCCCTGGAAAGTTGCATTGGGCCTAGAAAGGGGGGATGCAACAAAAAAATCGAAAATGTAACGAGTAGATTTCATTTTGGTACGGTGGTGAAGTTTTTGTACTGCGCAGAACCTTGCCCGGGCAAGTCCTGAGTAAGTCCTGAACCAGCCAGGACCAGTCCTGGACGTGCCAGGACTTGCCCGGACCCTGCCCAAGTGTGCCAAACCTTGCCCGGACCCTTTCCAAGGCTGCCAAACCTTGCCACCACCTTGCCCAGGGCTGCCACCACTTGCCCGGACCCCGAACATGGTTGCCATCCATTGGCACCAAAAATCCGACTTTTCCAAATCCATGCCCGGACCCCCTGGAAAGTTGCATTGGGCCTAGAAAGGGGGGATGCAACAAAAAAATCGAAAATGTAACGAGTAGATTTCATTTTGGTACGGTGGTGAAGTTTTTGTACTGCGCAGAACCTTGCCCGGGCAAGTCCTGAGTAAGTCCTGAACCAGCCAGGACCAGTCCTGGACGTGCCAGGACTTGCCCGGACCCTGCCCAAGTGTGCCAAACCTTGCCCGGACCCTTTCCAAGGCTGCCAAACCTTGCCACCACCTTGCCCAGGGCTGCCACCACTTGCCCGGACCCCGAACATGGTTGCCATCCCATGGCACCAAAAATCCGACTTTTCCAAATCCATGCCCGGACCCCCTGGAAAGTTGCATTGGGCCTAGAAAGGGGGGATGCAACAAAAAAATCGAAAATGTAACGAGTAGATTTCATTTTGGTACGGTGGTGAAGTTTTTGTACTGCGCAGAACCTTGCCCGGGCAAGTCCTGAGTAAGTCCTGAACCAGCCAGGACCAGTCCTGGACGTGCCAGGACTTGCCCGGACCCTGCCCAAGTGTGCCAAACCTTGCCCGGACCCTTTCCAAGGCTGCCAAACCTTGCCACCACCTTGCCCTGGGCTGCCACCACTTGCCCGGACCCCGAACATGGTTGCCATCCCATGGCACCAAAAGTCCGACTTTTCCAAATCCATGCCCGGACCCCCTGGAAAGTTGCATTGCGCCTAGAAAGGGGGGATGCAACAAAAAAATCGAAAATGTAACGAGTAGATTTCATTTTGGTACGGTGGTGAAGTTTTTGTACTGCGCAGAACCTTGCCCGGGCAAGTGCTGAGCAGGTCCTGGACGTGCCAGGACCAGTCCTGGACGTGCCAGGACTTGCCCGGACCCTGCCCAAGTGTGCCAAACCTTGCCCGGACCCTTTCCAAGGCTGCCAAACCTTGCCACCACCTTGCCCAGGGCTGCCACCACCTGCCCGGACCCCGAACATGGTTGCCATCCCATGGCACCAAAAATCCGACTTTTCCAAATCCATGCCCGGACCCCCTGGAAAGTTGCATTGGGCCTAGAAAGGGGGGATGCAACAAAAAAATCGAAAATTTAACGAGTAGATTTCATTTTGGTACGGTGGTAAAGTTTTTGTACTGCGCAGAACCTTGCCCGGGCAAGTCCTGAGTACGTCCTGAACCAGCCAGGACCAGTCCTGGACGTGCCAGGACTTGCCCGGACCCTGCCCAAGTGTGCCAAACCTTGCCCGGACCCTTTCCAAGGCTGCCAAACCTTGCCACCACCTTGCCCAGGGCTGCCACCACTTGCCCGGACCCCGAACATGGTTGCCATCCCATGGCACCAAAAATCCGACTTTTCCAAATCCATGCCCGGACCCCCTGGAAAGTTGCATTGGGCCTAGAAAGGGGGGATGCAACAAAAAAATCGAAAATGTAACGAGTAGATTTCATTTTGGTACGGTGGTGAAGTTTTTGTACTGCGCAGAACCTTGCCCGGGCAAGTCCTGAGTAAGTCCTGAACCAGCCAGGACCAGTCCTGGACGTGCCAGGACTTGCCCGGACCCTGCCCAAGTGTGCCAAACCTTGCCCGGACCCTTTCCAAGGCTGCCAAACCTTGCCACCACCTTGCCCAGGGCTGCCACCACTTGCCCGGACCCCGAACATGGTTGCCATCCCATGGCACCAAAAATCCGACTTTTCCAAATCCATGCCCGGACCCCCTGGAAAGTTGCATTGCGCCTAGAAAGGGGGGATGCAACAAAAAAATCGAAAATGTAACGAGTAGATTTCATTTTGGTACGGTGGTGAAGTTTTTGTACTGCGCAGAACCTTGCCCGGGCAAGTGCTGAGCAGGTCCTGGACGTGCCAGGACCAGTCCTGGACGTGCCAGGACTTGCCCGGACCCTGCCCAAGTGTGCCAACCCTTGCCCGGACCCTTTCCAAGGCTGCCAAACCTTGCCACCACCTTGCCCAGGGCTGCCACCACCTGCCCGGACCCCGAACATGGTTGCCATCCCATGGCACCAAAAATCCGACTTTTCCAAATCCATGCCCGGACCCCCTGGAAAGTTGCATTGGGCCTAGAAAGGGGGGATGCAACAAAAAAATCGAAAATTTAACGAGTAGATTTCATTTTGGTACGGTGGTAAAGTTTTTGTACTGCGCAGAACCTTGCCCGGGCAAGTCCTGAGTACGTCCTGAACCAGCCAGGACCAGTCCTGGACGTGCCAGGACTTGCCCGGACCCTGCCCAAGTGTGCCAAACCTTGCCCGGACCCTTTCCAAGGCTGCCAAACCTTGCCACCACCTTGCCCAGGGCTGCCACCACTTGCCCGGACCCCGAACATGGTTGCCATCCCATGGCACCAAAAATCCGACTTTTCCAAATCCATGCCCGGACCCCCTGGAAAGTTGCATTGGGCCTAGAAAGGGGGGATGCAACAAAAAAATCGAAAATGTAACGAGTAGATTTCATTTTGGTACGGTGGTGAAGTTTTTGTACTGCGCAGAACCTTGCCCGGGCAAGTGCTGAGCAGGTCCTGGACGTGCCAGGACATGCCCGGACCCTGCCCAAATGTGCCAAACCTTGCCCGCACTTGCCTCGACCTTGCCCA
>OY725331.1:57755588-57758088 GCA_963242795.1 Inga leiocalycina | reverse complement strand
GAAAGGGGGGATGCAACAAAAAAATCGAAAATGTAACGAGTAGATTTCATTTTGGTACGGTGGTGAAGTTTTTGTACTGCGCAGAACCTTGCCCGGGCAAGTCCTGAGTAAGTCCTGAACCAGCCAGGACCAGTCCTGGACGTGCCAGGACTTGCCCGGACCCTGCCCAAGTGTGCCAAACCTTGCCCGGACCCTTTCCAAGGCTGCCAAACCTTGCCACCACCTTGCCCAGGGCTGCCACCACTTGCCCGGACCCCGAACATGGTTGCCATCCATTGGCACCAAAAATCCGAATTTTCCAAATCCATGCCCGGACCCCCTGGAAAGTTGCATTGGGCCTAGAAAGGGGGGATGCAACAAAAAAATCGAAAATGTAACGAGTAGATTTCATTTTGGTACGGTGGTGAAGTTTTTGTACTGCGCAGAACCTTGCCCGGGCAAGTCCTGAGTAAGTCCTGAACCAGCCAGGACCAGTCCTGGACGTGCCAGGACTTGCCCGGACCCTGCCCAAGTGTGCCAAACCTTGCCCGGACCCTTTCCAAGGCTGCCAAACCTTGCCACCACCTTGCCCAGGGCTGCCACCACTTGCCCGGACCCCGAACATGGTTGCCATCCATTGGCACCAAAAATCCGACTTTTCCAAATCCATGCCCGGACCCCCTGGAAAGTTGCATTGGGCCTAGAAAGGGGGGATGCAACAAAAAAATCGAAAATGTAACGAGTAGATTTCATTTTGGTACGGTGGTGAAGTTTTTGTACTGCGCAGAACCTTGCCCGGGCAAGTCCTGAGTAAGTCCTGAACCAGCCAGGACCAGTCCTGGACGTGCCAGGACTTGCCCGGACCCTGCCCAAGTGTGCCAAACCTTGCCCGGACCCTTTCCAAGGCTGCCAAACCTTGCCACCACCTTGCCCAGGGCTGCCACCACTTGCCCGGACCCCGAACATGGTTGCCATCCATTGGCACCAAAAATCCGACTTTTCCAAATCCATGCCCGGACCCCCTGGAAAGTTGCATTGGGCCTAGAAAGGGGGGATGCAACAAAAAAATCGAAAATGTAACGAGTAGATTTCATTTTGGTACGGTGGTGAAGTTTTTGTACTGCGCAGAACCTTGCCCGGGCAAGTCCTGAGTAAGTCCTGAACCAGCCAGGACCAGTCCTGGACGTGCCAGGACTTGCCCGGACCCTGCCCAAGTGTGCCAAACCTTGCCCGGACCCTTTCCAAGGCTGCCAAACCTTGCCACCACCTTGCCCAGGGCTGCCACCACTTGCCCGGACCCCGAACATGGTTGCCATCCCATGGCACCAAAAATCCGACTTTTCCAAATCCATGCCCGGACCCCCTGGAAAGTTGCATTGGGCCTAGAAAGGGGGGATGCAACAAAAAAATCGAAAATGTAACGAGTAGATTTCATTTTGGTACGGTGGTGAAGTTTTTGTACTGCGCAGAACCTTGCCCGGGCAAGTCCTGAGTAAGTCCTGAACCAGCCAGGACCAGTCCTGGACGTGCCAGGACTTGCCCGGACCCTGCCCAAGTGTGCCAAACCTTGCCCGGACCCTTTCCAAGGCTGCCAAACCTTGCCACCACCTTGCCCAGGGCTGCCACCACTTGCCCGGACCCCGAACATGGTTGCCATCCCATGGCACCAAAAATCCGACTTTTCCAAATCCATGCCCGGACCCCCTGGAAAGTTGCATTGGGCCTAGAAAGGGGGGATGCAACAAAAAAATCGAAAATGTAACGAGTAGATTTCATTTTGGTACGGTGGTGAAGTTTTTGTACTGCGCAGAACCTTGCCCGGGCAAGTCCTGAGTAAGTCCTGAACCAGCCAGGACCAGTCCTGGACGTGCCAGGACTTGCCCGGACCCTGCCCAAGTGTGCCAAACCTTGCCCGGACCCTTTCCAAGGCTGCCAAACCTTGCCACCACCTTGCCCAGGGCTGCCACCACTTGCCCGGACCCCGAACATGGTTGCCATCCCATGGCACCAAAAATCCGACTTTTCCAAATCCATGCCCGGACCCCCTGGAAAGTTGCATTGCGCCTAGAAAGGGGGGATGCAACAAAAAAATCGAAAATGTAACGAGTAGATTTCATTTTGGTACGGTGGTGAAGTTTTTGTACTGCGCAGAACCTTGCCCGGGCAAGTGCTGAGCAGGTCCTGGACGTGCCAGGACCAGTCCTGGACGTGCCAGGACTTGCCCGGACCCTGCCCAAGTGTGCCAACCCTTGCCCGGACCCTTTCCAAGGCTGCCAAACCTTGCCACCACCTTGCCCAGGGCTGCCACCACCTGCCCGGACCCCGAACATGGTTGCCATCCCATGGCACCAAAAATCCGACTTTTCCAAATCCATGCCCGGACCCCCTGGAAAGTTGCATTGGGCCTAGAAAGGGGGGATGCAACAAAAAAATCGAAAATTTAACGAGTAGATTTCATTTTGGTACGGTGGTAAAGTTTTTGTACTGCGCAGAACCTTGCCCGGGCAAGTCCTGAGTACGT
>OY725331.1:57740588-57745588 GCA_963242795.1 Inga leiocalycina | reverse complement strand
AGGGGGTTACCATGTCCTCACAAGAGCGAGAGCCCCACCGCGCCCTAGCCTAGGAACCACGTTCCATCAACGGATGCGGGTTTGATGAGTATCTCGCTCGCGGGAGGGCAAAGAACCCCCAAGTACGTGCCACCATCCATCCCATATGAAATCCAACACATTTTTAGGGTCGCCGGAAAAGTCGCCGGAAAAGTCGCCGGAGGCCGCCCCACTACGGCCGGCCACCGCCGCCGGCCGCCACGGGTGGCGCCGACGTACGAAGTGACCAAGGAACTCGACCCCATGGCTCACACACTTGTTCTGCACCAAGGGACAATCCATGCCTCTCTTGTGTGTGACCTTGGCTGCCATGGGGAGGGGGGGTGGGGGTGCCCCCCTATATATGCAATTTGAGCCTTTTCCCTTGTGGCACGAACAGACATACTTTTTTCTCAAACGACAACTTTTTTTTGAGGGACCTAGAGATCGAATTTTTCCACGATTTTTTGCAGCAATGCTAGGCACCATAACAGAAGATCAACCCCCAAGTTTCATAATTTTTCGACACCCGTAGAATATTTGACGAATTTTTTAGTGTTCAGCCTTGGGCGGCCTCAAACGGCCACCACGGGCGGCGGCTCCGGCGGCCGGGCACCCCCACATGTAGGGGGGGATGAGTATGAGTGAATGCACAAATAAAATCACAAATGTAACGAGTAGTTTTGATTTTGGTACGGTGGTGAAGTTTTTGTACTGCGCAGAACCTTGCCCGGGCAAGTCCTGAGTAAGTCCTGAACCAGCCAGGACCAGTCCTGGACGTGCCAGGACTTGCCCGGACCCTGCCCAAGTGTGCCAAACCTTGCCCGGACCCTTTCCAAGGCTGCCAAACCTTGCCACCACCTTGCCCAGGGCTGCCACCACTTGCCCGGACCCCGAACATGGTTGCCATCCCATGGCACCAAAAATCCGACTTTTCCAAATCCATGCCCGGACCCCCTGGAAAGTTGCATTGGGCCTAGAAAGGGGGGATGCAACAAAAAAATCGAAAATGTAACGAGTAGATTTCATTTTGGTACGGTGGTGAAGTTTTTGTACTGCGCAGAACCTTGCCCGGGCAAGTCCTGAGTAAGTCCTGAACCAGCCAGGACCAGTCCTGGACGTGCCAGGACTTGCCCGGACCCTGCCCAAGTGTGCCAAACCTTGCCCGGACCCTTTCCAAGGCTGCCAAACCTTGCCACCACCTTGCCCAGGGCTGCCACCACTTGCCCGGACCCCGAACATGGTTGCCATCCATTGGCACCAAAAATCCGACTTTTCCAAATCCATGCCCGGACCCCCTGGAAAGTTGCATTGTGCCTAGAAAGGGGGGATGCAACAAAAAAATCGAAAATGTAACGAGTAGATTTCATTTTGGTACGGTGGTGAAGTTTTTGTACTGCGCAGAACCTTGCCCGGGCAAGTCCTGAGTAAGTCCTGAACCAGCCAGGACCAGTCCTGGACGTGCCAGGACTTGCCCGGACCCTGCCCAAGTGTGCCAAACCTTGCCCGGACCCTTTCCAAGGCTGCCAAACCTTGCCACCACCTTGCCCAGGGCTGCCACCACTTGCCCGGACCCCGAACATGGTTGCCATCCCATGGCACCAAAAATCCGACTTTTCCAAATCCATGCCCGGACCCCCTGGAAAGTTGCATTGGGCCTAGAAAGGGGGGATGCAACAAAAAAATCGAAAATGTAACGAGTAGATTTCATTTTGGTACGGTGGTGAAGTTTTTGTACTGCGCAGAACCTTGCCCGGGCAAGTCCTGAGTAAGTCCTGAACCAGCCAGGACCAGTCCTGGACGTGCCAGGACTTGCCCGGACCCTGCCCAAGTGTGCCAAACCTTGCCCGGACCCTTTCCAAGGCTGCCAAACCTTGCCACCACCTTGCCCAGGGCTGCCACCACTTGCCCGGACCCCGAACATGGTTGCCATCCATTGGCACCAAAAATCCGACTTTTCCAAATCCATGCCCGGACCCCCTGGAAAGTTGCATTGGGCCTAGAAAGGGGGGATGCAACAAAAAAATCGAAAATGTAACGAGTAGATTTCATTTTGGTACGGTGGTGAAGTTTTTGTACTGCGCAGAACCTTGCCCGGGCAAGTCCTGAGTAAGTCCTGAACCAGCCAGGACCAGTCCTGGACGTGCCAGGACTTGCCCGGACCCTGCCCAAGTGTGCCAAACCTTGCCCGGACCCTTTCCAAGGCTGCCAAACCTTGCCACCACCTTGCCCAGGGCTGCCACCACTTGCCCGGACCCCGAACATGGTTGCCATCCATTGGCACCAAAAATCCGAATTTTCCAAATCCATGCCCGGACCCCCTGGAAAGTTGCATTGGGCCTAGAAAGGGGGGATGCAACAAAAAAATCGAAAATGTAACGAGTAGATTTCATTTTGGTACGGTGGTGAAGTTTTTGTACTGCGCAGAACCTTGCCCGGGCAAGTCCTGAGTAAGTCCTGAACCAGCCAGGACCAGTCCTGGACGTGCCAGGACTTGCCCGGACCCTGCCCAAGTGTGCCAAACCTTGCCCGGACCCTTTCCAAGGCTGCCAAACCTTGCCACCACCTTGCCCAGGGCTGCCACCACTTGCCCGGACCCCGAACATGGTTGCCATCCATTGGCACCAAAAATCCGACTTTTCCAAATCCATGCCCGGACCCCCTGGAAAGTTGCATTGGGCCTAGAAAGGGGGGATGCAACAAAAAAATCGAAAATGTAACGAGTAGATTTCATTTTGGTACGGTGGTGAAGTTTTTGTACTGCGCAGAACCTTGCCCGGGCAAGTCCTGAGTAAGTCCTGAACCAGCCAGGACCAGTCCTGGACGTGCCAGGACTTGCCCGGACCCTGCCCAAGTGTGCCAAACCTTGCCCGGACCCTTTCCAAGGCTGCCAAACCTTGCCACCACCTTGCCCAGGGCTGCCACCACTTGCCCGGACCCCGAACATGGTTGCCATCCCATGGCACCAAAAATCCGACTTTTCCAAATCCATGCCCGGACCCCCTGGAAAGTTGCATTGGGCCTAGAAAGGGGGGATGCAACAAAAAAATCGAAAATGTAACGAGTAGATTTCATTTTGGTACGGTGGTGAAGTTTTTGTACTGCGCAGAACCTTGCCCGGGCAAGTCCTGAGTAAGTCCTGAACCAGCCAGGACCAGTCCTGGACGTGCCAGGACTTGCCCGGACCCTGCCCAAGTGTGCCAAACCTTGCCCGGACCCTTTCCAAGGCTGCCAAACCTTGCCACCACCTTGCCCTGGGCTGCCACCACTTGCCCGGACCCCGAACATGGTTGCCATCCCATGGCACCAAAAGTCCGACTTTTCCAAATCCATGCCCGGACCCCCTGGAAAGTTGCATTGCGCCTAGAAAGGGGGGATGCAACAAAAAAATCGAAAATGTAACGAGTAGATTTCATTTTGGTACGGTGGTGAAGTTTTTGTACTGCGCAGAACCTTGCCCGGGCAAGTGCTGAGCAGGTCCTGGACGTGCCAGGACCAGTCCTGGACGTGCCAGGACTTGCCCGGACCCTGCCCAAGTGTGCCAAACCTTGCCCGGACCCTTTCCAAGGCTGCCAAACCTTGCCACCACCTTGCCCAGGGCTGCCACCACCTGCCCGGACCCCGAACATGGTTGCCATCCCATGGCACCAAAAATCCGACTTTTCCAAATCCATGCCCGGACCCCCTGGAAAGTTGCATTGGGCCTAGAAAGGGGGGATGCAACAAAAAAATCGAAAATTTAACGAGTAGATTTCATTTTGGTACGGTGGTAAAGTTTTTGTACTGCGCAGAACCTTGCCCGGGCAAGTCCTGAGTACGTCCTGAACCAGCCAGGACCAGTCCTGGACGTGCCAGGACTTGCCCGGACCCTGCCCAAGTGTGCCAAACCTTGCCCGGACCCTTTCCAAGGCTGCCAAACCTTGCCACCACCTTGCCCAGGGCTGCCACCACTTGCCCGGACCCCGAACATGGTTGCCATCCCATGGCACCAAAAATCCGACTTTTCCAAATCCATGCCCGGACCCCCTGGAAAGTTGCATTGGGCCTAGAAAGGGGGGATGCAACAAAAAAATCGAAAATGTAACGAGTAGATTTCATTTTGGTACGGTGGTGAAGTTTTTGTACTGCGCAGAACCTTGCCCGGGCAAGTCCTGAGTAAGTCCTGAACCAGCCAGGACCAGTCCTGGACGTGCCAGGACTTGCCCGGACCCTGCCCAAGTGTGCCAAACCTTGCCCGGACCCTTTCCAAGGCTGCCAAACCTTGCCACCACCTTGCCCAGGGCTGCCACCACTTGCCCGGACCCCGAACATGGTTGCCATCCCATGGCACCAAAAATCCGACTTTTCCAAATCCATGCCCGGACCCCCTGGAAAGTTGCATTGCGCCTAGAAAGGGGGGATGCAACAAAAAAATCGAAAATGTAACGAGTAGATTTCATTTTGGTACGGTGGTGAAGTTTTTGTACTGCGCAGAACCTTGCCCGGGCAAGTGCTGAGCAGGTCCTGGACGTGCCAGGACCAGTCCTGGACGTGCCAGGACTTGCCCGGACCCTGCCCAAGTGTGCCAACCCTTGCCCGGACCCTTTCCAAGGCTGCCAAACCTTGCCACCACCTTGCCCAGGGCTGCCACCACCTGCCCGGACCCCGAACATGGTTGCCATCCCATGGCACCAAAAATCCGACTTTTCCAAATCCATGCCCGGACCCCCTGGAAAGTTGCATTGGGCCTAGAAAGGGGGGATGCAACAAAAAAATCGAAAATTTAACGAGTAGATTTCATTTTGGTACGGTGGTAAAGTTTTTGTACTGCGCAGAACCTTGCCCGGGCAAGTCCTGAGTACGTCCTGAACCAGCCAGGACCAGTCCTGGACGTGCCAGGACTTGCCCGGACCCTGCCCAAGTGTGCCAAACCTTGCCCGGACCCTTTCCAAGGCTGCCAAACCTTGCCACCACCTTGCCCAGGGCTGCCACCACTTGCCCGG
>OY725331.1:57725588-57730588 GCA_963242795.1 Inga leiocalycina | reverse complement strand
TGAAGTTTTTGTACTGCGCAGAACCTTGCCCGGGCAAGTCCTGAGTAAGTCCTGAACCAGCCAGGACCAGTCCTGGACGTGCCAGGACTTGCCCGGACCCTGCCCAAGTGTGCCAAACCTTGCCCGGACCCTTTCCAAGGCTGCCAAACCTTGCCACCACCTTGCCCAGGGCTGCCACCACTTGCCCGGACCCCGAACATGGTTGCCATCCCATGGCACCAAAAATCCGACTTTTCCAAATCCATGCCCGGACCCCCTGGAAAGTTGCATTGGGCCTAGAAAGGGGGGATGCAACAAAAAAATCGAAAATGTAACGAGTAGATTTCATTTTGGTACGGTGGTGAAGTTTTTGTACTGCGCAGAACCTTGCCCGGGCAAGTCCTGAGTAAGTCCTGAACCAGCCAGGACCAGTCCTGGACGTGCCAGGACTTGCCCGGACCCTGCCCAAGTGTGCCAAACCTTGCCCGGACCCTTTCCAAGGCTGCCAAACCTTGCCACCACCTTGCCCAGGGCTGCCACCACTTGCCCGGACCCCGAACATGGTTGCCATCCCATGGCACCAAAAATCCGACTTTTCCAAATCCATGCCCGGACCCCCTGGAAAGTTGCATTGGGCCTAGAAAGGGGGGATGCAACAAAAAAATCGAAAATGTAACGAGTAGATTTCATTTTGGTACGGTGGTGAAGTTTTTGTACTGCGCAGAACCTTGCCCGGGCAAGTCCTGAGTAAGTCCTGAACCAGCCAGGACCAGTCCTGGACGTGCCAGGACTTGCCCGGACCCTGCCCAAGTGTGCCAAACCTTGCCCGGACCCTTTCCAAGGCTGCCAAACCTTGCCACCACCTTGCCCAGGGCTGCCACCACTTGCCCGGACCCCGAACATGGTTGCCATCCATTGGCACCAAAAATCCGACTTTTCCAAATCCATGCCCGGACCCCCTGGAAAGTTGCATTGGGCCTAGAAAGGGGGGATGCAACAAAAAAATCGAAAATGTAACGAGTAGATTTCATTTTGGTACGGTGGTGAAGTTTTTGTACTGCGCAGAACCTTGCCCGGGCAAGTCCTGAGTAAGTCCTGAACCAGCCAGGACCAGTCCTGGACGTGCCAGGACTTGCCCGGACCCTGCCCAAGTGTGCCAAACCTTGCCCGGACCCTTTCCAAGGCTGCCAAACCTTGCCACCACCTTGCCCAGGGCTGCCACCACTTGCCCGGTCCCCGAACATGGTTGCCATCCATTGGCACCAAAAATCCGACTTTTCCAAATCCATGCCCGGACCCCCTGGAAAGTTGCATTGGGCCTAGAAAGGGGGGATGCAACAAAAAAATCGAAAATGTAACGAGTAGATTTCATTTTGGTACGGTGGTGAAGTTTTTGTACTGCGCAGAACCTTGCCCGGGCAAGTCCTGAGTAAGTCCTGAACCAGCCAGGACCAGTCCTGGACGTGCCAGGACTTGCCCGGACCCTGCCCAAGTGTGCCAAACCTTGCCCGGACCCTTTCCAAGGCTGCCAAACCTTGCCACCACCTTGCCCAGGGCTGCCACCACTTGCCCGGACCCCGAACATGGTTGCCATCCCATGGCACCAAAAATCCGACTTTTCCAAATCCATGCCCGGACCCCCTGGAAAGTTGCATTGGGCCTAGAAAGGGGGGATGCAACAAAAAAATCTAAAATGTAACGAGTAGATTTCATTTTGGTACGGTGGTGAAGTTTTTGTACTGCGCAGAACCTTGCCCGGGCAAGTCCTGAGTAAGTCCTGAACCAGCCAGGACCAGTCCTGGACGTGCCAGGACTTGCCCGGACCCTGCCCAAGTGTGCCAAACCTTGCCCGGACCCTTTCCAAGGCTGCCAAACCTTGCCACCACCTTGCCCAGGGCTGCCACCACTTGCCCGGACCCCGAACATGGTTGCCATCCCATGGCACCAAAAATCCGACTTTTCCAAATCCATGCCCGGACCCCCTGGAAAGTTGCATTGGGCCTAGAAAGGGGGGATGCAACAAAAAAATCGAAAATGTAACGAGTAGATTTCATTTTGGTACGGTGGTGAAGTTTTTGTACTGCGCAGAACCTTGCCCGGGCAAGTCCTGAGTAAGTCCTGAACCAGCCAGGACCAGTCCTGGACGTGCCAGGACTTGCCCGGACCCTGCCCAAGTGTGCCAAACCTTGCCCGGACCCTTTCCAAGGCTGCCAAACCTTGCCACCACCTTGCCCAGGGCTGCCACCACTTGCCCGGACCCCGAACATGGTTGCCATCCCATGGCACCAAAAATCCGACTTTTCCAAATCCATGCCCGGACCCCCTGGAAAGTTGCATTGGGCCTAGAAAGGGGGGATGCAACAAAAAAATCGAAAATGTAACGAGTAGATTTCATTTTGGTACGGTGGTGAAGTTTTTGTACTGCGCAGAACCTTGCCCGGGCAAGTCCTGAGTAAGTCCTGAACCAGCCAGGACCAGTCCTGGACGTGCCAGGACTTGCCCGGACCCTGCCCAAGTGTGCCAAACCTTGCCCGGACCCTTTCCAAGGCTGCCAAACCTTGCCACCACCTTGCCCAGGGCTGCCACCACTTGCCCGGACCCCGAACATGGTTGCCATCCATTGGCACCAAAAATCCGAATTTTCCAAATCCATGCCCGGACCCCCTGGAAAGTTGCATTGGGCCTAGAAAGGGGGGATGCAACAAAAAAATCGAAAATGTAACGAGTAGATTTCATTTTGGTACGGTGGTGAAGTTTTTGTACTGCGCAGAACCTTGCCCGGGCAAGTCCTGAGTAAGTCCTGAACCAGCCAGGACCAGTCCTGGACGTGCCAGGACTTGCCCGGACCCTGCCCAAGTGTGCCAAACCTTGCCCGGACCCTTTCCAAGGCTGCCAAACCTTGCCACCACCTTGCCCAGGGCTGCCACCACTTGCCCGGACCCCGAACATGGTTGCCATCCCATGGCACCAAAAATCCGACTTTTCCAAATCCATGCCCGGACCCCCTGGAAAGTTGCATTGGGCCTAGAAAGGGGGGATGCAACAAAAAAATCGAAAATGTAACGAGTAGATTTCATTTTGGTACGGTGGTGAAGTTTTTGTACTGCGCAGAACCTTGCCCGGGCAAGTCCTGAGTAAGTCCTGAACCAGCCAGGACCAGTCCTGGACGTGCCAGGACTTGCCCGGACCCTGCCCAAGTGTGCCAAACCTTGCCCGGACCCTTTCCAAGGCTGCCAAACCTTGCCACCACCTTGCCCAGGGCTGCCACCACTTGCCCGGACCCCGAACATGGTTGCCATCCCATGGCACCAAAAATCCGACTTTTCCAAATCCATGCCCGGACCCCCTGGAAAGTTGCATTGCGCCTAGAAAGGGGGGATGCAACAAAAAAATCGAAAATGTAACGAGTAGATTTCATTTTGGTACGGTGGTGAAGTTTTTGTACTGCGCAGAACCTTGCCCGGGCAAGTGCTGAGCAGGTCCTGGACGTGCCAGGACCAGTCCTGGACGTGCCAGGACTTGCCCGGACCCTGCCCAAGTGTGCCAAACCTTGCCCGGACCCTTTCCAAGGCTGCCAAACCTTGCCACCACCTTGCCCAGGGCTGCCACCACCTGCCCGGACCCCGAACATGGTTGCCATCCCATGGCACCAAAAATCCGACTTTTCCAAATCCATGCCCGGACCCCCTGGAAAGTTGCATTGGGCCTAGAAAGGGGGGATGCAACAAAAAAATCGAAAATTTAACGAGTAGATTTCATTTTGGTACGGTGGTAAAGTTTTTGTACTGCGCAGAACCTTGCCCGGGCAAGTCCTGAGTACGTCCTGAACCAGCCAGGACCAGTCCTGGACGTGCCAGGACTTGCCCGGACCCTGCCCAAGTGTGCCAAACCTTGCCCGGACCCTTTCCAAGGCTGCCAAACCTTGCCACCACCTTGCCCAGGGCTGCCACCACTTGCCCGGACCCCGAACATGGTTGCCATCCCATGGCACCAAAAATCCGACTTTTCCAAATCCATGCCCGGACCCCCTGGAAAGTTGCATTGGGCCTAGAAAGGGGGGATGCAACAAAAAAATCGAAAATGTAACGAGTAGATTTCATTTTGGTACGGTGGTGAAGTTTTTGTACTGCGCAGAACCTTGCCCGGGCAAGTCCTGAGTAAGTCCTGAACCAGCCAGGACCAGTCCTGGACGTGCCAGGACTTGCCCGGACCCTGCCCAAGTGTGCCAAACCTTGCCCGGACCCTTTCCAAGGCTGCCAAACCTTGCCACCACCTTGCCCAGGGCTGCCACCACTTGCCCGGACCCCGAACATGGTTGCCATCCCATGGCACCAAAAATCCGACTTTTCCAAATCCATGCCCGGACCCCCTGGAAAGTTGCATTGGGCCTAGAAAGGGGGGATGCAACAAAAAAATCGAAAATGTAACGAGTAGATTTCATTTTGGTACGGTGGTGAAGTTTTTGTACTGCGCAGAACCTTGCCCGGGCAAGTCCTGAGTAAGTCCTGAACCAGCCAGGACCAGTCCTGGACGTGCCAGGACTTGCCCGGACCCTGCCCAAGTGTGCCAAACCTTGCCCGGACCCTTTCCAAGGCTGCCAAACCTTGCCACCACCTTGCCCAGGGCTGCCACCACTTGCCCGGACCCCGAACATGGTTGCCATCCCATGGCACCAAAAATCCGACTTTTCCAAATCCATGCCCGGACCCCCTGGAAAGTTGCATTGCGCCTAGAAAGGGGGGATGCAACAAAAAAATCGAAAATGTAACGAGTAGATTTCATTTTGGTACGGTGGTGAAGTTTTTGTACTGCGCAGAACCTTGCCCGGGCAAGTGCTGAGCAGGTCCTGGACGTGCCAGGACCAGTCCTGGACGTGCCAGGACTTGCCCGGACCCTGCCCAAGTGTGCCAAACCTTGCCCGGACCCTTTCCAAGGCTGCCAAACCTTGCCACCACCTTGCCCAGGGCTGCCACCACCTGCCCGGACCCCGAACATGGTTGCCATCCCATGGCACCAAAAAT
>OY725331.1:57713088-57715588 GCA_963242795.1 Inga leiocalycina | reverse complement strand
CTCGCTCGCGGGAGGGCAAAGAACCCCCAAGTACGTGCCACCATCCATCCCATATGAAATCCAACACATTTTTAGGGTCGCCGGAAAAGTCGCCGGAGGCCGCCCCACTACGGCCGGCCACCGCCGCCGGCCGCCACGGGTGGCGCCGACGTACGAAGTGACCAAGGAACTCGACCCCATGGCTCACACACTTGTTCTGCACCAAGGGACAATCCATGCCTCTCTTGTGTGTGACCTTGGCTGCCATGGGGAGGGGGGGTGGGGGTGCCCCCCTATATATGCAATTTGAGCCTTTTCCCTTGTGGCACGAACAGACATACTTTTTTCTCAAACGACAACTTTTTTTTGAGGGACCTAGAGATCGAATTTTTCCACGATTTTTTGCAGCAATGCTAGGCACCATAACAGAAGATCAACCCCCAAGTTTCATAATTTTTCGACACCCGTAGAATATTTGACGAATTTTTTAGTGTTCAGCCTTGGGCGGCCTCAAACGGCCACCACGGGCGGCGGCTCCGGCGGCCGGGCACCCCCACATGTAGGGGGGGATGAGTATGAGTGAATGCACAAATAAAATCACAAATGTAACGAGTAGTTTTGATTTTGGTACGGTGGTGAAGTTTTTGTACTGCGCAGAACCTTGCCCGGGCAAGTCCTGAGTAAGTCCTGAACCAGCCAGGACCAGTCCTGGACGTGCCAGGACTTGCCCGGACCCTGCCCAAGTGTGCCAAACCTTGCCCGGACCCTTTCCAAGGCTGCCAAACCTTGCCACCACCTTGCCCAGGGCTGCCACCACTTGCCCGGACCCCGAACATGGTTGCCATCCCATGGCACCAAAAATCCGACTTTTCCAAATCCATGCCCGGACCCCCTGGAAAGTTGCATTGGGCCTAGAAAGGGGGGATGCAACAAAAAAATCGAAAATGTAACGAGTAGATTTCATTTTGGTACGGTGGTGAAGTTTTTGTACTGCGCAGAACCTTGCCCGGGCAAGTCCTGAGTAAGTCCTGAACCAGCCAGGACCAGTCCTGGACGTGCCAGGACTTGCCCGGACCCTGCCCAAGTGTGCCAAACCTTGCCCGGACCCTTTCCAAGGCTGCCAAACCTTGCCACCACCTTGCCCAGGGCTGCCACCACTTGCCCGGACCCCGAACATGGTTGCCATCCCATGGCACCAAAAATCCGACTTTTCCAAATCCATGCCCGGACCCCCTGGAAAGTTGCATTGGGCCTAGAAAGGGGGGATGCAACAAAAAAATCGAAAATGTAACGAGTAGATTTCATTTTGGTACGGTGGTGAAGTTTTTGTACTGCGCAGAACCTTGCCCGGGCAAGTCCTGAGTAAGTCCTGAACCAGCCAGGACCAGTCCTGGACGTGCCAGGACTTGCCCGGACCCTGCCCAAGTGTGCCAAACCTTGCCCGGACCCTTTCCAAGGCTGCCAAACCTTGCCACCACCTTGCCCAGGGCTGCCACCACTTGCCCGGACCCCGAACATGGTTGCCATCCATTGGCACCAAAAATCCGACTTTTCCAAATCCATGCCCGGACCCCCTGGAAAGTTGCATTGGGCCTAGAAAGGGGGGATGCAACAAAAAAATCGAAAATGTAACGAGTAGATTTCATTTTGGTACGGTGGTGAAGTTTTTGTACTGCGCAGAACCTTGCCCGGGCAAGTCCTGAGTAAGTCCTGAACCAGCCAGGACCAGTCCTGGACGTGCCAGGACTTGCCCGGACCCTGCCCAAGTGTGCCAAACCTTGCCCGGACCCTTTCCAAGGCTGCCAAACCTTGCCACCACCTTGCCCAGGGCTGCCACCACTTGCCCGGACCCCGAACATGGTTGCCATCCATTGGCACCAAAAATCCGACTTTTCCAAATCCATGCCCGGACCCCCTGGAAAGTTGCATTGGGCCTAGAAAGGGGGGATGCAACAAAAAAATCGAAAATGTAACGAGTAGATTTCATTTTGGTACGGTGGTGAAGTTTTTGTACTGCGCAGAACCTTGCCCGGGCAAGTCCTGAGTAAGTCCTGAACCAGCCAGGACCAGTCCTGGACGTGCCAGGACTTGCCCGGACCCTGCCCAAGTGTGCCAAACCTTGCCCGGACCCTTTCCAAGGCTGCCAAACCTTGCCACCACCTTGCCCAGGGCTGCCACCACTTGCCCGGACCCCGAACATGGTTGCCATCCCATGGCACCAAAAATCCGACTTTTCCAAATCCATGCCCGGACCCCCTGGAAAGTTGCATTGGGCCTAGAAAGGGGGGATGCAACAAAAAAATCTAAAATGTAACGAGTAGATTTCATTTTGGTACGGTGGTGAAGTTTTTGTACTGCGCAGAACCTTGCCCGGGCAAGTCCTGAGTAAGTCCTGAACCAGCCAGGACCAGTCCTGGACGTGCCAGGACTTGCCCGGACCCTGCCCAAGTGTGCCAAACCTTGCCCGGACCCTTTCCAAGGCTGCCAAACCTTGCCACCACCTTGCCCAGGGCTGCCACCA
>OY725331.1:57700588-57703088 GCA_963242795.1 Inga leiocalycina | reverse complement strand
CACCATACGATCCACCGAAATGAGTAAGGATGGGGGCGCGTACAAATCCCACAAACCATACGATCCACCGAAATGAGAAGGATGGGGGCAAGCACAAATCCCACAAACCATACGATCCACCGAAATGAGAAGGATGGGGGCAAGCACAAATCCCACAAACCATACGATCCACCGAAATGAGAAGGATGGGGGCGGGTACGAGGCGTGTCGCGTGGTCGGCCCGATTGCAAGAATCCAACCACGCCCAAGCTTACTAAGCACCCGGGGGGCCAGAGCCCGAGAACGGATGCCGTTCCGCGAGATTGTGAGGAGGAATCCCACGCACGAGAGTCCCATGAAGCAACAACAAAGCGGGTTACCTTGTCCTCACAAGAGCGAGAGCCCCACCGCGCCCTAGCCTAGGAATCATGCGGTTTCCATCCAATCGCGGGTAGGTAGCGCAAGTCCCCTTAACGGATGCGGGTTTGATGAGTATCTCGCTCGCGGGAGGGCAAAGAACCCCCAAGTACGTGCCACCATCCATCCCATATGAAGGGGGTTACATTGTCCTCACAAGAGCGAGAGCCCCACCGCGCCCTAGCCTAGGAATCATGCGGTTTCCATCCAATCGCGGGTAGGTAGCGCAAGTCCCCTTAACGGATGCGGGTTTGATGAGTATCTCGCTCGCGGGAGGGCAAAGAACCCCCAAGTACGTGCCACCATCCATCCCATATGAAGGGGGTTACATTGTCCTCACAAGAGCGAGAGCCCCACCGCGCCCTAGCCTAGGAACCACGTTCCATCAACGGATGCGGGTTTGATGAGTATCTCGCTCGCGGGAGGGCAAAGAACCCCCATGTACGTGCCACCATCCATCCCACATGAAGGGGGGTTACAATGTCCTCACAAGAGCGAGAGCCCCACCGCGCCCTAGCCTAGGAACCACGTTCCATCAACGGATGCGGGTTTGATGAGTATCTCGCTCGCGGGAGGGCAAAGAACCCCCAAGTACGTGCCACCATCCATCCCACATGAAGGGGGTTACCATGTCCTCACAAGAGCGAGAGCCCCACCGCGCCCTAGCCTAGGAACCACGTTCCATCAACGGATGCGGGTTTGATGAGTATCTCGCTCGCGGGAGGGCAAAGAACCCCCAAGTACGTGCCACCATCCATCCCATATGAAATCCAACACATTTTTAGGGTCGCCGGAAAAGTCGCCGGAAAAGTCGCCGGAGGCCGCCCCACTACGGCCGGCCACCGCCGCCGGCCGCCACGGGTGGCGCCGACGTACGAAGTGACCAAGGAACTCGACCCCATGGCTCACACACTTGTTCTGCACCAAGGGACAATCCATGCCTCTCTTGTGTGTGACCTTGGCTGCCATGGGGAGGGGGGGTGGGGGTGCCCCCCTATATATGCAATTTGAGCCTTTTCCCTTGTGGCACGAACAGACATACTTTTTTCTCAAACGACAACTTTTTTTTGAGGGACCTAGAGATCGAATTTTTCCACGATTTTTTGCAGCAATGCTAGGCACCATAACAGAAGATCAACCCCCAAGTTTCATAATTTTTCGACACCCGTAGAATATTTGACGAATTTTTTAGTGTTCAGCCTTGGGCGGCCTCAAACGGCCACCACGGGCGGCGGCTCCGGCGGCCGGGCACCCCCACATGTAGGGGGGATGAGTATGAGTGAATGCACAAATAAAATCACAAATGTAACGAGTAGTTTTGATTTTGGTACGGTGGTGAAGTTTTTGTACTGCGCAGAACCTTGCCCGGGCAAGTCCTGAGTAAGTCCTGAACCAGCCAGGACCAGTCCTGGACGTGCCAGGACTTGCCCGGACCCTGCCCAAGTGTGCCAAACCTTGCCCGGACCCTTTCCAAGGCTGCCAAACCTTGCCACCACCTTGCCCAGGGCTGCCACCACTTGCCCGGACCCCGAACATGGTTGCCATCCCATGGCACCAAAAATCCGACTTTTCCAAATCCATGCCCGGACCCCCTGGAAAGTTGCATTGGGCCTAGAAAGGGGGGATGCAACAAAAAAATCGAAAATGTAACGAGTAGATTTCATTTTGGTACGGTGGTGAAGTTTTTGTACTGCGCAGAACCTTGCCCGGGCAAGTCCTGAGTAAGTCCTGAACCAGCCAGGACCAGTCCTGGACGTGCCAGGACTTGCCCGGACCCTGCCCAAGTGTGCCAAACCTTGCCCGGACCCTTTCCAAGGCTGCCAAACCTTGCCACCACCTTGCCCAGGGCTGCCACCACTTGCCCGGACCCCGAACATGGTTGCCATCCATTGGCACCAAAAATCCGACTTTTCCAAATCCATGCCCGGACCCCCTGGAAAGTTGCATTGTGCCTAGAAAGGGGGGATGCAACAAAAAAATCGAAAATGTAACGAGTAGATTTCATTTTGGTACGGTGGTGAAGTTTTTGTACTGCGCAGAACCTTGCCCGGGCAAGTCCTGAGTAAGTCCTGAACCAGCCAGGACCAGTCCTGGACGTGCCAGT
>OY725331.1:57680588-57685588 GCA_963242795.1 Inga leiocalycina | reverse complement strand
AGTAAGGATGGGGGCGCGTACAAATCCCACAAACCATACGATCCACCGAAATGAGAAGGATGGGGGCAAGCACAAATCCCACAAACCATACGATCCACCGAAATGAGAAGGATGGGGGCAAGCACAAATCCCACAAACCATACGATCCACCGAAATGAGAAGGATGGGGGCGGGTACGAGGCGTGTCGCGTGGTCGGCCCGATTGCAAGAATCCAACCACGCCCAAGCTTACTAAGCACCCGGGGGGCCAGAGCCCGAGAACGGATGCCGTTCCGCGAGATTGTGAGGAGGAATCCCACGCACGAGAGTCCCATGAAGCAACAACAAAGCGGGTTACCTTGTCCTCACAAGAGCGAGAGCCCCACCGCGCCCTAGCCTAGGAATCATGCGGTTTCCATCCAATCGCGGGTAGGTAGCGCAAGTCCCCTTAACGGATGCGGGTTTGATGAGTATCTCGCTCGCGGGAGGGCAAAGAACCCCCAAGTACGTGCCACCATCCATCCCATATGAAGGGGGTTACATTGTCCTCACAAGAGCGAGAGCCCCACCGCGCCCTAGCCTAGGAATCATGCGGTTTCCATCCAATCGCGGGTAGGTAGCGCAAGTCCCCTTAACGGATGCGGGTTTGATGAGTATCTCGCTCGCGGGAGGGCAAAGAACCCCCAAGTACGTGCCACCATCCATCCCATATGAAGGGGGTTACATTGTCCTCACAAGAGCGAGAGCCCCACCGCGCCCTAGCCTAGGAACCACGTTCCATCAACGGATGCGGGTTTGATGAGTATCTCGCTCGCGGGAGGGCAAAGAACCCCCAAGTACGTGCCACCATCCATCCCACATGAAGGGGGTTACCATGTCCTCACAAGAGCGAGAGCCCCACCGCGCCCTAGCCTAGGAACCACGTTCCATCAACGGATGCGGGTTTGATGAGTATCTCGCTCGCGGGAGGGCAAAGAACCCCCAAGTACGTGCCACCATCCATCCCATATGAAATCCAACACATTTTTAGGGTCGCCGGAAAAGTCGCCGGAAAAGTCGCCGGAGGCCGCCCCACTACGGCCGGCCACCGCCGCCGGCCGCCACGGGTGGCGCCGACGTACGAAGTGACCAAGGAACTCGACCCCATGGCTCACACACTTGTTCTGCACCAAGGGACAATCCATGCCTCTCTTGTGTGTGACCTTGGCTGCCATGGGGAGGGGGGGTGGGGGTGCCCCCCTATATATGCAATTTGAGCCTTTTCCCTTGTGGCACGAACAGACATACTTTTTTCTCAAACGACAACTTTTTTTTGAGGGACCTAGAGATCGAATTTTTCCACGATTTTTTGCAGCAATGCTAGGCACCATAACAGAAGATCAACCCCCAAGTTTCATAATTTTTCGACACCCGTAGAATATTTGACGAATTTTTTAGTGTTCAGCCTTGGGCGGCCTCAAACGGCCACCACGGGCGGCGGCTCCGGCGGCCGGGCACCCCCACATGTAGGGGGGGATGAGTATGAGTGAATGCACAAATAAAATCACAAATGTAACGAGTAGATTTCATTTTGGTACGGTGGTGAAGTTTTTGTACTGCGCAGAACCTTGCCCGGGCAAGTCCTGAGTAAGTCCTGAACCAGCCAGGACCAGTCCTGGACGTGCCAGGACTTGCCCGGACCCTGCCCAAGTGTGCCAAACCTTGCCCGGACCCTTTCCAAGGCTGCCAAACCTTACCACCACCTTGCCCAGGGCTGCCACCACTTGCCCGGACCCCGAACATGGTTGCCATCCCATGGCACCAAAAATCCGACTTTTCCAAATCCATGCCCGGACCCCCTGGAAAGTTGCATTGGGCCTAGAAAGGGGGGATGCAACAAAAAAATCGAAAATGTAACGAGTAGATTTCATTTTGGTACGGTGGTGAAGTTTTTGTACTGCGCAGAACCTTGCCCGGGCAAGTCCTGAGTAAGTCCTGAACCAGCCAGGACCAGTCCTGGACGTGCCAGGACTTGCCCGGACCCTGCCCAAGTGTGCCAAACCTTGCCCGGACCCTTTCCAAGGCTGCCAAACCTTGCCACCACCTTGCCCAGGGCTGCCACCACTTGCCCGGACCCCGAACATGGTTGCCATCCATTGGCACCAAAAATCCGACTTTTCCAAATCCATGCCCGGACCACCTGGAAAGTTGCATTGGGCCTAGAAAGGGGGGATGCAACAAAAAAATCGAAAATGTAACGAGTAGATTTCATTTTGGTACGGTGGTGAAGTTTTTGTACTGCGCAGAACCTTGCCCGGGCAAGTCCTGAGTAAGTCCTGAACCAGCCAGGACCAGTCCTGGACGTGCCAGGACTTGCCCGGACCCTGCCCAAGTGTGCCAAACCTTGCCCGGACCCTTTCCAAGGCTGCCAAACCTTGCCACCACCTTGCCCAGGGCTGCCACCACTTGCCCGGACCCCGAACATGGTTGCCATCCCATGGCACCAAAAATCCGACTTTTCCAAATCCATGCCCGGACCCCCTGGAAAGTTGCATTGGGCCTAGAAAGGGGGGATGCAACAAAAAAATCGAAAATGTAACGAGTAGATTTCATTTTGGTACGGTGGTGAAGTTTTTTTACTGCGCAGAACCTTGCCCGGGCAAGTCCTGAGTAAGTCCTGAACCAGCCAGGACCAGTCCTGGACGTGCCAGGACTTGCCCGGACCCTGCCCAAGTGTGCCAAACCTTGCCCGGACCCTTTCCAAGGCTGCCAAACCTTGCCACCACCTTGCCCAGGGCTGCCACCACTTGCCCGGACCCCGAACATGGTTGCCATCCCATGGCACCAAAAATCCGACTTTTCCAAATCCATGCCCGGACCCCCTGGAAAGTTGCATTGGGCCTAGAAAGGGGGGATGCAACAAAAAAATCGAAAATGTAACGAGTAGATTTCATTTTGGTACGGTGGTGAAGTTTTTGTACTGCGCAGAACCTTGCCCGGGCAAGTCCTGAGTAAGTCCTGAACCAGCCAGGACCAGTCCTGGACGTGCCAGGACTTGCCCGGACCCTGCCCAAGTGTGCCAAACCTTGCCCGGACCCTTTCCAAGGCTGCCAAACCTTGCCACCACCTTGCCCAGGGCTGCCACCACTTGCCCGGACCCCGAACATGGTTGCCATCCATTGGCACCAAAAATCCGACTTTTCCAAATCCATGCCCGGACCACCTGGAAAGTTGCATTGGGCCTAGAAAGGGGGGATGCAACAAAAAAATCGAAAATGTAACGAGTAGATTTCATTTTGGTACGGTGGTGAAGTTTTTGTACTGCGCAGAACCTTGCCCGGGCAAGTCCTGAGTAAGTCCTGAACCAGCCAGGACCAGTCCTGGACGTGCCAGGACTTGCCCGGACCCTGCCCAAGTGTGCCAAACCTTGCCCGGACCCTTTCCAAGGCTGCCAAACCTTGCCACCACCTTGCCCAGGGCTGCCACCACTTGCCCGGACCCCGAACATGGTTGCCATCCATTGGCACCAAAAATCCGACTTTTCCAAATCCATGCCCGGACCCCCTGGAAAGTTGCATTGGGCCTAGAAAGGGGGGATGCAACAAAAAAATCGAAAATGTAACGAGTAGATTTCATTTTGGTACGGTGGTGAAGTTTTTGTACTGCGCAGAACCTTGCCCGGGCAAGTCCTGAGTAAGTCCTGAACCAGCCAGGACCAGTCCTGGACGTGCCAGGACTTGCCCGGACCCTGCCCAAGTGTGCCAAACCTTGCCCGGACCCTTTCCAAGGCTGCCAAACCTTGCCACCACCTTGCCCAGGGCTGCCACCACTTGCCCGGACCCCGAACATGGTTGCCATCCCATGGCACCAAAAATCCGACTTTTCCAAATCCATGCCCGGACCCCCTGGAAAGTTGCATTGGGCCTAGAAAGGGGGGATGCAACAAAAAAATCGAAAATGTAACGAGTAGATTTCATTTTGGTACGGTGGTGAAGTTTTTGTACTGCGCAGAACCTTGCCCGGGCAAGTCCTGAGTAAGTCCTGAACCAGCCAGGACCAGTCCTGGACGTGCCAGGACTTGCCCGGACCCTGCCCAAGTGTGCCAAACCTTGCCCGGACCCTTTCCAAGGCTGCCAAACCTTGCCACCACCTTGCCCAGGGCTGCCACCACTTGCCCGGACCCCGAACATGGTTGCCATCCCATGGCACCAAAAATCCGACTTTTCCAAATCCATGCCCGGACCCCCTGGAAAGTTGCATTGGGCCTAGAAAGGGGGGATGCAACAAAAAAATCGAAAATGTAACGAGTAGATTTCATTTTGGTACGGTGGTGAAGTTTTTGTACTGCGCAGAACCTTGCCCGGGCAAGTCCTGAGTAAGTCCTGAACCAGCCAGGACCAGTCCTGGACGTGCCAGGACTTGCCCGGACCCTGCCCAAGTGTGCCAAACCTTGCCCGGACCCTTTCCAAGGCTGCCAAACCTTGCCACCACCTTGCCCAGGGCTGCCACCACTTGCCCGGACCCCGAACATGGTTGCCATCCATTGGCACCAAAAATCCGACTTTTCCAAATCCATGCCCGGACCACCTGGAAAGTTGCATTGGGCCTAGAAAGGGGGGATGCAACAAAAAAATCGAAAATGTAACGAGTAGATTTCATTTTGGTACGGTGGTGAAGTTTTTGTACTGCGCAGAACCTTGCCCGGGCAAGTCCTGAGTAAGTCCTGAACCAGCCAGGACCAGTCCTGGACGTGCCAGGACTTGCCCGGACCCTGCCCAAGTGTGCCAAACCTTGCCCGGACCCTTTCCAAGGCTGCCAAACCTTGCCACCACCGTGCCCAGGGCTGCCACCACTTGCCCGGACCCCGAACATGGTTGCCATCCATTGGCACCAAAAATCCGACTTTTCCAAATCCATGCCCGGACCCCCTGGAAAGTTGCATTGGGCCTAGAAAGGGGGGATGCAACAAAAAAATCGAAAATGTAACGAGTAGATTTCATTTTGGTACGGTGGTGAAGTTTTTGTACTGCGCAGAACCTTGC
>OY725331.1:57668088-57670588 GCA_963242795.1 Inga leiocalycina | reverse complement strand
CGCTCGCGGGAGGGCAAAGAACCCCCAAGTACGTGCCACCATCCATCCCATATGAAGGGGGTTACATTGTCCTCACAAGAGCGAGAGCCCCACCGCGCCCTAGCCTAGGAACCACGTTCCATCAACGGATGCGGGTTTGATGAGTATCTCGCTCGCGGGAGGGCAAAGAACCCCCAAGTACGTGCCACCATCCATCCCACATGAAGGGGGTTACCATGTCCTCACAAGAGCGAGAGCCCCACCGCGCCCTAGCCTAGGAACCACGTTCCATCAACGGATGCGGGTTTGATGAGTATCTCGCTCGCGGGAGGGCAAAGAACCCCCAAGTACGTGCCACCATCCATCCCATATGAAATCCAACACATTTTTAGGGTCGCCGGAAAAGTCGCCGGAAAAGTCGCCGGAGGCCGCCCCACTACGGCCGGCCACCGCCGCCGGCCGCCACGGGTGGCGCCGACGTACGAAGTGACCAAGGAACTCGACCCCATGGCTCACACACTTGTTCTGCACCAAGGGACAATCCATGCCTCTCTTGTGTGTGACCTTGGCTGCCATGGGGAGGGGGGGTGGGGGTGCCCCCCTATATATGCAATTTGAGCCTTTTCCCTTGTGGCACGAACAGACATACTTTTTTCTCAAACGACAACTTTTTTTTGAGGGACCTAGAGATCGAATTTTTCCACGATTTTTTGCAGCAATGCTAGGCACCATAACAGAAGATCAACCCCCAAGTTTCATAATTTTTCGACACCCGTAGAATATTTGACGAATTTTTTAGTGTTCAGCCTTGGGCGGCCTCAAACGGCCACCACGGGCGGCGGCTCCGGCGGCCGGGCACCCCCACATGTAGGGGGGGATGAGTATGAGTGAATGCACAAATAAAATCACAAATGTAACGAGTAGATTTCATTTTGGTACGGTGGTGAAGTTTTTGTACTGCGCAGAACCTTGCCCGGGCAAGTCCTGAGTAAGTCCTGAACCAGCCAGGACCAGTCCTGGACGTGCCAGGACTTGCCCGGACCCTGCCCAAGTGTGCCAAACCTTGCCCGGACCCTTTCCAAGGCTGCCAAACCTTGCCACCACCTTGCCCAGGGCTGCCACCACTTGCCCGGACCCCGAACATGGTTGCCATCCCATGGCACCAAAAATCCGACTTTTCCAAATCCATGCCCGGACCCCCTGGAAAGTTGCATTGGGCCTAGAAAGGGGGGATGCAACAAAAAAATCGAAAATGTAACGAGTAGATTTCATTTTGGTACGGTGGTGAAGTTTTTGTACTGCGCAGAACCTTGCCCGGGCAAGTCCTGAGTAAGTCCTGAACCAGCCAGGACCAGTCCTGGACGTGCCAGGACTTGCCCGGACCCTGCCCAAGTGTGCCAAACCTTGCCCGGACCCTTTCCAAGGCTGCCAAACCTTGCCACCACCTTGCCCAGGGCTGCCACCACTTGCCCGGACCCCGAACATGGTTGCCATCCATTGGCACCAAAAATCCGACTTTTCCAAATCCATGCCCGGACCACCTGGAAAGTTGCATTGGGCCTAGAAAGGGGGGATGCAACAAAAAAATCGAAAATGTAACGAGTAGATTTCATTTTGGTACGGTGGTGAAGTTTTTGTACTGCGCAGAACCTTGCCCGGGCAAGTCCTGAGTAAGTCCTGAACCAGCCAGGACCAGTCCTGGACGTGCCAGGACTTGCCCGGACCCTGCCCAAGTGTGCCAAACCTTGCCCGGACCCTTTCCAAGGCTGCCAAACCTTGCCACCACCTTGCCCAGGGCTGCCACCACTTGCCCGGACCCCGAACATGGTTGCCATCCATTGGCACCAAAAATCCGACTTTTCCAAATCCATGCCCGGACCCCCTGGAAAGTTGCATTGGGCCTAGAAAGGGGGGATGCAACAAAAAAATCGAAAATGTAACGAGTAGATTTCATTTTGGTACGGTGGTGAAGTTTTTGTACTGCGCAGCACCTTGCCCGGGCAAGTCCTGAGTAAGTCCTGAACCAGCCAGGACCAGTCCTGGACGTGCCAGGACTTGCCCGGACCCTGCCCAAGTGTGCCAAACCTTGCCCGGACCCTTTCCAAGGCTGCCAAACCTTGCCACCACCTTGCCCAGGGCTGCCACCACTTGCCCGGACCCCGAACATGGTTGCCATCCATTGGCACCAAAAATCCGAATTTTCCAAATCCATGCCCGGACCCCCTGGAAAGTTGCATTGGGCCTAGAAAGGGGGGATGCAACAAAAAAATCGAAAATGTAACGAGTAGATTTCATTTTGGTACGGTGGTGAAGTTTTTGTACTGCGCAGAACCTTGCCCGGGCAAGTCCTGAGTAAGTCCTGAACCAGCCAGGACCAGTCCTGGACGTGCCAGGACTTGCCCGGACCCTGCCCAAGTGTGCCAAACCTTGCCCGGACCCTTTCCAAGGCTGCCAAACCTTGCCACCACCTTGCCCAGGGCTGCCACCACTTGCCCGGACCCCGAACATGGTTGCCATCCCA